>OX941087.1:25172500-25612500 GCA_954870635.1 Arctium minus | reverse complement strand
TTCAAACAAAACCTCAATATTGATGAACAGGCTCACCAATACGAATTCTACTTCTCTAGAACTAGGGTTCTAAACCTTGAGGTTAATTCTCTCTATGAAAACAAAAATTCAGAAAATTATGTTTTCTGTCAAACTATTCTATACTATTTATACAAGACATATTACAAGATAATTATCAAAATACAATTGATCATCAGTCCATAATTATCTCCTTTACTTTAGCAAGTCTTCTATACAACTATCTTCCTTCCATTCTGAGTCTTCATCTCATAAGCAGCATGTAACACCTTAGGCATATCCCATATCGGCCGTGGACAGGAGTGATGCTGGGTGTTATAAGTAATATCTTGGCCTTCCTAACAACAACGCGTTTTGGGGCCACAAGCACGTCAGGTTCTGGGAACTCTGAGGTTAAGCGTGCTTGGGTGGGAGTAGTCCCAGGATGGGTGACCCCCTGGGAAGTTTTTCACCAGGTCGCCAGAAACAAATTCGTACGCTACACGTTGGTTAAATCCAGGGGCAAAGCGGACAATATTGTTGTCGAGGCAGGCGGGATGTTACAAGTTGGTATCAGAGCTTTAGTTTAAGTGAACTAGGTATTGTTTAGCATATCTAGACTTAAGCTTTAGACTTTTGACCTCACTGTTCAGTTGGGGTAGAAATCCTAGGTGGGGAGAGCGTTAGGATTTCGGAATTACTATAATTGAAAGTTGTGATGATGGTGACAAGAATCCTCATGTATGGTTCGTTCATAATTTCACTTAGCTACTGCTATTATGAATGCATTGTTACGTAAGTATGCTTGGTTTACTATTATTATGATAATTGATGAAGGTATTAGTATGTACAAGAGTTCAACTCGTTTAGTCTTTTCTCAATCTATTTCTCGTACGTACGTGGCAGATTGATATGGTAAACACTCGGAGTAGGGCGCCGGATACACCGGAGGGCCACGTGGAAGAGGAATCTGCTGTAGACCGACCTCCGGTGGGTGTAACCACCGATGACATTCCTATACCCAGACTTTTGGGAGGTGGACCTGAGCATATTCCACGACGGAACCTTGGTACAGGTAACGCCATCATGGAAGAAGTCACAATGGAGACTAGACTTCGGGATAACATGATGTCGGCTATGAATGCGGCTTTGGCTCAACAACAGTTGGCCATGACTTCGGCCATGACCCAACAACAAGAGTTTTTCATGAAACTCCTAGAGGATCGAGATGCCAGTAACCGTCAACCCGAAACCATGGCTGAAAATGTTGTGGTGGGGTCGGGTGGACCGAGTGTGGTGATGGTCGAGGAACCATCCGCTGAGGGAATCAGATCGAAGACTAAGGGGTGCACCTACAAGACGTTTCTAGGGTGTCACCCTAAGGATTTTGCGGGTTCCGATAGCCCAATTGCTTGCATGTATTGGCTCAAAGAGATGGAGATGGCCTTTGAGGCAAGTGAGTGTGACCCTTCTCAACGGGTCAAGTTTGCTTCCCAACTACTTCGGGGAGAGGCGTTGATTTGGTGGAACCTCACCCGATCCACTCTCACCCCGGAAGTCCTGGCTAAGTTAACCTGGCCGGTGTTCAAGGAAAAGTTGATGGACAAGTACTGCAGTGAGCGCTCGATGGACAAGTTGGAACGGGAGTTCCGAAATCTGAAGAAGGGGAATATGTCTATTGTCGGCTACTCCGAGCTCTTTTTGGAGAAGCTAAACCTGGTGGGACATCTGGTCCCTGATGAAAGGTCAAAGATTAAGGCTTATCATCAAGGGTTGCCGGCCGAGATGCGAACGGCGGTGAGAAATGCTAAGTGTTCGACCTTGCAAGAGGTGATCGAGGAGTCCTTACTCATTGAGGACGACATCAATTCGGAGAGGCATGAGAAGAGGTGTGTGGGTGAGAAGCGAAAGTGGGAAGGGCCATCTGGGCCCGTCCGTCCGTCAAGACCTTTTGTGAGCGGGAGATCGGGCGATCAGCGCCGTGAGGAGCGGTGGTGCCACAGGTGCAAGTCAAAGCACTCGGGACCATGTGCTCCAAGAACTTTTTCGGGTCCTGTTGAATGTGTTAAGTGTGGCAAAAAGGGCCAAACGATTCGGGATTGCCCTATCCGAGGGCCGGTGTGTTTTGAGTGTCGTGAACCCGGGCACGTGAAGATGAATTGCCCGAAGTTGGTGGGTGGCTACCGTGGAAATTCTGTGGGATCGATGGCTAGAGTCGAACAACCGCCAAGGGTGCCCAGTCGAGCCTTCCGGATGTCTACCGAGGAGGCAAAGGAGACCGCTGATGTTGTTTCGGGTACGTTTCTAGTAAACTCCTTGCCTGCTCGCGTTTTGTTTGATTCGGGTGCTACGCGTTCATTTGTATCGAATGCTTTCTGTAAACAATTCACCACTCCTGTTAGTGTCCTTCCCGATGCATTAGTAGTGGAAATAGCTAATGGAGATCAAGTGATCGTTCGTGACCATTTCTGTGATTGCACTCTAGAGATCGATGGAAATTCTTTTGGAGTAGACTTGCTACCCATGGCTATAGGAGGGTTTGACGTAGTCATAGGCATGGACTGGTTAGTACGGCATAAAGCGAACATCTTTTGCTCCAAAAAGATGATCCAAGTCCCATTATCGGAAAATGGTGTGGCTACCATTTATGGAGAGAAAGGAAAAGGGAATAATCCTATTATCTCATGCCTTAAGGCACGAAAGTTCTTAGCGAAGGGCTACCCTTCGTATTTGGCCTACGTTGTGGACGCAAAGAAAGAAAAGAAGTCGGTGGAAGATGTGGAGGTAGTACAAGATTTTCCGGACGTCTTTCCGGAAGACTTACCTGGTTTACCGCCAGAGCGGCAAGTGGAGTTTCAGATAGATCTCACTCCGGGAGCGGCTCCGAATGCTCGTGCTCCATATCGTTTGGCACCGGCAGAGATGAAAGAGATTATGACACAGCTTCAAGAGTTGTTGGAGAAGGGCTTCATTCGACCGAGTTCGTCACCTTGGGGAGCACCGGTACTATTCGTGAAGAAGAAGGATGGATCCATGCGGATTTGCATAGACTATTGGGAGCTGAACAAAGTCACAGTGAAGAATAAGTACCCTCTACCTCGTATTGACGATCTTTTTGATCAACTCCAAGGAGCGGGATGCTTCTCGAAGATTGATCTTCGGTCCGGTTATCATCAAGTGAGAGTGAAGAACGAAGATATTCCGAAGACGGCGTTTCGGACGAGATACGGTCATTATGAGTTTTTGGTGATGCCTTTCGGCTTAACCAACGCTCCGGCCGTATTCATGGATCTGATGAACCGTGTGTGTCGTCCGTTCTTGGATAAATCCGTGATCGTCTTCATCGACGATATTTTAATATATTCAAAGGATGAGTCCGAGCATGGAAGACACTTACGGGAGGTATTAGAGGTTCTAAGGAGGGAGAAGTTGTTCGCGAAATTCTCGAAGTGCGAATTTTGGCTCCAAGAGGTGCAATTCTTGGGGCATGTGGTATCAAAGGACGGGGTAAAAGTGGATCCGGCGAAGATCGAGGAAATGATGAGTTGGGAACCTCCAACAAGTCCGACGGAGATCCGAAGCTTTTTGGGTTTAGAGGGTTACTACCGGCGTTTCATTCAAGATTTCTCAAAGACGGCTACACCGCTCACTTCCCTTACAAGGAAGAATGTCAAGTTTCTTTGGACGGATGCACAAGAACAAGCGTTTCAGACGCTCAAGAGGAAGTTGTGTGAAGCTCCGATTCTGTCCTTACCCGAAGGATCGGAAGACTTTGTGGTATATAGTGACGCTTCCAAGATGGGACTTGGGTGCGTACTAATGCAAAGGGGGAAAGTTATAGCCTACGCGTCGCGGCAATTAAAGGATCACGAGAAGAACTATCCGACTCATGATTTGGAGTTGGCGGCGGTAGTTTTCGCGCTAAAATTGTGGCGACACTACTTGTATGGGACTAAGTGTACTCTTTTCACGGATCACAAGAGTCTCAAGTACATCTTCGACCAAAAGGAACTCAACATGCGACAAAGGAGATGGCTGGAGCTGTTGAAGGATTACGATTGTGATCTACTCTATCATCCCGGTAAGGCCAATGTGGTGGCAGATGCATTGAGTCGAAGGAGTCATGGTGATGGTGTCAAACTGTCCCTTGCAAGGATCTATGTGGTGTCAAGTTTGTTGGAAAGTGTTAAAGCAAGTCAAAAAGAAGCACTTAAGGAAGAGAACCTCAAAGACGAGGTCATGGTGAAACAGAAGGAGCTCTTAACGGAAGACGGTCGTGGACTCAAACTCTTGCAAGGACGGATTTGGGTGCCGAAGTTGGGAGAAAACCGGAAGTTGCTACTCGAAGAAGCGCATAAGTCGAAATACTCTATACATCCCGGTAGCACCAAGATGTATAGAGATTTAAAGTTAATGTATTGGTGGCCGGTGATGAAGCTAGATGTAGCTAGCTATGTGGAAAAATGTGTCACATGCCTCCAAGTCAAGGCGGAGCATCAAAGACCGTATGGAAGCTTACAACCGTTGTCCATTCCCGAGTGGAAATGGGACAACATCACTATGGATTTCGTGACTAAGTTACCAAAGACCTTGCGTGGCCACGACACCATTTGGATAATCGTTGACCGGTTGACCAAGAGCGCACATTTCCTTGCAATGCGGGAGACCTTGCCGATGGAGAAACTGGCCAAGCTTTATATTGATGAGGTGGTATCGAGACACGGATTTCCGCAATATATTGTGTCGGATCGGGACAGTCGATTTACTTCGAACTTTTGGGCTAGTCTGCAGAAGGAGTTGGGTACTCGACTAAATTTGAGCACGGCTTACCATCCTCAAACGGATGGCCAAAGCGAGAGGACAATCCAGACGTTAGAAGATATGCTAAGGTCGTGTGTGATAGACTTCGGGGGAAGTTGGGATTCACATCTACCGTTGGTGGAGTTCGCGTACAACAACAGTTACCATTCTAGTATCGGAATGGCACCGTTCGAGGCTTTGTATGGACGGAAGTGTCGGACCCCGGTTTGTTGGTTGGAAGCGGGCGAAAAGAAATTCGCCGGGCCGGAAGTAGTCCAAGAGACGGCCGACAAGGTGAAGGAGATTCGGGAAAGGCTAAAGGCGGCTCAAGATCGACAAAAGAGTTATGCGGACAAGAAGAGAAGGCCGATTGAGTTTCAAGTGGGTGACCGAGTCATGTTGAAGGTGTCTCCGTGGAAGGGGATGATACGTTTCGGGAAGCGCGGGAAGCTTAGCCCTCGTTTCCTTGGACCGTTCGCTATTTTGGAAAAGATTGGTTTGCAAGCTTATCGGTTGGACTTGCCGCCGGAAATGGATGGGATACATCCTACATTTCACGTTTGTTATCTCCGGAAGTGTCTAGCCGAAGAGGAAAGTGTGATTCCTTTGTCGGAAATTCGGGTGGACAATGGGAATCGTTGTGTGGAAGAACCAGAGTCGATTTTAGAATCGAAAGTAAAGAAGTTGAGGCACAAAGACGTGGTCATGGTTAAAGTTCAATGGAAGCACCATCGGGGTGCTAACATTACTTGGGAATCGGAAGATGATATGAGGAAGCGTTACCCTCATTTGTTTGCCTAGGGTAAGATTTCGGGGACGAAATCCCAGTTAGGTGGGGAGGAATGTAACACCCGTAAATGTATAAGGTAAGTATTTTGTCTCCTTTAATGCATTAATCTCATTATGTATGCATATGTGCCTTTATGTGCATTTTATGATCATGGGCTATGTAAAAAGTCATGTACGGAATTACCTTCTTTAATCATCCAAACCTTGTGCTCATTATCGTTTTCGGCTAAGTTTCGGGCCGAGTTGAGAGGTCGGCGATTGTACTCGCGATTGTGCCTTGGCACCATCGCGGAGGGCACTATCGCCCAGATGGTACCGCGGGCTGGAATATCCAGCGATTGTGCCTCGCGATAGTGCCCTGGCACTATCGCCAGGGGCACTATCGCCCAAAGTGTACCGAGAGCGGGGGGAAGCTCGCGATTGTGACCCGCGATAGTGCCCAGGGCACTATCGTCGGGCACTATCGCCCGCGTGGCCAGTATCCTGTTTTTATAGGAGTTAATGCTTCATTTCTCACTCATCACTTTACAAAAAACGGGAGCTCTCTCTCTTAGGCGATTTTTAAAGGTTTCAAGCACATACTCACTAAATTCTAGGGTTTGGGTTGTTGAGAGCATTAAGTGCTCATTCAAGCTTCTTTCAAGTGTCCCCATTGAAGTATCATTCAAGATTCTCATCTTCTTGCTTTCAAGTCTCTTCATCTTCAAAAGCTAGGGTTTCATCTTTTCTAGGTTTTTGGTCAAAAACCTAGATAGTGAGTTTACTAACTTTTGTTAAAACTAGATACACATCATATTCTTCTATTATTGTTATTTGACCCCATATGTTCAAGTATTTGGGTTTCAGTTGTGAAGAAATGTGGGGAAGGTGATTATGTGGAAAATGCCATGATTTACTTTGTTGGTTAGATGTTTGAGATTGACTTCATAAATGTACATATTGGATATTTTGGCATGATTTGGGATATATGTGGTATAGTAGATGATAAACTCTACTTGGAATGCGTTTTAGTGATTGAATATCTAAACATTGATTATGTTGGAATTTGAGTCTTATATTGGATTTATGCATTAGGATGGTAATATTGTACCCATGGTTGGTATCGAAATGTTTTGGTCGGAATATACACCGCAAGACCTCCTATATGATATGTTGGACGAACCAAGTCAGTAGACACTAGGAGGATGTAGTCTTGGGGGCCACTGTGATGGTATGTGCCTAGACCTCCGTCATTCGGGGTAATGCCATGGTTGTAGTCCTCGGGTGTGCCGGGCCTTTCGGGTGTCCCTTGTTATAGGGCATCAAGGTATATCGACTCTTTGGGTGGAACTTGATTGGTGCTATAGGCCTCCCCTATTGACTCCACATTTGTTGAACTATGGTTATTTGCTGATAAGAAATGTAATTGTTCATGCATGCTTATAATTGTTCAACTCACTAGGCTTTTTGGCCTAACACTTGTTTTGGTGTCGATGTGTATCTCAGGTTCTAGCGGCGCCGGTCCTAAGCAAGTGTAGTTGCCTTGGGGTGAGAGCTTGGGGATTTTGCACACGGATGCGTTATGCCTTGGGATATAGATCATTTGGGTTTATAAATGACAACCCTTTTTGTAATCTCTTTTCTAGTTGTAGAAACTAGATTAGTTGGTTGTTGTTTATTTTCCGTTAAATTACAAATTGTGATTAAACAGGTTATTCATGTATATTCCCCACTTTTGGGAGGCTCTTGCTATGGCAATTTTTAGTATACCTCATGTCCGATTTTCGGATTTTTGTTATCCCTATTTTTAGGGTGTTACACAGCATTAACCTTCTTCAGCAGTATTAATCATCTTCAGCAACATTAAACACCTCAGCAGTATTAATGATGTTAGCAGTAGTAATCCCTTAGCAGTACTAACTACTAGCAGTACTAACTACTAGCAGTACTAACCCTCCAAGCAGTACTAACTATTGAAATAGCGGCACTAACTTTTCAAGCAGTATTAAATCTACTAGCAGTAGTAATCATGATGTACTAGTAGCATTAACCATACTTGAACAAATCTTCAGTTCCCAACAATCTCCCCCTAACTTGACTTTTAGGAAGAGAAGTCAATTTCTTCATATGTGGTCTTCAAGATGCTTTCAAAACTTCAGCCTAGTTGCCCAAATTTGGATCCAGCCCCAGACTTTGATTGATTGTCCTTCTTATCACAATTCTGGCCATTTCAGATCCTTTTGCACACACTAGCTTGGCTTTCAGCATTCCTTCTAGCTTCACCTTGCTATGATCATATACTTTGTCCACTAGAAAATACTCATAATAGCAGTTGTCTATTGTAATCATGTATACACCACAGTTTTCAAATAGCATCCACTTATCAATCTTCTTAAACCCATACTCATGATGTAGATCCTTTATCCTGTACACCACTTTTTCTGGTTCAAACATCATACACAAGTATTCTATTGCAATCTTCAGTAGACTTTCTTCAGTTCCTTTCATCACAGGCTCATATAGCTTGATTCCCACCTTGTGCATTTCTTCTAAATCAGCCCTTGAACAACTTCTTATCACTTTACCTCAAGTTGAATAAACTTCAAACACATCACCAACTCTTTTGAGTCTGAAGTACTCCTTTCTGTTGTCCCTCAGAATATCCCAAAAGATGACTTCTAGTGCCTTCACAGAAATGGGAACAGCCTGTACTGGTTCTATTACAGTCATGAACAAATCAACCTGCTCATTTGATTGCAGATTGGATGGTTCTGGATTCTGCTCTGGTTCTGCTGAAGGTGGAACAGAAGATTCTGCCTCTTTTTCTGCTTCTTCAATCCTTGGCTTCTTGGATTGTTTCTTGGAGGCTATGGTCTTTACTCTTTTTGCATATTTGGCTTCCACAGCAACATTCTCTTCTTTAGTGTCTTCAGCCTTTTCTTTTGTAGGAGTGGCTTCCTCAGGGAAGGATTGTTGGATGTTGAGATCATTCCTCTCTTTCATCCTTCGTTCAACTTCTTCCCTTTGAGAGGAGTCCCCTTGAAGCTTAGCCATTTCCTTCTTATATAGCTCCTCAACCTTGTTGTATGCCATATTAGTGAACATCTCTCCTTTGACACCAATTGAGCCTTTCAGAAAGTTGATCATTTTTCTCCTTTCTTGATTGGCCAAAAAGGTCTTAGAAGGTTGTCTTTTCTGCTTCTTGACTGGCATTCTTTGCTTGGATGCTTTCACTGATATTTTCTTGGCCTCAGCTGCAGTTTTCATACTCTGTTGATACTCTTCATTTAGCTTTTTAGCCATCTCCAGTGCAAGCTCTCTGTATTTTTCAGATTGGAGTTGTTCTTCCTTTTCCATCTCAGCTTGAAGCTGTTTTGCCACTTCTTCATCTAACTCCAACTGATTCTTCTTCTTTGAAAGTTGTTGAGGTTCAACCATCTTAGCCTTTCCATTTGCATCCTTCAAACCTGTTTCACTGATTTCTTTTCTTTTCTTTTCAATACCTCCTTCCTTAATGACCACTCCCTTGGCCTTTTTAGTAGCCTTAGGAGTGTCATTCTTAGATTTTACCAAAGTTTCTGCAATTTCTAACTCCTCAACATATAGCCCTGTTGTTGCTGCTTCATTTATCTCAGCAGCATTAACTGTTTCTGCTGCTTGAGCAAATTCTGTTTTTGTGTCTACTGCTTTTGATTCTGTTTCTACTGCTTTTGATTCTGTTTCTACTGCTGCTTAAACCTTATCTGTTTCTGCTACTTTCTCCCCCTCAAAATCAAATCCCATCTCAAATGTACTTTCCTTCTCTACTTCAGCCTCTTGATTCTCCCCCTTTTTGAAAGCATCTTTCCTTTTCTTCAGAACATATTGCTTTCTCTTCTTTTTCTACACCAATCTCCTCACCATCTTCTTCAATTTGGTAATCTGTACTTGTTCAGACAGAATCACCATTTTCATCTCCTCTATGTCTGCTCCCTGTTTGATAACATCCAGATTAATGTTTCCCATTGTATCCATCAATTCTTGGTAGTTATATCAATCCTCACCTTCTCCAGGAGTGTTACCCCCTTTTGAAGGATCATTGGAACATTTAGTAGTGTAAGTCTCTGCCTAGCAGAAGCACCCTCCACCCCCTTGGTTTCTTGGCACCTGGGACCTTTGAATGATTGCTCATTCAAAGTTGCCATGGGGGAGGTCTTATTGATGTTACCAGTGTCCTCCTCTGTGCTAGCAGGAGTAGTGGCAGCCTGCTCACCCATATGCTCATGCATCTCCTCAGTGAGCACCTCCTTGGGGTTGGGAGACACCCCTATGGTTTCCCTATAGATATTCTCTAATGGAGAATTCTCCATTAGAGGGCTTAAAGTCATTGTGAGTGAAGGTACAAGAAGGGAAGGAGCCTTCTTTACCTTTTTCCTTATGTAAGTATTGGTGATTGGTGAAGTTGGTTGTTGAAGAAGGGACTGAGGGATTGATATACTGATAGAAGGTTGGGATTGGCTTTCAGTGGGATGGTCTAGTGAGGGCCTTAACCCTGAAGCCATACCTTCTTGATTGGGGGACACCACCATCATTGTAGAGAACAATGGGGTGTCAACTCCTTCCGAGTCCATGGCAGATCTCTTCATATTTGAAAATACCTTGCCCTTGGGGATTTTAGGTACATATACCTCATCAAATTGAGGCATATCCGTCAATTCAGTGGTTATAACTGCCTGGACAAATCTTGGGTACATATAAAAACTCTTTTTGTTTCCCAAGTTTGACACAAGGTCATTGAAAATCATTTTTAAAAAATTATACTTTCTGGCAGTGGTCAAGCAGACCAAAGCATAAGCAATGGTACTACTGAACTCACTCCATCCAGTAGTCTTTTTAGAAATACAATGCATAAGGGTATGGACAAAGAAACGCCATTGGGGAGAAAATTTAGCTTTGGAGAACTTGAAAACACCCAATGGGCCTCCATACCCCATTCTAGTAAGAGTGGAAAACAGATCATCATTAGAGATAGATGTGATACCTGAGGCATCGTCTAGATGTAGACTGATGCGAATTACCTCTTCAGAAACTGTCAAGGGTTTGTCACACACCTTTGTCTTGATTACCTTAACACCATTTTCAGTAATAGCAGTGGCATTGGCCCAAAATTGCTTCTGGTGCTCAATGTAGATTGATGGTGACACTGTAAGAGCATGAGCGATATGGCTGGACTTGAGGAAATCGACTATTTGATGAAATCCAGCAGCCTGCTTAGGATTTTGAAGCATTGCTATCTCGTTGTGTTCATCAATAAACGCCATTGAAGCCATCGAGCTTGAGTAAACTGGACTGAAATTCACTAGGTGCTTGAGAGAAAAAGGTTAGAGAGAAGATGAACAGTATTCAAAGAGTCGTTATGAGCTTTCAGGCGGGCAAAGAGGGTATTTATATGATTCGGGAAAGAAGCAGTATTAACTCAGAGCAGTATTAACTAACTAGCA
The DNA here is from genome assembly GCA_954870635.1 of Arctium minus. Taxonomy (NCBI): domain Eukaryota; kingdom Viridiplantae; phylum Streptophyta; class Magnoliopsida; order Asterales; family Asteraceae; genus Arctium; species Arctium minus. The sequence continues at coordinate 25,601,455 of OX941087.1, read as the reverse complement.
GTATTAACCACTAGCAGTATTAACTAACTAGCAGTATTAACTGAGAGCAGTATTAACCACTAGCAGTATTAACTAACTAGCAGTATTAACTGAGAGCAGTATTAACCACTAGCAGTATTAACTAACTAGCAGTATTAACTGAGAGCAGTATTAACCACTAGCAGTATTAACTATACTTACACTTTTTGAAGCTTGTGTTAGTCTGAGCAAGGCAATACACTTCCTGAGAAAGATGATTAGTAGCACCAAAAATAACCAAATAACAGGTATACAAGCACTTTTTAAACATGAGCTCATTCAGAGTTGATCATGCCCACACTTGTGACCAAGAAAGTGAATCTACCCACATCAAAGGCTTTGGTGAATAGATCAGCAAACTGGTTGTCAGTATGAACTTTAGCAACTTGAATTAGCTTCTTTTCATTACAGTCTCTAATAATGTGATACCTGATCTCAATGTGCTTTGTTTTGGAGTGCTTGACTGGATTGTTAACAATGCTGATAGCACTGCTATTTTCAATGAAGATTGGAGTGTGCAGAAAGGTTACCCCATAGTCCAGCATTTGATTCTGAATCCATAGAACCTGAGAGCAGCAACTTGCAGCAGCAATGTACTCAGCTTCTGTTGTGGATAGGGACACTGTGGTTTGTTTCTTACACTGCCAAGATACTAGTCTTGCACCCAAAAGCTGTCATCCCCCTGAAGTAGACTTTCTATCCATATTAGCACCACCCAAGTCACTGTCTGAATATGCAATCAAGTCAAAGTTGGATTTATAAGGATACCAAAGACCTAATCTAGGTTGCCCTCTTAAGTATCTAAAAATCCTTTTAAATGCTTGAAGATGTGACTGCTTTGGCTTGACTTGGAATCTGGCACAAACACACACTGGAAACATGATATCTGGTCTTGAGGTTGTGAGATACATGAGAGATCCAATCATTGATCTATAAAGATGGACATCAACATCCTCCCCCTCAAGATCAACAGTGATATGTTTGTGTGTTTCCATTGGTGTGCTTGCTGGCTTTGAGTCTGATAAACCATATTTGTCCAGGATGTCTTTCACATACTTTGATTGACTTATGAAAATCCCATCTTTATGTTGTTTCACTTGAAGCCCAAGGAAGAAGGTGAGTTCACCCATTGCACTCATTTTGAAGCTCTTGTGCATCAATTCTTCAAAATCTCTACACATCTGTTCTTTTGTAGATCCAAAGATGATGTCATCCACATAGATCTGAACTAGTAGGATGTCCTTCTTTCTTCATTGGATAAAAAGGGTCTTGTCAATTATTCCCCTTTCAAACCCATTTTCCAAGAGATAGGTAGACAGAGTATCATACCATGCTCTTGGGGCTTGATGTAGACCATAAAGTGCTTTCTTAAGTTTGTATACTCTGTCAGGATATGATGGATTCTCAAATCCAGGGGGCTGACAGACATATACTTCTTCATCAATTGTTCCATAAAGAAAGGCACTCTTTAAATCCATCTGATATACCTTGAACTGCATAAATGAAGCATAGGCTAGAAATAGCCTAATTGCCTCTACCCTTGCAACTTGAGCAAAGACTTCCTCATAGTCTATGCCTTCCTCCTGAGTGTACCCTTGTGCCACTAGCCTTGCTTTGTTTCTGATTACTATTCCTCTCTCATCCTTTTTATTTCTGAAAATCCACTTGGTGCCAATAGCTCTATGACCTTTTGGAAGGTCCACCAAGTCCCAAACATCTTGCAACTTAAACTGTAGCAACTCTTCTTGCATGGCTTCTATCCAACTTGAATATTTCATTGCATCATAGGCCATCTTAGGCTCAATCTGAGATAGAAAACAAGAGAGTATTGTATGTTGCTGATCCTGCATCTCTTGAAGTCTGCTTTGATTCCTAGTTACCATAGGAGAAGAGATGTCTCCTATTACCAGCTCTGGAGGATGATTCTTTTGAGTTCTTGTCTGGTGACTAGGTTCTTCATTAATTCCAACATCTAGATTGGAATCATTTAAGTCAGCTGAGGGGGTCTCATTAGCTGCTTCTGGCTCTTCATGCTCTGAATTCTCATCATCTCTTCTTTCTTCTTCACTCTGAATTGGTTCAGTGACAGTTTCCTTTTCACAGATTTCAACAGGGTCCATTGTAGGTAATGGAAAGATCACAGACTGAGGAATACTACTCTGTACTTGTTTTCCCATGATCCTCTACTTCCTGAACCTGCATGATCATCACTACTGAAACCAAAAGAGTTAGTGAGTGAATCAATGTCAAACAACCACTGAGGACCAGAACCAATAGGGTTTGGTGTGTTCTTATTGCATTTGACATTGTCACTTTCCTCAATTATTCTAGAAGAAGAATTATATACTCTATAGGCCTTACTCTGAGATGAGTAACCAACAAGAAAACCATCATCTGCCTTGCTATCAAACTTTCCTAAGTGAGTTCTGGTATTGAGAATGGTACAAGGACACCAAAAAGGTTTGAAAAATCCAATAAATGGTTTTCTTTTATTTAAAAGCTCATATGGTGTCTTGTTTTTAGGCTTGACTACTAGAACTCTGTTTTGGACATAACAAGCAGTATTAACTGCTTCAGCCCAGAAAGTAATTGGAAGTTTTGAATCAGCTAACAGAGATCTAGCAGCTTCAATTAGTGTTCTATTCCTTCTCTCAGCAACACCATTTTGTTGTGGAGTCCTAGGAGCACTGTATTGCCTCTCAATTCCTTTATCCTCACAAAAGGTGTTTAGGTCAAGATTTTTAAATTCAGTACCATTGTCTGACCTAATGACTTTTACTTTTTGATTTGTTTGGTTTTCAATTCTTAGAATAAAGGATTTGATCAGTCCACTTGTCTCATCCTTAGTCCTTAGAAAATATACCCAAGTAAATCTAGAGTAATCATCAACAATAACTAAGCAGTATGATTTCTTACCTATACTCATAACATTTGTAGGTCCAAACAGATCCATATGCAACAACTGAAGAGAAGAAGAAATTGTGTTCACTTCTTTGGACTTATGAGAAGTTTTGTGTTGTTTGCCTTTGAGACAAGCAACACAGTGATCATCACATGAAAAGACTTTTGAAGGCAAACCTCTTACAAGGTTGTTTTTGACAAGTTTATTCATTGTTTTAAAGTTCATGTGACACATCCTTCTGTGCCAAAGTGATGATTCATCCAAAGATGCTCTTGAAACAAGACAGTTTAGGGATGAATCAGTTGACACATTTTCCATATCCAAACAATAGACATTATCCTTTCTGGGAGTTCTTAGTAGTATTATCTTTTCATCAACTACCTTCAATCCAGGGGCAAGGATAATGCATTCTGAATTAGTGAATAATATACTATGTTGTTTGTCACAAACCTGTGATACACTTAACAGGTTGTACCTTAACTGCTCAACATAGAAAACATCCTCAAAGGTCATCTTACCTTTTGTTACATCACCCTTACCACTAATCTTACCTCCATCTGGAGTATTACCAAAGGCAACATGTCCTCCATCAATTTTCTTGAAATTCTTGAGGCAAGCCATGTTCCCTGTCATGTGCCTAGAGCAACCACTATCAACATGTCAGATGCTCTTTCCCTTGAGCTGTTGATTGCCCTGCACATAATATAAATCAATTAGTATTGATTGGGAACCCAAGCCAAAGTGGTCTTGGGTCTCCCTTTCTCATCAAAGTATTTACATTCCTTTTTGATGAGATTTTTAAAATCAGAGCACTCTTTACTGGAGTACTTTGTCAAGAGGATTGGTCTAGTAGCACAAACACTAGAAGTAGTACTAATTGTAGAAGTACTAACAGAGTTAGCAGCACTAACAGGTTTAGCAGTACTAACTTTGTTAGAAGTACTAACAGAGTTAGCAGTATTAACATTTGTAGCAACAGTATTACTTCTAACAGCACTATCTTTGTCAGCAGCACTATTTGTGGTAGCAGTACTAACAATTTTAGTGCTTTTAGGAACCCACATCTTGACATTCTCTTTTACAGTCTTTTTCCTCATGTGGCTTTTAGATTTAACAGGTTTCTTAGCCACATGGTTCCTTTCATCCTTCCTATAACCAAAGGGTTTTTGCATAGCTCTTTGAAAATTCATCCTTTGGTTAATAGGATTAAAGTAACAGTACTTGGCAAGATGATTCAATTTGCCACATATGAAACAAGGTTTTGGTCTGATGATTCTACTCAGATCAACTCCTTGTTTCTGAGCCCACTGATTATTCCAGTTCCTTTGATTGCCCCTCCTTTTATCATGTTTTAGAGGCTCAGACTCATTACATGCACACTGTTTGCAAGGAAAAGGATTCACAACTGTAGTCTGCTTGTAATGGACCTTTTTAGACTTTCCCTCAGTCTTCTCTATGTCATTGGATTTGATCCAAGCCCTTCCACAATCCTCATTGGTGATAATGTTATTCACTAAGGGAATCTCACCACTTACAGTATTGTCCTTACTCTTACTGGCCTCTTTCTCAGTATTGTCCTCAACAACTACTTCATCTAAGGGATCTATCTTAGTGGTTCCCTCATTCAAGTCTTTCCTATCCTTGGTCTCTAGTAAGTCTGATGTAGGAGGGATATAGTTGTTGTTGTATGGTGGTAGTGTGGTATTGTACCCAATTCCTCTTCTTAGTTTGTCATGAAACTGGGTTTGTAGTAAAGAGTCCATTGCTTTAGAAGCATTGGAAAACTTTTCCACATCTAGCTTAACTTTGGCTAGCTCTCCTCTCAACTTTTCATTCTTCTCTTTAGACTTTGTCAGTTGGATTTCTAGATCATTTTTCTCCCACTTCCAGTAATTTGTATCATATGTGTGTTGCAGTTCATTGGCTTGGAAACTTTTAATTTGTTCCTCAAACCTCTCAACAATTTTCACATAGTCTTTTATATCTTTTTCTAATCTCTTAAGGTCATCCCTCATATTCTGGTTGTGATCCCTGTACCTTTTAACAATATCTATGCAAGTTTGAGAACAGAGATTAGAAAGTACCTCAGTTGGAAGATCAGATACCTCTGCCATGAGAGCTTGATTTTGAATAGCCTCTTCTGCTTGATCACTCCAGTCAAACCCCATTCCTTGTTGAGAAACAAGAGCTTGAGCAGAGTTTCTGTTCTGGTTGAAGCTTCCAGTCTGATTTTGTTGGTGATTGTGAGACACTCCACTTCTGCATTCTCTGGCAAAGTGTCCCTTCAGATGACATTTATAGCACTCCACCTTTGACTTATCAAAGCTTGCACCATCTTCTCTTCTTTGGGAGAAGTTGTTCCTCCCAGTCCTTTTGATGAACTTCTTCACCCTCATAGAAAGCATGGCCATCTGCCATTTAATGTCCATCTCTTCAAGATCATCAGGATGAAGCTGTTCCAAGTCATCATTGATTAAAGAAGAGTTACCATGACTGGAAAGAAAGGCTTCAAAAACAGATTCATTGTCTTTTTCTTGATTTACTCCACTGGCAGCATTAACTGATTCAGGGTTAGCAGTAGAATCAATTGATGCTGATAGGAGTGCAGCATTATGAACATATCCAATAGGCTTCTTCTTTGCTTCCACCTCAGATTCAAACACTCTCAAATCGTTGTACAGATCATCCAGTTCCTTTTCTTCCAATTGTTCATTCTGTCTGAATGAAACAGTATACATGGTCCATTCATCTCCAAGGGACCTTAAGAACTTTCTGTTTACATCATCTTGATCAATTTGTACTCCCATAGTAGCTAGTTCACCAATCAACTTGTTAAACCTGTCAAAAGTTTGAGTCATGGACTCATTCTTAGTTGACATAAAGTTTTCATACAGTTGCTTCAATATTGCCTTCTGATTTCTCTTGGTACTTTTGGTACCAGAGAATCTCTTCTCTAGAGCATTCCAAAGCATCTGTGCATCAGTGCAACTGCAGAATTGGTGTTGATACTCATTGGGAATAGCCAAGAGCAGTGTGCTCAAGGCTTTCATCTCTGTCTGTCTTGTCTTCCTTTCTGCATCCGTCTTTGGTGGGATTCTTTTTCCATCTGCACCAATCTTTCCTTCATCAGATGGGCCATTCTCAATGATGTCCCACATGGAGTAATCTGTGAGAAGAATGTATTGTTTGATCCTAATCTTCCACATGTCAAACTCATTAGATCTGAGCATTGGAACCTTTGAGACAAGAGTACTGTTTGATTCAACTGTGTTTTCCATGATGAATGAAGGTTTCTGAGAATACTTGCTCTGATACCACTTGTCAGGATCTAATTCTTAACAAGAATAATAAACTCAGAAACAATATTAAAGGAGTTGCGGAATAACACTTTAATATTCAACAATCAATGTAACAGTGAATCAGAAATCACAACTTGTAAACTTTATTGAATGATTAAAGTTACAAGATTTCAAACAAAACCTCAATATTGATGAATAGGCTCACCAATACGAATTCTACTTCTCTAGAACTAGGGTTCTAAACCTTGAGGTTAATTCTCTCTATGAAAACAAAAATTCAGAAAATTATGTTTTCTGTCAAACTATTCTATACTATTTATACAAGACATATTACAAGATAATTATCAAAATACAATTGATCTTAAGTCCATAATTATCTCCTTTACTTTAGCAAGTCTTCTATACAGCTGTCTTCCTTCCATTCTGAGTCTTCATCTCATAAGCAGCATTAACCTTCTTCAGCAGTATTAATCATCTTCAGCAGCATTAAACACCTCAGCAGTATTAATGATGTTAGCAGTAGTAATCCCTTAGCAGTACTAACTACTAGCAGTACTAACCCTCCAAGCAGTACTAACTATTGAAATAGCAGCACTAATTTTTCAAGCAGTATTAAATCTACTAGCAGTAGTAATCATGATGTACTAGCAGCATTAACCATACTTGAACAAATCTTCAGTTCCCAACACATAATCACATACATACATGAGGTTGGAAAAAATAAATAAAGTAATTATCGACGGATTACCGACGGAAATCCTTAAGGCTGTCGGTAATCCGTCGGTAATTACCGACGGATTACCGACGGACATCAGAAAAAAATAATTATTTATTAAATTATTAAATTTACCGGCGGATTTAAATATTTAAAAAAAACAAAAATAAAATAATTTTATGTCCGTCGGTGATCCGTCGGAAATGGATATATTTACCGACGGATCACCGACGGATAGTGTATCCGTCGCAAATGCTATTTTTCCGTCGGTGTTCCGTCGGAAATTACCGACAGATATTGTTCGTCGAAAATCTTGATCGGAAATAAGCAATTTTCTAGTACTGTATGTTCAAACAGAACCACACGGAAGGTAATGGTAAAAAGAGAAACTTAGAGAAGCATGAGTTGCATATGCATGAGAGGAAGACTCCTCTCTAAATCTAAGAACTTGAACCATCAATCCTCTTCGTTTTATTTTTCAGCCCTCCGTATTTAAATTTTTAATGTTTTTGTGTGCTTTTGTTTTGAGAGACCAAGATAAACTTAAGTTATTTTTGTATGGTCTCGTATGCATATGAATCGAGAGAGCAAGGGAATTTTAAGTCGGTTGTGGTTATTAGATATATTTTCTATATCCCACGAGTACGAAAAATATGAGATATTGGATCAATGTGTGTCATCATTAGAATGATATAATATTCTAACAAGGTAATAAAAGCACATCCTATAGAACATATGAATTGGACGTAAATATGGATAAATTCATTTACATCATCTTATTGACATATGCAACTAACTCCATTCATTCAGTAGACAATTTTAGCAATCAAGCATTCCATCAAAAGATAAAATGGAAGTTAACAGAAATGCCCTTCAATTTCTTGATACACTCGCCACTAAGGGGTAATTTACCAAAACACTTAGAGGGTAAACGCATATCGGTAAGAGTCACCACTCTTACTTACCGACTAAGGTTGTCAGTCCTCATGCCTCTAACTGGTAAAATTCTCGTTCCTTCCCATTCTTACCCGGTAAGCGCTAACATGTTTTTCAAATAAGATAGAAAGCACTAACCTCTTTTTTAAGAAAGAAAACACTTACCCGATTGACGTTTGATAATAAACAGACTCTAAACATGTTCTACAGAAAGAGTGCAAATCCTTCTATGGTTTGTTGGGTTCTTGGCTATAGACTCTGGATTCTTTAAACTTTGAAAATCGTTGTATTAATACCGACTAAAAATAAAAATTAGAACCTTCCATGTAGCCCAAAAATTAAAACAAAAAATTGACATCAAGCATAGTTGAATGACAAAGAGATAAAATAAATTTCAAACAAACCATAAGAAAAAAAAATTAAAGCGATCACATAAACCCCGTAAACAAAATTACAAACAAAGATGATCAAAACAGAGAAACTATACGAACTTGAGACTTTAAATCTTGCTTGAATTGCTTTTGGTGCCCAATTCAATCAACTTTTCCTTCACGGAGTAATGTTAAGAAAAATTGAGAGATGGATAAAAAGACCCTAACGGGCCTACAAAGATCAAAGGCTATAACATTTTTTTCTTCAACCTGCTCTATTCAGTTGCATACAACTATTACTTACGGGAGCATAGCTTAATTAGGGGTTGTTTGCTTTTTTAAAAATACCTCTTAATGACTCTTAAGTCTGAATCGTTTAGACCTTTTGACATTAATACTGTTTGTTTTTTTCCAATTTTCTAAACCTCTTAAAGACTCTTAAATACATCTTAAATAAGAAGTAGTGACCTAACTTCTTAAAATTTCTTATCCCACCTCATTTCATATGCTCTCCTTTCTTTCAAGACGCCTCCAGACGTTACAAAAACAAACAGTCTTATTGATTAAGATTTAAGACTTCAACACCACCTCTTATTAATCAAAAGTGAAATGAGACTTTAGACTTCACACCTCTTTAAAAACAAATGCCACCTTAGTTGTTAAGTCCAAATATTGTATCCAAGATTTAATTAGGAAAGTCAAAGTTAGAAGTCAACATTGTCAAAGTCAAAATTGTCAAAGTTGTATTAGTCTTTGTTTTGTTTACTTAGTCATTAAGTTTTGTTAATAGATAGGTGGTATAAATAGGGTGTGTCTTGTAAGTTTGTGGTAAGAACTTTCATTGTAATATCAGATACGTAAGATTTGTTATATGAAATCAAGATCTACTTTCTCTCTCTACATTCTCTCTCTATGATTTAGATAGATTCTTGGTTTAACAATTGGTATCAGAGCTAGTTGTAAATCGGAGAGAATTAAGAGAAGAGTTTTTTAATCTGAATTCGAAAATTATTCTGAAAATCTGGATTGAATTATGAAATTTTGGATCTCTGTCGATATTTTTTTTTGTGGTTCACTGTTAAATCAAATTCGAATTAGATTGTTAAATTCTTAATTTGAAAAGTATTCAAATCTGTTTTTTATCAGTTTGCTACATTCTTTTTGATTGAATTGCAGGTAGAATCGAAGTTAAGGATTGATTTCTGGAAATTTTCAATCTCACAGTCGACTTTTTCAGTGTTCTTGAATTTTGATCAAATTCTTTTTAATCTGTTGATTTTAAATGTTAGTGGAATCGGTGTTAGTAGAATGAGAAAATTTGCAGTCATGGTTGATTTAATTGATTAGCAATGTTATAAAAGTATCATGAATCTGGCGCAAACATATTTGAATCTGACGCAAATGGTTATGAATGTGGCGCAAAATGATTATGAATGTGGCGCAAATTGTTATGAATGTGGCGCAAAATGGGGCTGGTAAATTGACATGTTCGGCGGCTGTATTGTCTCAATCGTGGGACGGTGGATGAAATTGGTCAATTAAGAACATCTCTCGCAAACAGAAAAGTTAATCGGTGGCTGCTTCAATATGATTGGACCGTAACTTTTTAATTGTTTGGCAGATTCATCATCATGGGTCGGTCGCTATGTTTTTTAATTGGATTTAATTCAATTTGTGAGCGATTTCAAATTAAGTGGGTCGGTGCTCATTGAGTTTGGGTCATTAGTATCTCAAGCAAACAGAAGGATCACTTTGTGTTTCGGTCGACTCACGCAAAGCCTAACTTTGCGTTTCAGCTTATTCACGCAAACATAGCTTTGCGTTTTAGGCATCTCACGCAAACCACAACTTCTCGCAAAGCATTTCTTACGCAAACCACAGGTTTGCGTTTCAGCTGTCTTATGCAAACCATTCTTCTCGCTCAAAGAAGCTAACGAGAACTACACTTAGATTTTTTTTTAAATTTTTTTCTCTTTTAAACCGTGAGCCTCAAGTGGGTCTACATGTTTGTTGTTTTTTATCGCTCTAATTGGTCCTAAATTTTTCTGCTTGTCACAAGGATTCCAGAACAAGTTTCGGATTCGATTTTCGTTAAGAAACGAGTAAGATACAAGTGATTGAAGTTTCGCCGGAAAACTCGTCGGAAAAACGTTTTTCGCCGGATTTAATTTTCAGATTATGTTTTCGATATTTTAACTCCTTCATCGTGTTCCTTTATTGATTTCTTGTGTTTTCCAGGTGTTTAAAATCTTTAAAAGGACGAAAACCGGTCGCCGGAAAATACATATCGCCGGAGTTTTTCACCTCGAGATACAGATCAACACTCACAGCATGTTCGAATATTTTTCATTGGAATCGATTTTGGAGTGAACAAGGAGTATTTTCCAACTTGTTTCATCGATTTTCGTCGAGAAACGAAGAAGATATCGTCGATTGAAGCTCACAGTTCATTTGATTTTGGAGAAGATGAACAGTAAACTAACGGACAACCGTTATCTCCGATGAGTTCACGAATTTTGCTCAGAGGAAGATACGAGCAGTGGAAAGCTGATTTTTTCAAATTTGTAGATACACATGAGCTGAGTTGTTATATCAGATTGTCGTTGACTGAATGAGAGATGAAACCTCTTACTCCAACAGAAGATTGTACTGAGAATCGGGAGAAAAGAAAGAGTGCTGATAATATGGCTCGAAATTTTCTGTTGAATAGTATTCGTCATGAGATTAATGGTCACATAAATACCTATCAGTTGACAGGAAAAGATTTATACAAGTCTACAGGAAAGGAGATATGGGACTATCTTGAATGGACGATGTTAGGGTCAACGGTTGTGTCAGTTCTAAAAGGAAAGATTTCTGAGTTGGAAGCTAAAATTCAGCAGACAGTCTCTATTGAGAGCAATGAGTAGAAAGTTAAGAAATTGGAATCTGAGAATGCTGAGCTTAGAAAGAATATATCTGATTTGGAACAACAGCTTGCTGAAAATAAAGCTGATTTTGATTCTGAAAAGAAAGGTTTTTCAAAGAAGTTCTCAGATTTTTCAAAGAAGTGTTTTGAAGAGAAGAAGTCAGTGGAGCTTAAATGCATAAAACTTTCTCAACAAATTTCAGATTTTGAGAAAGTACTGCTTTTGGAAAGAGAGAAGTTTGATAAAGAGAAGAAGGTCATAGAAAGAAGAATGTGGGATTCTTTAAAGAATTATCCGGCCAGAGAAAGGATTCAGAGAAAGGATTTGAAGAAGAAAGATCCATCTTTGAGAATGAAATCAAAAAGTTGACATTCAAGTTATCTGAACTGTCTGCAAATGCACTGAAAGAGCAACAAACGAAGTCTGAGTTCACGAAGAAGATTGACCAACTTAAGAAACAGACAACTTTGCTTCAAAGATCAAAGAGATTGAGAAGTCTGCCTCAAGATCAACTCAGAAATCTGTCTCTTCACAAAGGTCAGTTAAATCTTTTGATCAGATTCGTCAAACTAACATTTTCTATGATGGATATGTAGATGGTTCAGGTACATCTCCAAGAAGAAGAAGTTACAAGAAAGAGAAACTGGTCTGGCAGAAGAAACCAATTAAAGATGAGATGTCAAATGAGCTGAAAGGGAAGACATCATGTGTACATACACACAAAGCCAAAAAGAACAAAGCGCATAAAGGTAAACCTGACCATATCTACTCGAGAGATTAATTACTCAGGTTATCAGGTAAGAAATATTATTGTTCTTATTGTTGTACACATGATCATATTCACAAAACGAGTGATCATTTCTGGTATGGTTCTTACTCAATTACCCCCACACGAACTGTAACTAACATTCATGGACCCAAATACCAGTGGGTACCAAAGAAGAAAACTGATTTTGTGTTGCAGGCACCTCAAGTCAAGAGGGAGTAAGAGAACCATGGCTTTTGAACACAGCAGTTCAAAACCCGGACCTCAATGTGAATAAAATGGCTTCTAAGCACATCAGCTTAGGACCCGTTCTTTAACGGAGTTTGACTTCTAAACACAACAGTTTAGGACTTGGACCTCAGCGATCAAAAAGACCTTACTCCGTTTTTTGCATCCGATGGATATGATGGTCTACATCCCATGAGAATTGATCTGATCTCTATCCTATACTTTTTCACTGATAGATTTTTCTGATATGATGGTCTACAATTCAAAAGGGAATGTCTGATGTCTATCATGTTTTAACTGACATATTTCAGATGCCTAATTTAAGGGGGAGTAAAGATGATGACTTTTGATTATTTCAGATCAGAACTCATACTATAAAAATGTTTTACTGCTTTCTGTCATTTTATTTTTGAATAAATGATGTGAATAAAGTGGCTTCTGATCACATGACAGATCAGGACCCGTTTTTCAACGTTTAAAGAAGGATATTTTGCTAATATCCAGGGGGAGCTTAAAAGATATAAATCATTCTATCATGATTTGAGGGGGAGCTGAAAAGGTAAAAATCTTCTAATCCTAGATCTCTGATTGTTTGAAAGAAGAACATCTTTCAAGCATGAAAAATAGTTTCTTAAATGATCAAACCACTTCTTATTCTCAAAAGATTTTATGAATTTAGAAGTGTGATTTTAAATGTTTTTCATTTTTGAGCATAATGTTTAACTGACCGTGTGTTTCCAAAGATAAATACTTGTGTATTATCTTGTCCATATACTATCAAGTATTCACACACACCGGTTCAGTATTTTATTTGAAATTGTTATTACCATGTCTCAAATTCGAACCAGTTTTTCGATGGTAATACCGTCGTTTGAAATTCAAAGTTGTTGAGCATCATTCATCTTTTTTCAAATTTTGTGCCTTTATTGCTAAATTGTTTATATTTGTTCATATAAACAAAATATCCAGTTCTTTGATACCCTAGTTATTTCATTTGATCTGATTTTTCATCATTGTCAGATTCTCAAAACATTTCTATTCTTTCTTGATTATTCATTAATATAAAAGTTTTGAGAAATCTTAAATGTTTAAAAAATGCTCAAATTTCATTTCTGATTTTTGATGAGCATACATACACTGACATATGATTTCTTGTGCTTTTCATGTCAAGAAAATCATTGACCAGCATGTACTTTTTAGGACTTACATGGGATTCATGTGTGAGCTTAAACAGAACTTCCATGGATTCACACAACCTGTGTTTCCTACCCAAGAAGTTATCCTTTGAGTGATTGAGGGGAGAGGGGTCTAAAAGAATTGAGTGTGGGAGTGATCTGAGGTAAAATGGAAATGAGAGATTGGTTAGATGTGAGCTTATATGATTAAAAGAAAGAGGGTGTGAGAACAGAGTTAAAAGAATATCAGAACTCTGCACCAAACATCTTTCTGAGCCGGCCAGCCACATTACTGATTGGTTCACATTTATTTGGTGACCATCATTGAAATAGGCAAATAGCCCATGCCATCTCTTGCATTAACCCCACCAGCTACTCATTCTTTTCTTAAAAATAGAATGTTTTACATTTTCTGGGGAAGCAGCACATAATCTATTGGTTCTTCTCTTGGAAGATACTGATATTGAAAAAGAAGGAAAGTTGCCCCACCTTCGACCCTTTCTCATGCACATTGAGTCCATGTACAATCATTGTTGTCTCAGTGATTTACATACTTCGAGCCTTATGAAACACAATCATTGTGCTAATTCTTTCAAACACAAGCACGAGCATACAGAAAATCTGTTTTTCTCTCAGAACATTCATAGAATTACCTTGTGTTTTTCAATGATTGAATGGAAGTCCTGGGGAGTCAACATCAAACCAACTCCTTAAATTGTACATTCGTTGTACACAGTAACTTTGTGTTACTGACAGGCGTTACTAACTGTTTCATATGTTGAATCAGGGTTACACGCTCATTATGTCTGAATTTGAAAAGATTCGGATATATACAGTTCATGATTCGGCTCTTCAGATCAAAGTGCGGAAACTGTCAAACGGGAGATTGTTAGTTGATCTCAAAAAGGAAAATCAAAGTCTGAGCTGAAATTGATGAAGTTTTGATGATCATGATGCTCACATCATCAAAAAGGGGGAGAATTTTATAAAGATTCAATTTCAAAGCCATGAAGAGTTGTCAAAGTGAAAAGACTTGTGAAGAAATTCTGAAAGTTCAAAAGTCATTTCAAAATGCTTCCGCTGATACAAAGTCAAAAGATTCTGAAGAAAGTTTATTCAAAGATAAATCAAGATGATTTGTGAAAGTTTGTTTCTCTGAAGACAGTCAAGAGATCAAAGAGATGAAGATTCAATATCAGAGATTCCTCAAAGCTGTTTCATTGTTCAAAGACAGTTTTCAAAGAAGGTTTCAAAGATTTCAAAGATGTTTTAAAGATGAAGTTTCAAAGTTCATTGTTTCAGAAGTTTCAAGAATTTTGTTTCTTGTTCATGACATGTTGACTTTCAAAGCTGCAAAGTGTAAAAGACTTTTCAAGATTCTTCAAAGGCTGAAAGACTAAAGATTGTTAAAGCTTCAAAGTTCAAAGTTGTCAGAGACAAAAGCTGAAAAATCAAGTGCTGAAGACTAGTGTCAATTTTTTATTAAATCTTGAATACAAAGGGGGAGATTGTTAAGTCCAAATATTGTATACAAGATTTAATTAGGAAAGTCAAAGTTAGAAGTCAACATTGTCAAAGTCAAAATTGTCAAATTTGTATTAGTCTTTGTTTTGTTTACTTAGTCATTAAGTTTTGTTAATAGATAGGTGGTATAAATAGGGTGTGTCTTGTAAGTTTATGGTAAGAACTTTCATTGTAATATCAGATACGTAAGATTTGTGATATGAAATCAAGATCTACTTTCTCTCTCTACATTCTCTCTCTATGATTTGGATAGATTCTTGGTTTAACATTAGTTTTCATTATGTCTATAGTAAGTTCAAAACCCACTAACAATTTTAAAGTTAAATAGTAACTTTTTCTAAACAAAGGAGAATAATAATCACACTGTTATGGATTTAGACATGATAAACAAAACATCCCTTAGAAACTAGGATTTTATTTTTTAGAGTTCACCAAAGATTCAAAAAGTACAAGCATCGGTGTAGATTTTCACATTGTCCTGCTTACATTATTGTTTCAATTAATAATTGAGGCAAATGACATAGGAACAACGTAACATCATTAAGGCTAAAACTTACAACTCGTTTATTAATTAAACAAGTATCGATCATTTATATATACAAACGTGAACGACAATAATTGAGTTTAAACAGGGCCGTTCCTAGGGTTTTTTGATGCCTTGTGCGAAAATGCTAAAAAATGTCCCTGTGCCTATTTTTTTAAGCAAATGAAACGACGATACATACGGTTTTTTAAAGGGTTTGGAACCTAGTTAAGCTTGGTAACTCACTCTCACATTGATTTTTATTAATTGTAATTAAAAAAAATTCAAACATGGGACATAAAAACCAAAACCCCAAATTACAAAATATAGAATGATAAAAGGATAAAACCTAAATTAAGATTGTGCTTCCTTCTTTTTTAGTTTTCCTTTTTCCAAATTGAAATTAGCACAATAGAACTTTTAATTCAATATATGGAACTTAAAACTAAAAGATAAGAAAACTATAATTAGTTTTAACTAAAATAGTAAATTAATTCAAAGTTAAGGTCATAGTAAGCAAAGACCAAACGGTAAGAGAACGAAAGTTTTTGTGTTCTTGTTCATTCGTTTAACTTAACCGAACAAACGAACGAACGGTAAACAAATGGAATTTTTTGTATTCTTGTTCATTCGTAAAGAAAATTTGTTCGTTAATGTCCATTCGTTAAGATGCTAAACGAACGAACGTAAAAGAGAATGAAAGTTTTTGTGATCATATTCGTTTATTAAGAAAATTTGTTTGTTCATGTTTATTCGTTAAGATGCTAAATAAAAATCAGCTTGAGATGTTGAAATGTTGGGCTTTCACCGGTTCACGATGCGTGTTCGGTATCCATCACTACCAGGTCTTGATCTGTTTTTATAGTTAAAGTTTAGTTGTCCAATTCCTAAATTATTAAACTAAAAACTATTAATAATACGGGTTGCGCATGGTCAGGGCCGACCCTGAGTTTAAAGATGAAGATAGAGAAAAGTAGGTGCGGAAGTGGTGGTCCATGCATGGAACTGATGGGCTTCATTAATTGAATTGCTTTTTAGAATTTAATTAAAAGGGTGGTGGCACAGCTTCATATATCAATCACACGTCTCAACCTTCCTTCGATTTTCCACCATGCATGCAAACTATGGATTTATGTCATCCACGTGTACGACTCATCTACCTTCCAAACAAAATGTAATATACTTTGATGCCAACTTATAATTTTTTCTCATCTATACTATATTATAAATTATGGATAAAAAACTGTTAAATACAAATTATTAGGCATAAGATACCATCATTTTATGCAAGATTTTAAAATTTTCTTAATTTACAAGTATCAAAGCACAAGATACATATTACTCTACTACAACCTTCTAACACCCACTAATTTAGTATGTGCATGACCTTCCTTTTATGCAGGCATTTCCATGTATCACTATTAATTAATATATTATATTGCTATAATTTTGTTTTTATTATATTATTAAATATATAATTGGTTATTTTTTCTAGATGTCATTAAAATATATAAGAAAATCATTGAATTCTAACAAAATACTTATTTTTTTTATATAAAAAATATTATATTATTAAGACTAAATTAAACAAATTTATAAAAAAAACATTATCACTTTCTTAAAACCATCCAAAATCGTACTATAAATCGACAAAAAAATAAAATGAAACATTAAAATCGTGATGTATCTCTCTGCATTGCGCGATTACGTTTCTAGTTATCCGGAAAGCACGGATAAAAAACTTTTAAAAACAAATTTTAAAACATAATGTACCGTTATTTAATGTTATTTATAAACTTTCAATCGTTATCTCTAACCACTTTAACTCCCCTAAAATCACTCCCCATTTTAATCCCCTAAAATCACTCCACTGCATAATTAAATAAAGAATAAAAATCAAATTTTAAATATAAAAAATCTAAAATATAATTAAGAAAATCTAACAGAATATTTAATGTTTATTTTTTAAAAAAATATTATATTATTAAATTTAAAATAAATTACATTATTATTAAACTTCTATACTAAATTATAAATCACGTATAAAAAACTATTAAAAACAATTGTTAAAGGTTAATGTACCGTTATTTAATGATAATTACTTAAAATCTCTTAAAAAACAACCATTAAAGTTTTTATATACTACATTTAATGATATTTATTAACTTTAAATTCTTATCTCTAATCACTTTAATTCCCCTAAAATCACTCCTCACTTCAATCCCCTAAAATCACTCCCTGCATAATTAAATACAGGATAAAAATCAAATTTTAAATATAAAAATTATAAAATATAATCAAGAAAATATAACAGAATATTTAATGTTTATTTAAAAAAAATATTATATTATTAAATCTAAAATAAATTACATTATTATTAAACTATCGAAAAAACAAGTTTTTATGCATTAAGTACTGTTTATTGATACACATTACCTAATATTCAAGATTACAAGCAATGATGCATGAGTACAAATTTCTAAAGTTATATGTTTGAATTCATAACTAACTAATAAACATAATCAAAACAGGATAAATATATCAATGTAAATATAAAGAATTTAAAATATATAAGATAATTATTGAATTCTAACAAAATACTTAATTTTTTTAATATAAAAAGTATTATATTATTAAGCCTAAAATAAACAAATTTATAAGAAAAATCATTATCACTCTCTCAAAATCATCCAAAATCGTACCATAAATCGACAAAAAATAAAAGAAAACATTAAAATCATGATGTATCTTGTTGCATTACGTGAGTACGATTCTAGTAATTATAATAACATATTTTAGACAAAATATATTCTAGAACTATTGTAAGAACCATTGTTTTTTTTTATATTTTAGTTGTTGTATTGTAACGTCATTATATATGATATATAGTTATTGGTTTATAAACGTAAAAGATTCGTAAAGTACTGTAATGTTACTTAGGACGTCCAATGATGTTTGGGCATGCTAAATGCTCCATTGGGTATTTTTAATGTAGGAGATATGTATACATCTTAATAGGGCTGTAAACGAATCGAACGAATACGAACGGGGGCTTGTGTTCGTGTTCGGTCATTTAACTTAATCGAACAAACGAACGAACACGAACGGTAAACGAACGAAATTTTTTTTGTTCATGTTCGTTCGTTAAGAAAATATCTTTATTCGTGTTCGTTTATGTTCGTTCATTAAAATCTAAACGAACGTAAACGAAAACATAAATGAACGAAAACAAATGAACAAAAAACAACCATCGTTACTCATCATTTCGTTTGTAAAAAATAACATAATAAAATAAAAATCCGAATAAACTTAAGGTATAAAAATGAATTCTAAAAAATTAATTTAATTATTGATATATATATATATATATATATATATATATATATATATATATAAACAAACGTAAACGAACATCAACGAACGTAGACGAACATAAATGAACGAACATTGACGAACATAAATGAACGACCGTTCATGAACGTAATTGAACGAACGAGGCCATTGTTCATGTTCGTTCATTTAACTAAACGAATAAAAAAATGTGTTCATGTTCATTCATTTATTAATTAAATAAACGAACATAAACGAACTTCCTATCGAACGGTTTACGAACGGTTCACTGAACGTTCGGTTCGTTTACAACCCTACATCTTATTGCTCTCAACTAGGAAATAGTATTTAGTATATACGATTTTGTTTAAATAATTTAGATGCATTATACTCTTGTAATTTCTTTATTTGAACCTCACAAGTGATACCGACTTATTAAGAATTACGCATGTTGATCAAAAAGTTTAAGGTTTTATCCGGTCTATAAAAAGGAATGTGTTGTGTAGATAATTAGAGGGAGGATCGAATGAAAAAATGGTCGAATTAAGAAAACACAAAAACATGCAGTCAAATTACATGTAATTTAACACTGAAATCACATGCTATTACGGACACGATCAACACAAGGTGAGCGGACACCGCAACCTCAAGTCACGGACAAAGTCGCATGAATCATATTTGGTTTTACATGTGATTTTTGTAATAACGGTGTCCCTTCTGTAAATAAATAAAGTTTGGGGTTGTAGGGTAGAAGTTGGAAAAAGATGAGGACCCATTTCTAAATAAAGGAAAAAGGGTTTAATTCCCTAAAACCCTCATTCTCATCAGATTAGAGTTGGAGGCGGCGCCAAGGAAGAGGAAGGAGATTGTGACATTTTGGCAAGGAATCGATCAAGAAATTGGAGCTAGGGAAGGAAACTTGGTGTGGATTTCATTTTCTTAAGGTATGTATCTTTTCCAATTTATTCCTCACATATATTGGGGATTTGGTTGTGGGAGTAAGAAGTATTAGAGTGTATGAATCTGAATCCATGTTAGGTTCATGTTAGAAAAGTGAGATTGGGATTTATTAGCGTAATCGGAAGGTAAGAATTCTTTTATGTGCCTTTTATAAATCTCAGAGGTGGGGGGGGTCTCGATTAATTGGAAAAATGATGATATGTCGAAGTTTTATCTTACCTGTTCGTCGCACCCGGGAGTCGCCCTCTTGGGGACGAAACCTGGTACCCTTGAACCGGGAGGTGGAGACCCGGTCCCGAGTCGGGAGGCGACCGGGGTGAACCGGGAGTGACATGAAACCCGAGGTTACCCGGGATTAGTGTGAGAACCGGGGAGGCCGGGACTCGGGCCAACAACCGGGGAGACCGGGAGTTGGGACCCGTGAGTCACTCACAGGTAAGCCAGGAATGAGGAGCGGAACGGAACCTGGGGAGGTCGGGTACGCACCCCAAGCCAAGAGAGAGAGGGCCAAGGCCATGCCCCGGGTGAGTGGGCCAAGGCAAAGGCTCGACTGCATTTGGGCCGACTTATGGACCGAGATAATTGGGCCATTTAGCTCACGTTATATTTCGGGTATCCTTCGAGTCGAGTAAGAATTCTTAAGAGTGAGGGAAAAAAAAAGACTGGTTTAAGCGAGTTAGGCTTTTGACCCACTTTGTGTGCCAATTCATTGTAGGTGGGGTTGAAGAATAGCTAGTTTGGGTTTTAGCACGGACGTCAGGTGAGTTCCCTTTACCCTAAATAATGTATGACATATTGTTATGATGTTGTTACCCTGTTATATGTATTTTCTGCGAGTACCATTGACGGTGTTTTTATAAAGGGTAAACAAAGGGGTGTGTATACGTGAACTAATCCTTGGATAAATGGGGAGTATGACCCAATAACCAGTATATGAATTCGTTTCATGTATTCTCATTGATAGGAGGGTGTGTGCCCCAGTGTGTTATTACAAGTGTGTATGTGGCATTGGCGTGATCCTTTTACGTAAACTGCTATTTATAATTTTATTATAAATATCTTTGCTAAATTGTGAAATAGCGTGTTTTAGAGGGTTCTCACTAGACCTTGTGGTCTAACCCTTGTTTTCCAAATAAAAACCCTTACAGGTAAGCAGTTAGAGGGAGGCTCTGGTAGAGGGAAGGGCAAGCTTTGAAGAAGAGGTTTATTTGAGAGGATTTTGCTGGTTGTTAGAGATAGATGTCCCGTCTAGATATGTTTACGTTTCTTAGCAGTAACCCGTGTTAATTGTTTGGCGTTATCTAAATATATTATGCCTTGGTGTGATTGTTAGTGTGTGGGTTGTTATAGTTGGTATCAGATCCCTAGTTTAAGAGAATTAGGTGACCGGACGGGCCTAAACTTAAACGTTAGGGATCGGAAGTACAGTTGAGAACTAGGAGAACCGTAGGAAGGAATCCGTTAGGGACATTAATAATAGGGTAGTGAAAACTATCATGTAAGGTAAATTTGGAATTACATCTGGCCAATGTAATTGCGAATTTACAGGTGCATGAATGTGCTTATTTTGCCTTATTATGTTGAAGTTGTGAATAAGTCTTGTCCTATGTGTTATTTCAGTGATCAAGATGTCTGAACGAACTACAAGAAGTAGGTCTATGCCAGTTGCAGAGGAGGTCCCAGTGGAGGAGGTTCGAGTTGATGGACAAGTGAACCCTCTAAGGGCAGCAGCTACCAGGGGAAGAGGTTGAGGCCACGGAAGAAGAAAGGGGAAGACACCCCAGCGAGCTGCCACTCAGCTGGAGGAGACCAATGAAGGGGCACGAGGCCGTAAGAAAACTCGTGTTACCCGTAGGACAAGGAACTTAGAAGTTCAGGGCGAGTTTGAAACTTCCCAGCAAGAGAGTTCAACGACTGTAAGGGGAAGAAGTCAGTCAAAGGGTCGCGGACGGGGCCGCGCTCAAGCCTTTGTGACCCAAGAGGTATTTGCAACCGAAATGGGTAAGTTTCAAGAAACCCTTCAAGCCTTACTGAACCAGCAGAACAGATCCCCAACAGAGACTCAAACTAAGAGTGGAACTGAAGCAGACGCGGAGATGGCCAGTTTGCCAGAGACTAAAGTGGGTGGACACTCGCAACTAACTCCACTCGAGAGTTGTGAACCGAAGATAGAGCAAGGGAGCACTTTCAAGGAATTTGTGGCATGCAAGCCCCCTAACGTCAGCGGGGAGCGTAAATCGGTGTTGGCCTTGAAGTGTGTACGGGAGATGGAAATGACTTTTGATACTAGTAAGTGTGCCAGGGAGGATCGGGTGTTGTTTACGATAGCTATGTTGAAATCGGATGCTATCTTCTGGTGGGACATCGAGACCGAGGGGGGGGGGGAGGATCGTATGTAGCTAAGGAGGTTTCATGGGATGTGTTTGTGAAGAGTTTTAGAGCCCAGTTTTGCCCTTTGGCGGCAGTCAAAAAACTGGAGGAGGAATTTTTGGGGCTCGAGCAAGGAGCGTTGATGGTACAGGAGTACACATCCAAATTCATCGAGAAGGACAGATTTGCAGAACTGTATATTCCTAACGAGGAGATGCGTATTGAGAGGTACATCTAGGAATTGAGGAGTAATTTGAGGGAGTTGGTTTCGGCAAGAGAACCAGCCACTTTTCAAGCGACGGTTGATGCGGCGGAGATGACATAGAAGGAAAAGAATCGAAAGATATCTGAAAAAGGATGTGGCAAGAGAAAGTGGGAGTAACCTATGCGTGATACTAATAAACCCAGGGCCTCAGGGTTTGAATCTCGAATGATGAAACCAGGTGCATCGTGGAGAGTATACCTTCGAGCCTGATGGATGTTATAAGTGCGGGAAAGTCGGGCACATAGCAAGGGAGTGCCCTAATCCTAGAGCTTGCTATTTGTGTGGTTTGCGGGATCATATAAATCCCTATTGTCCACAATTGAAGAAGGGTTCGATGGGTATCTATGGTGGGAATCGTGGAGTAGGAAGTGGGGAGAGGAAGATGGAGCCAACAAGGGGAAAATCCAGGGCTTTTCACATGACAGCTGAGGAGGCGGTGGAGACGCCTGATGTGGTGACAGGTACCTTTCTTGTAAATTCGACTCTTGCTAGAGTACTATTTGATTCGGGAACAAACCAATCGTTTGTATCGCCGACTTTTGTGCAGTGTTTGAATATCAAGCCTAGGCGATTGGAGTATGGGTTTGAATTGGAGGTTGCGGATGATAGTCATGTTGTAGTGAGAGAAGTGTTTGAGGGTGTAATATAGAAGTGGATGGTCACTCATTCCCCGTATGATTATACGCATTGGGAGAGTTTGATGTCATTCTGGGGATGGATTGGTTGGCTAGCCATAACGCCAACATTATGTGCAATAAGAAGATAATTCGTATCACCCTACCTGATTTGTCCGAGGTGTTAATTTATGGCGAACGACATGAGCGTAAATCATGTCTCATCTCTATGATGAAGGCTAGACGTTGCTTAGGTAAGGGATGCCATGGGTTTATAACGTATGTCTTAGACGCTAAGAAGGAGAAGAAAGAGGTAGAGGATGTGCCAGTGGTGAGCGAGTACCCAGAGGTGTTTCCTGATGACTTGACTGGCCTACCCCCATACCGATAAGTCGAATTCAGGATTGTCCTAGTGCCGGGAGCGACACTGGTAGCATGTGCGCCTTACCGGTTAGCGCCGGCGGAAATGAAGGAGATGATGACGCAGTTGCAGGAAAATTATTGGACAAGGATTTCATACAGCCTAGTACTTCGCCATGGGGAGTATCGGTACTCTTTGTTAAGAAGAAAGACGGATCAATGTGAATGTGCATTGATTATCGTGAACTTAATAAGGTGCCAGTTAAGAACAAGTACCCGCTCCCGAGGATCGATGATCTGTTCGATCAGTTGCAAGAGGCGAATTTCTTTTCGAAGATAGACCTAAGGTTTTGGATATCATGAGTTGAAGGTGAGAGAGGATGACGTCCCGAAGACGGCTTTCCGCACGAGATACGGACTATGCCCTTTGGGTTGACCAACGCCCTAGCGATGTTCATAGACTTGATGAATCGGGTGTGCAGTTCGTTACTAGATAAGTGTGTAATAGTATTTATAGACGATATTCTCATTTATTCCCAATCTCATGAGGAGCACGAATAACATCTTCGCTTGGTGTTGGATCTGTTACGGCGCGAGAAAATGTACGCCAAATTCTCAAAGTGCAAGTTTTGGTTGAGAGAGGTACAATTTCTGGGTCATGTAGTGACGGGAGAGGGTATCAAGTTAGACCCAGCCAAGGTCGAAGCCATTAAGGGGTGGGAGCCACAGAAATCACCCGTCGAGGTGAAGAGATTTCTTGGTTTGGTTGGTGTTAGAATGTAAAATATGTAATTCTTTACCTAGGCCCAATTAGCTCGTGGGCCTTAGGGTTTTTAGGGTTTCCTTCTTTTTCTAGCTTTCTTGCCTATATATAACCTTGTACTCTTTCATTGTATTTACAAGAAAATCAATAATATAATCCCTGATTACATGGTATCAGAGCCGCCGCTTCTACCATCCTCCGACGTAAACAGTGCTCCGGCGTGAATAGTGTTCCGGTATGAACAGTGCTCCGGTGTGAATAGTGTTCCGGTGTGAACAGTGTTTCGTCGTGAACAGTGCTCTAGTGTGAATAGTTTCCGGTATGAACAGTGCTTCGGTATGAATAGTGTTTCGGCGTGAATAGTACTCCGACGTGAACAGTACCCCCAAAGTTTTTTGGTGCGTTTTTTTTTTGTTCGAAGATTTTTCCCGTTTTATTTCATCCCTGTTCGTCTTGTGGCACCCTGTGAGTGCGCTGTTCGTTTTCGTTTTTGTTCGTCGGTTTTCTGGCACCCTGTGAGTGCATTCTTTGTCCAACTTCGATTTTCTGGTTTGTGATTCATTGGAAGATGACTGGAGAATACAAACCATCTGGTAGTACGGTTACTATACCCGCGGAAGAATATGCTTGACTTTTAGGGACTGAGAATTCCACTGCTTCGACTGCTACATTTGCCGAGACAGGTAACTCTAGTACATGCCTATTATCCTCTGCCTCCAAATGGGTCATTGATTCAGGTGTTTCAGATCACATGATAGGTAATCCCACTATCTTCTCTAATTTCAATAAACACACGTCTCCATCATATGTCACAATTGCTGATGGGTTTACCACATCTGTCCTTGGTTCTGTCACCGTTGATCTTACCCCATCTGTTTCGTTATCTTCTGTACTGAGCCTACCCAATTTCTCATTCGATTTGTTATCGGTCAGTAAAATTACCCGTGCTTTAAATTGTTGTGTCACATTCTTTTTTGATTTATGTGTCCTTCAGGATCTGTCGACGAAGAGGATTATTGGTAAAGGGCGGGAAACTGACGGCCTATACATATTTGAACAACAAATACCTTGCTCTTTGGCTTGTTCCAACTCATCGTCTCCGTTTGAAGTTCATTGTCGATTAGGTCATCCTTCTTTACAAAATTTGAAGAATTTGTGTCCTGAGTTTTCTTCTTTATCTTCTCTACAATGTGAGTCTTGTCAGTATGCCAAACATCAACGTATTCATTTAAGTCCTAAAGTCTATAATAAGCAGGCCTCTTCTCCATTTGAGTTAGTCCATTCTGATGTTTGGGGACCATGTCCAGTCATTTCAAAACTTGGATTTAAGTATTTCGTTACTTTTGTTGATGATTACTCTCGTACGACTTGGCTTTACCTTATGAAAAATCGATCTGAGGTGTTTACCCATTTTTGTTCATTTTATACTGAGATTAAAACACAATTTAAAGTCTCCATTCAAACTCTTCGAAGCGATAATGCAAAAGAATATTTGTCTCAAACATTTCATTCATATATGTTTCAAAATGGTATTCTTCATGAGTCTTCTTGTGTTGACATACCAGCCCAAAATGGGGTTGCTGAACGAAAGAATTGTCATCTCTTATAGGTGGCTCCGGCTCTATTATTTCATATGACTGTTCCAAAACTCTTTTGGGCTGATGCTGTTGCTACTGCTTGTTTTCTCATCAACCGAATTTCATCTGTTGTTTTGGATGGAAGAAGTCCTTTCTCAGTTCTGTTTCCTACAAAGTCATTGTTTCCTGTCGACCCAAAGATCTTTGGTAGTACTTGTTTTGTCCGTGATACCCGACCACACATAACTAAGTTGGATCCAAAATCTCTTAAATGTGTATTTCTTGGTTACTCTCGACTTCAAAAAGGGTATAAGTGTTTTTCTCCCATATGTAATCGATACATTGTATCTCGAGATGTTACATTCCATGAGAATATACCTTTCTTTCCTATGTCCACTCCTTGCAATCCAAGAGATAGCGATGATTTGTTGGTATATACCGTACCAGTTCCCGAATCCCATATCCTATCCGACTCGACACATCATCAAGAGCCTACTAAACCACCGATAGTTCATGTGTATAATAGGCGGCAACGACCTACGTCAGATCCCGACCCTATACCATCTTCGTCATCGTCTACAGATTCTTCTAATGATGATCCTTCTGCTTCAAGTGATCCACCACCATCCGATACACAGGATCCTGATCTTGATGTTCCCAATGCCCTTCGGAAAGGTAAGCGCTCATGTACTTACCCTATTTCTTCAGTTGTTTGTTATGATAAACTTTCTTCTCGTTCTCGCTCTTTGATCTCTACACTTGATTCATTTTCTGTTCCTAAAACGGTTGGTGAAGCTTTATCTCATTCTGGATGGCGAGATGCCATGATTGAAGAGATTAATGCTCTAGATCATAATAATACATGGGATTTGGTAGAGTTACCTGCAGGTAAAAAGGCAATTGGCTGCAAATGGGTATTCACTGTGAAAGTTAATCCAGATGGATCAGTGGCTCGTCTGAAAGCCCGGTTGGTAGCTAAAGGATATGCTCAGACTTATGGGGTCGACTACTACGAGACATTTTCTCCTGTGGCTAAGGTACCCTCCATTCTCTTGTTTATTTCATTGGCCGCTACTTATGACTGGGTTCTACACCAACTGGATGTGAAAAATGCATTCCTGCATGGTGATTTACATGAGGAAGTTTATATGGATCAACCACCTGGGTTTGTTGCTCAGGGGGAGTCTGGCGGAGTCTGTAAATTGCGTAAATCATTGTATGGTTTAAAGCAATCCCTTCGTGCTTGGTTTGGATGGTTCAATGTTGTAGTGACTGAGTTTGGCTTACGGAGGAGCTCTTATGATCATTCTGTGTTCTTTACTTCATCCCCTTCTGGATGCATTCAACTAGTGGTGTACGTTGATGACATTGTGATTACTGGGAGTGATGACATTGGGATCAAGAAGATGAAAGATTTTCTTGCGTCCCGGTTTCAAACAAAGGATCTAGGTCCTTTAAAATATTTCTTGGGAATTGAAGTATCTCGTACTCGGAAAGGGATATGTTTGTCTCAACGAAAATATTTTTTGGATTTATTGAATGATTCTGGGATGATTGAAACAAAATCGTGCGAGGCCCCAATGATTCCGAATATGAAATTGAAAACAGATGATGGAGATCTACTTGAAGATCCAGAAAAGTATAGAAGAATTGTGGGAAAACTAAACTACCTGACGATTATGCGTCCTGACATCGCGTTTCTGGTGAGTGTTGTAAGTCAGTTTATGTCATCTCCAAGAACTCCACATTGGGAGGCCGTTAGACATATACTGAAGTACCTAAAGGGTGCCCCTGGTCTTGGCATTCTTTATCAAAATCACGGTCATCATGCCATAGAAGGGTTTACAGATGCTGACTATAATGGAGATCCTACGAACAGGCGGTCTACGACAGGCTATTGTGTGTTAGTTGGAGGAAATCTAGTCTCGTGGAAAAGCAAGAAACAGAATGTCGTTTCCCGGTCAAGCGCTGAATCTGAATATAGGGCTATGGCCCAAACCACTTGTGAGTTGATATGGTTGCGTAATCTGTTAGGTGAATATGGGTTTGCTCAATCTAAACCAAAGAATCTATATTGTGATAATGAGGCGGCTATCCACATTGCAAATAATCCCGTGTTTCATGAGAGAACAAAACATATTGAAGTGGATTGCCATTTCACTCATGAAAAGCTAGAATATGGAACCATCTCAACTCCCTTTGTTCGAACAGGAAGTCAACTTGCCGATGTCTTTACCAAAGCTTTACCTGGTTCGCGGATCTCTTATATCTGTAACAAGCTGGGCATGATTAATATCTATGCTCCAGCTTGAGCGGGAGTGTTAGAATGTAAAATATGTAATTCTTTACCTAGGCCCAATTAGCTCGTGGGACTTAGGGTTTTTAGGGTTTCCTTCTTTTTCTAGCTTTCTTGCCCATATATAACCTTGTACTCTTTCATTGTATTTACAAGAAAATCAATAATATAATCCCTGATTACAGTTGGATACTATCAGAAGTTTATTCAGGACTTTTCCCGTATAGCAACGCCATTGACTGCATTGACCAAGAAGAGTGTCAAATTTGAGTGGATAGAGACTCAAGATTCGGCATTTAATATGTTGAAAGAGAAGTTGAGTAGCACGCTCATTTTGTCGTTACCTAGTGGGACGGAAGGATTTGTAATCTATAACGACGCATCCAAGTTGGGTCTAGGGTGTGTATTGATGCAAAATGGGAAGATGATCTCCTATGCATCTCGTCAACTGAAGGAAAATGAGAAGAACTACCCCACGCATGACATGGAGTTGGCGGTCGTGGTTTTTGCACTAAAGATCTAGAGGCATTATCTCTATGGAGTCAAGTGTCAGATCTACACTGACCATAAAAGCCTCAAGCATCTTTTCGATCAGAAGGAGTTGAATATGAGGCAGAGGAGATGGGTGGAACTCTTAAGTGACTACGATTATGAAATTCTATACCATACTCGTAAAGCGAATGTGGTGGCAAACGCTTTAAGTCGGAAAGAAAGAAGGGAGCAACCTAAGGTGATAGTGCATGAGAAGTTGAATTATGTGGAAGAACCGCTAGCGATCGTGGATCGGAAAATCAGGAAATTGAGGAACAAGGAGATCTCACTTGTGTAAGTTCAGTGGCGTTACCACAATGGCCAGGAGGCAACTTGGGAAGTAGAAGCGAACATGAGGTCCCAATACCCACATCTGTTCAATGATGGAATTCTGGGGACAAAAATTTTTTGAGGGAGGGATGTTGTAATAACCATGTCCCTTCTATAAATAAATAAAGTTTAGGGTTGTAGGGTAGAAGTTGGAAAAAGATGAGGACCCATTTTTAAATAAAGGAAAAAGGGTTTAATTCCCTAAAACCCTCATTCTCATCATATTAGAGTTGGAGGCGGCGTCAAGGAATGGGAAGGAGATTGTGACATTTTGGCAAGGAATCGATCAAGAAATTGGAGCTAGGGAAGGAAACTTGGTGTGTATTTCATCTACTTAAGGTATGTATCTCTTGCAATTTATTCCTCATAGATATTGGGGATTTGGTTGTGGGAGTAAGAAGTATTAGAGTGTATGAATCTGAATCCATGTTAGGTTCATGTTAGAAAAGTGAGATTGGGATTTATTAGCGTAATCAGAAGGTAAGAATTATTTTATGTGCCTTTTGTAAATCTCTGAAAGGGGGGGACTCGATTAATTGGAAAAATGATGATATGTCGAAGTTTTATCTTACCTGTTCGTCGCACCCAGGAGTCGCCCTCCTGAGGACGAAACCCGGTACCCTTGAACCGGGAGGTGGAGACCCGGTCCTGAGTCCGGAGGCGACCCGGGTGAACCGGGAGTGACATGAAACCCGAGGTTACCCAGGATTAGTGTGAGAACCGGGGAGGCCGGGACCCGGGCCAACAACCGGGGAGACCGAGAGTTGGGACCCGGGAGTCAATCCCGGGTGAGCCGGGAATGAGGGGCGAGACGGAACCCGAGAAGGTCGGGTCCGCACCCGAAGCCGAAAGAGAGAGGGCCAAGGCTACGACCCGGGTGAGTGGGCAAAAGCCAAGGCCCGGTTGCGTTTGGGCCAACTTATGGACCGAGATAATTGGGCCAATTTTCTCACGTTATATTTCGGGTATCCTTCGAGTCAAGTAAGAATTCTTAAGAGTAAGGGAAAAGAAAAGACTGTTTTAAGCGAGTTAGGCTCATGACCCACTTTGTGTGCCAATTCGTTGTAGGTGCGGTTGAAGAATAGCTAGTTTGGGTTTTAGCACGGACGTCAGGTGAGTTCCATTTACCCTAAATAATGTATGACATATTGTTATGATGTTGTTACCTTGTTATATGTATTTTCTGTGAGTTCCATTGACTGTGTTTTTATAAAGGATAAACAAAGGGACGTGTATACATTAACTAATCCACGGATAAATGGGGAGTGTGACCCAATAACGAGTATATGAATTCATTTCATGTATTCTCATTGATGGGCGGGTGTGTGCCCAGTGTGTTATTACAAGTGTGTATGTGGCATTGGCGTGATCCTTTTACGTAAACTGTTATTTATAACTTTGTTACAAATATCTTTGCTAAATTGTGAAGTAGCGTGTTTTAGTGGGTTCTCACTAGACCTTCTGGTCTAACTCTCGCTTTCCAAATAAAAACCCTTACAGGTAAGCAGTTAGAGGGAGGCTCTGGTAAAGGGAAGGGAAAGCTTTGAAGAAGAGGTTTATTTGAGAGGATTTTGCTGGTCGTTGGAGATAGATGTCCTGTCTAGATAATGTTACGTTTCTCAACTGCAACCCGTTTTAATTGTTAAGACTTTGACTTCAATTCCGTCTGTATTGACTTTTAATTTTGAAAAATATTGTTTGGCGTTATCTAAATATATTATGCCTTGGTGTGATTGTTAGTGTGTGGGTTGATATAATTTTAGTATTAAATCACATGTGATGACCGTTCTCATGTTCTCGTACTATTCTTGTTTTTTGAACCCGACTCTAGATCATTGACATAATTATTAAAGAAAATAGTATTGTCATAAATATGATGAGTTAGAATCCTTCTTCCAAAATGCTTTTATAAAATTCTTAATTTCAGTTATAAGAAAACTAACAAAGCTTTATTTTTGAAGATGTTAAAACCATGCTTAAAGAAGTAAAAGAAACAAAATTAAAATTACTTAGCTAGAAAAACACAAAAATGGCAATGTCTCCCATAATGAAGTCATATGGCATGTAATTACGTTATGTAAGTTGTAAAAATATAAAGAATAAAACAATTATCTATCTCATACTTCCATCTTTAATTATATCACTATAAAAACAAAAGAGTTTCACCAACTATAAAAATCCATTGGTAATCCGTCGGAAAAAAAAAATTACCGACAGATCTCACGACCGGCAAAAACGTGGCCGATGATCATGATTACCAGGCGGATTGACCATCACCGGCGGTCATATCAGCCGGTCTTTCCTTTAGAAGTTACATAACTTTTTGTGTACTGAGAAAGCATTAAGAAAAAATGAGTTTGGTTTATTTTATATTTAATATCGTCATACTTTTTTAATTAGTGTATATATTAAAATGTTGAATTTTTCTCAATTAGTATAAAATCATATCTTATAAACATATTTTCACTTTACGTGATCCAGGTGATTTTGATGTGGCCATGGTTAATTTTGATATAACGTTTTTACATATAATCTAGAATTTCAATATACTTCATAACTTGTCATCAAAGTTATTAACTATAATCACAAGATTGGCCGTTTATCGGTCAAAATGGGTGTGAAATATAAATTTGAGCATCTATTATACAATATTAATTGAGAGAAAAAATTGTTGATAACTACACTAAATAAGAATTTAGACGAATTTTAATGTATTTTGGTC
Source organism: Arctium minus (assembly GCA_954870635.1). Lineage (NCBI taxonomy): Eukaryota > Viridiplantae > Streptophyta > Magnoliopsida > Asterales > Asteraceae > Arctium > Arctium minus. The sequence goes on along the minus strand of OX941087.1, from coordinate 25,569,971 downwards.
TATTGTGAAAGCCTATTAAGTACATGTTTGGATGACCATAAGCTAGCTTATTGAAACGCTAGTTTATAAGCTAGTTTGCCAAACAAAGTCTAAATGTATTTTGTATGTGACATATATAACACCCACTACAAGATTATTGCTTATTTCCGACCAAGATTACCGACGGATAATAACCGTCGGTAATTACCGACGGAAATGTAAACTTTGCGACGAAAACACTATCCGTCGGTACTCCATCGGTAAATTATATAATTTACCGACGGATTACCGACGGATATTAATTAATTTTATTTTATTTTATTTTTATTTTTAAATCTGTCGGTAATCCGTCGGTAATTTATATAATTTAATAAATATTTATTTTTTTCTGACGTCTGTCGGTAATCCGTCGGTAAATTTAATAATTTAATAAACATTTATTTTTTCTTTGATCATGTATGTGTGTATATATATGTATATATGTATGTATGTACATGTACATGTACATATGTGTTCATGTATGTATATACACATTTACGTATGTGATCATGAATTAATGTATATGTACACCATGTATAGTATGTATGTACATCATGTACATGTATAGTACGTGTATGTGATCATGTATGTATATACAAGTACGTATGTGATCATGTATGCATATACAAGTACGTATGTGATCATGTATAGTATGTATGTGATCATGAATGTATGTACATATGTGTTCATGTATGTATATACAAATGTATGTATGTGATCATGAATGTATGTACAACATGTATAGTATGTATGTACATCATGTACATGTATAGTACATATGTGATCATGTATGTATGTACATGTACATATGTGTTCATGTATGTATATACACATGTATGTATGTACACCATGTATAGTATGTATGTGATCATGTATGTAATATGTATGTGTGTACATATGTGATCATCCGGATTTAAAGCCCAACTGGTAACGTTAAAGCCCAACTAAATCCATTAAAGCCCAACCAGATCCATTAACGCCCAACCGGATTCGTTTAAAGCCCAACCGGGTACGTTAAAACCTAACTGATCACATTTGGTCCCTGATCTAACCGGATTCGTTTAAAGCCCAGTTACTTCAGGGGTATTTTAGTCAATTTAAATACAATTTGATAAATTAATTAATAATTTTAAATATAATTTGATAAACTAATTAATTAATAATTTATTTATTAATTTTAATATTAAATAATATATTAATTAATAATTTATTTAATAATTATAGTTTTAAATATAATTTTAATTTAAAAATAATTTATTTAATAAAAAACAATTATCCGTCGGAAATCCGTCGGTGAATGTCCGAAAATTCTTAAAAAAAATAGCGGGCAGAAAGCCCTAATTTCATCAGTTTCCCTCTCTCGTCTCTCACTCTCGTCTCTCACTCTGTCTCCCTCTCGTCTCTCGTCTCTCACTCTCGTCTCCCTCTCACTCTCGATCACTCTCACTCTCGATCACTCTCACTCTCACTCTCACTCTCACTCTCGTCTCCCTCTCAATCTCGATCCCTCTCACTCTCGTTTCACTGTCGACAGGTGTCGACCTCCACACCGGCGACCTCACCTCCACCGGCGACCTCCATCCCCTCCGGCGACGGCCATCCCCTCCGGCGACCTCCTGATTTGGTTATGAATCTGTGTGTGTATGTTTGTTTGTGTATGAATATATGTGTTTCAACAACTTATATATCAATTTCTATTTAAACCCATATATATCTTTATATCTTGATTTGTGTGTGTGTATGTATGAATCTGTGTGTGTGTGTTTGTTTGTGTATGAATATATGCGTTTCAACAACTTATATATCAATTTCTATTTAAACCAATATATTTATATCTTTATTTATGTGTGTGTGTGTGTGTGTGTGTGTGTATGTATGAATCTGTGTGTGTGTATGTAATGAATATGTTGTGTTTTTTGTTAATGAATCTGTGTTTTTGTGTGTGTAGATTGAAATTGAGTGAAATTTGGTGTCGCTTCAGAGACATACACATACACACGATCTACTCCTGTCTTCTTGACGTGATTTAAGGTACCAAAATAATTTTAGACGTTATTCCTTAATTAATTTATGTTGTCATTTAATAGGAAAATTTGAGTATAGTAGTAATGGAATTATTTGATATTTGTTATGCTTGTAAACCCAAACCTTTTCGTTACGTTTGTTTCTCGTTATGTCTGTTTTTGGGATATATGACAACTATGGATAATTATAATTATGAGAGTTTATTGTAGATTGAAATTGATATAAGTATATTGTAGATTGAAATTGATATGGGTATATATTGTAGATTGAAATTGATATGAGTTCTTTTAGCTTATGAAAACCATTGTTATGAGCACGAATATATCAAATGTTTTGGTATGATTTGGTTTGATAAACTTGTGATATTAATTAGTTGGGTTGTCATTTATTGGACAAACATTAGGTTGATAAATGGAGACATTTGGTATGATTTAGGATTTGATTATACTTGATTTTATTTATTTATTTTAGTTGGGTTGCCAATTGTTGGGCAAACATTAGGTTGATATATGAAAATATTCATTTTATAGTCGTTATGTTGCCAAAATTTTAAAAAACATATGTTTGACTTTCCAATAGTCAAACCATTACACTTAGAGTTTTAGAGTCATCCAAAACTCCTCTAAACCAATGGTTTGACTTTCAAGAAGGAAAACCATTATACATGTAGTGTTCAATAGACTTCTAACTTCATTGACACCTACGGTTTGACTTTTAAATAGTCAAACCATTACACGTAGGTTTTTTAAACTTTCCAAAACACCTTTATTTGATTGTAACCTACGTTTTGACTTTCCAATAGTCAAACCATTACACTTAGAGTTTTAGAGTCATCCAAAACTCCTCTAAACCAATGGTTTGACTTTCAAGAAGGCAAACCATTACATGTAGTGTTCAATAGACTTCTAACTTCATTGCCGTTCTTATGTAGACATTTTTCGTGTTAAACATTCTCTATGTAGACATTTTTCGTGTTAAACATTCTCTATTTTGCTGTTCTTATGTAAACATTTTTGGGTCTTATGATTTATGTACACTTATATCATTTTGTGTTAACCATTCTCTATTTTTAGATGTCTAGACGCCCTTCTAGGGGTAGTAGGGGTAGTAGGAGTGGTAGGAGTAAGGGAAGTAGCAGCTCCGCTGGGTGTGGTGACCCCCAGGCCGATGAGTTCACCGGCAACGGCCTAGATCAGATCCAGTCCGATGACAGAGCAGCGGGCTCGAGGGTTAGAGGCCCGAATGTGGCATCACAGACGCCCCAGCCTAGTCAGCGACTGCCACTTTTGTTGTCTGATGCGGGCGGGTAAGTAGATGTGATATATTATTTATTCTAGTACATAATAAACCGATCCTAATGTTTTTTATGTTGTATATTTTACAATTGTGAAGGTTTAAGGACAAGTCGGCAGTCCGGAGGGCCATTGCCGTCTTTAAGTCCATGTTTGATGGTCCTTAGGCTCATTTTAGGGATGTCCCTAATGAGCACTATCCACGGTTGCTGGATCGATTTCGGGTAGGTATTTTACTCTATTTAACTTATTGAGTGGATTTATTTTTACTTAATCCAAACAATGTGTTTGCAGTTGTATTATAGTCGGCCTCCTGAGATGGACGCCGATGTATTAGCTGCATATCGGCGTCACCTAAATAATAGGTACGCGGACATGATGAGAGATGCACGTGTCTTCGCCGAGGAAAGGGCTTTAGCCATTGATGGTGTCCAGTTCGAAGGGGATGACTACAGGATTCTTGCGCCACACCCTCCAGAGTGGATCCGGAGTGAGTTTTGGGTCCAGATGATTGAGCAGGTTTGTTTTGTTTTGAATACTTGTATCTGGTTGTACTAGGATTTATATTGATTTATGTCTTCTTTTTAACAGGTATGGAACACCGACACGTTCCGGCGTGTAGTTTCGGCCAATAAGGGCAATCGGTCCACCGAGTATGAGGGGATGACATCCAGACACTGTGCTGGATCTATTAGTACCCCTTTGCATCGGGACCGCTTGGTAATTTATCATACACTAGACTAAATGTATATAATTGATGAATATATGTACTATATACATGATTTTATTACCTACTAACAATTTAAGTTGTGTATTGTAGAGAGATGCATGGGGCGGTGAGCCTACCAGCGACGAGGTTTGGGAGGCTACACACTGCACCAACAGGAAGCTTGTTCCGGGTGCGACTGGTCCGTCCACGGATCCTCCGATCTACGTTTACCCAAAGGCGTCTCATATGGCGGTAAGTTCAATTATGCATGGCTCGATATTTGTTTATTTTATAAGATCGATAGAAATTATAGCAAACTTAGTTTGGGCTGCCATTGTTGGGCAGACGATAGGATTGTTTTCATAAAAGCGGGTCATGGATATATGTTCAAATCACAGTTGAAATGATGCCGAATTTTCTATAGGTTAGTTGACTTGACAATGTCTAATTTGGTAAACTGTAGGATGCCTACCATCGGGTTAGGGAGGAGGAGTACCCGGACTTATCTCCCGGCACTGTACCTCCCAATGACGCCGAGTTGTGGGAGCGTAGTGTCGGAGGACGGCGTAAGGGTCGTCTTTTTGGATGGGGGACCAGTCAGGATCCCTATTATGCTATGACCGGTTATTCAGGTGTCAGTTCGAGCGGGAGCACGCGCGACCGTCGCGATGACGAGGTATGCTTGTCAAATGGTGTTTAACATTGTTAATCATATATATGTTTGTTAAATGTTGTCTGACATTGTTCTATATATGTTTGTCAAATGTTGAATTTCAGTTGGAGGAGCTGAGGCAGAGGTTAGAGAGAGAGGAAGCAGAGAGGATCCGGATGCAGGAGCGAATGGATAGAGATGAAGTAGAGAAAAGACAGATGCAGGAACGAATTGCTCAGTTTGACGCGTTCATGATCAAGTTTAACAGTCAGAACCCCTTTCCCCCCCCCCGGTAGGATTACGTTTATGTATTTGTACATATTTTGAACACTTTTAGAATTAGTAATGTTTAAAAATTGGCAGGTTTTGTATGGGATAAAAAACTGGAAATTTTTAAATTTTAATTATTTTAAAAAAATTAAATTAAATTACCGACGGATTATCCGTCGGTAATCCGTCGGAAAGTATTTTTTAATTTAATTTTTATTTAATAAATAACCGTCGGAAATTCGTCGCTAAATCCGTCGGAAAGAATCCGTCGGAAATTTTCCGTCGGTAATCCGTCGCTAAAAGAAGACCGTCGGTGATCCGTCGGTGATTTGATCGCCAACCACCTCTTTTCCGACGGCCATTTACTGACGGATCACCGACGGATTTACACTTTACCGACGGATCAGCGACGGAATAATCCGTCGGTGATAAGCCTCTGTTTTGTAGTGACCCCAAGTTATCTCACATTGATAAATAATGATATTTGTGAGTTCCTTGATATATAAGTTGTGGACTAAAAATAAATTTCATTGTGCCTTCGAGCTGATTAGGCATGGAAATGGCCCCCGCCCCGTTGGGGAACCCGGTTCACCCGCCCCGATTGGGGACGGGGATTCCCCGCTAAGCCGGGGATGGGGACGGGGATGGGGATCCCCGTTTGTCTGAAACTGGGGATGGGGATGGGGATGGGGACGGGTATCGTACTCCCCGCCCCGCCCTTCCCCGTACCCGTTATATATTAACTAATAAATTAAATATATGGGAAATTAATTAAAATAATCGTATTTGAACATCGTATTACCGAAATACCCCAAATCTCGTCGATTTTGCCGAAATACCCTTTAAGTCCGGGAATCCCGGGGTTATGTCCGGGAAACCCATATATGTATCTCACACACACCCATATATGTATCTACACACATGTACTTGTAAAACTTCACTCAATTAACAATGTATAAACTCAATTAATAACACATCCCGGCCCCCAACCCCGGGTTTCCCGGACATAACCCCGGGATTCCCGGACATAACCCCGGGTTCGAGTCCTTTCCCGGCCGAAACACAACAACCCCGGGATCGATGCTCATCCTGGCCACGTTTCCCGAACTTAAAGGGTATTTCGGCAAAGTCGACGAGATTCGGGGCATTTCGGTAATACGATGTTCAAATACGGTTATTTTAATTAATTTCCCTAAATATATTATTTATTTCAACTAAATCGGTTTTGGATATTACTCGATATGTTTTGGACGTGTGACGTTAAGGTTTTTTTTTAATTAAACTGGATTTATATTGGTTTTAGCTAATTAAGTATCATATGATGTGATTTTTTGTATAAAATTAAATTTCTTTTGATTTTAGGTTTTTGGAAATTTGTGAAATTTAAAGACGTGTTGTGTCTCACATATTTGATTTAAAATAGTTTATATAAACCGAAAAAATATCCCCGTTTCCCCGTTGGGGATCCCCGTTCCCCGTTGGGGATGGGGATGGGGATGTGATCATATTCCCCGGCAGGGATGGGAACGGGGACGGGGACGGGGACGGAGATAGAGATGAGGATCGGGGACGGGGTTGGGGATTGAGGTCCCCGTCCCATCCCCGCCCCATTTCCATGCCTAGAACTGATTATGGAGGTAACTGGGTCATAACATCTCCAACCCTTCACACTATCTTTTACACTATTTTTATATAAAAATGATTTAAATACCAATTCTTTCAACACCAACCTTATTTCTTACAATAAAATATTCTTAATATATTGTTTTATTATTATATAGAATTTTAATAATAACTTTACAAATTATACTCACATGTTCATTTTTATTTTTATAATAACATGATAAATTATTCTTTCAAAAAAAAATAACATGATAAATTATCTTATTATAAACCAACCTAAATTTTGTTGGTAATATTCCCACTTTATGTATTTTAATAATACATATAAATACAACGAAACTAAAATAATCAACAAATGATTAGTATATTTCAAATACAAAGGGAATCGACAGAAAAATATAAACGACTAAACCGTATATTCAAACGATGCTGAGGCTCGTGTTGAACACGATTCCCTTAAACAGATTTGCCGTCTGTTCCCAGGGTACAACAGCGTAAGCAGTATGTACTGTCGGATATTACCACTTTGCCTGGAAAATCGCTGGAGAGAAACCGTACGCAGAGAGGATTAGAGAGTATGTATCGTTCGGTATATCGGGTCTCGTATATCGAGAAATGAACCAGAACTTCCATTATATACTCGATATCAAAACCGACAACTTAATATGATATTAATCAGTAATTAAAATAATATTAATTACCATCACTCATGTCAGGATCGAATTCTCAACAAGAATAAAATCTCAGAAACAATATCAAAGAAGTTGCGGAATAACACTTTGATATTCAATGAAACAGTAAACAAATAGTATATGATAAACACTTTGCAAACTTGTATTAAAATCACAAGATTACACACTCAACCTCAATCTTGAAGAACAATCTCTTTCAAGACGAATTCTACTTCTCTAGAATTAGGAACTATGCCTTAAGGTTGATTCTCTCTAAAAACTAAAATTAAAATCTGTTAATCTGTAAATCTCTCTTAAAACAAATCTGTCAAAACTATACATATACTGAACAAAAAGATAATTACAAATAAATAAAATATCTTCAGTATATCTTCCATGAATATATTTAGAATATCCTTGTTTATCTTTACCCACGATCTCTTCATCATTATCTTCACATTACCTTATAAGCAGCATTAAGTCTTGGCAGCATTAACTATTAAGCAGCACTAACCACTAGCAGTACTAACTAGCTAAGCAGTACTAATTTTGTTCAAGCAGCACTAACTTTGACTAGCAGTATTAATTCTACTAGCAGTAGTAATACTCAGCAGTATTAACTTTGAAGTCTTCTAGCAGTATTAATTTAGAACTAGAAGCATTAACCATACTTGAGTTATTCTTCAGTTCCCAACAATCTCCCCCTAACTTGACTTTTAGGAAGAGAAGTCAAGTTCTTCAGATGCTCCCAAAATACCATTCTTCAGATCCCTGTATCAACATTTACCCCCAAACCTTGATTGATCATTCTCTGAATCAGATATTTGGCCATTTCTGAGTTTTCAACACATCCAAGCTTCTTCTTCAGCATTGCATGAAGCTTAAGTCTGCTGTGATTGTATACTCTATCCACTAGGAAGTATTCTATGTGATTTCTATCCAAAGTCACTGCATATACTCCACTAGTTTCATATAGAGTCCAATTTGTGACTGCTTGAAACACATTTCTTATGACATGCTCCACTTCTTCAGGTTTGAACATCATACACAAATACTCCATCACCAGTTTTGTAATTGAAATTCCTGGAGCTTTTAACTGATCTACATACAACTTCATCCCTATTTCAAACATCTCTTCTATATCAGACCTAGAGCATGTTCTGACAATCTTGGCCCAAGTGTTGAATACCTCATACTTATCATCCTTCCTCTTGAGTCTGATATACTCCTTTCCATCCACTGTCAGTGTATCCCAGTGAATAACTTCAGGAGGCTTTATACCAACAGGTTCTGCTGAAATTGGTTCAGGAACTTTGTCCATCACTACCATGTACATATTTAAATCATCAGTACTTGAAGATTCTTTCTTTTCAGATGACTCAGGTGCCCCTTCTTCTTCAGCAACCTTCTCAGCCTCTCCTTCAGCTATTCTAGGCTTCTTGGTTAACTTTCTCCTTGCCATCATCTTGGTTCTCTTTAAAGTCCTTAGACTTTCACCCAGAGTGGCTTCTTTCTTTGGTGGTGTTTCTTGCTCATCTGGAAAAGGTTTTTCTATCATGAAATCATTGCTTTCTTTCATTCTCTTCTCCATCTCCACCCTGGCAGTTTCATTCCCTTGAAGCTTGGTCATTTCAGAATTGTACAACTCCTTGATCTGCTCAAATGTCATCTTGGAGAACATCTCCTTTCTGACTCCTATAGCACCCTTGAGAAAAATTATCATCTTGTTTCTCTCTTGAGTACCAAGAAAAGTCTTTGAGGGTTGTCTCTTCTTTGCAGCTGTTTTTATCACCACAGATTTCTTCAAAGATGCTGCTTTCTTCTGTGCAAGTTCAGTTTCCAGGCTTTGTTGATAGGCTTCATTCAGTTCAGCAACTAGAACCTTTGCCATCTCCCTGTCCTTTTCAACCTGAACTCTTTCTTCCTTTTCAATATTAGCCTGCATCTTCTTGGCCAAGGCTTCATCTAATTCAACCAACCTTTGCTTTTTGACTAGTTGATCAGATTCCACCATTTTTGCTTTTCCTTTGTCTTTGTTCATTACCTTCTTACTATTATCTTTCTTGATCACTTCACCTTGTTCTTTGATAACTACTCCTTTGGTCTTTGAAGTGACCTTGGGAGTATCATGCTTGGCTTTAAGTAAGGTTTCTTCAATCTCAAGATCTGTTAATACTTCTGTCACTGTTTCTGCTGCTTGTTTAATTTCAGCAGTATTAACCATTTGTGCTGCTTTACTTGAACTAGCAGTATTAATGGTTTCTACTGCTTGCTCTGTTGTTACTGCTGCTTCTTGTGTTTCTATTTCTGTTTCTGCTTCTTGCTCCCCCTCAACATCATGTTTTACTCCATCAAGCTCCCCCTTATCTGAGACTTCTTCCATGTTAAACTCCCCCTTTTTGGGAGCATCATCCCCTGATTTCCTTCTCCTTAGCACAAATTGTCTTTTCTTCTTTTTGTGGACTAGCTTCATCACCAATTTCTTGAGTTTGGTAATTTGCACTTGTTGTGACAGAATTACCAGCTTCATCTCTTCAATTTCTTTCCCTTGTTTGAGAACATCTTGGTTGATGTTGCCCATTGTTTCCATCAATTCATAGTAAGAATATCTGTCCTCACCCTCTCCAGAAGTGTTACCCTCTTTTGAAGGATCATTGGATCTTTTTGTAGTGGAAGTCTTCTGCCTAGCAGAAGCACTATCCACCCCCTTGGTTTCTTGGCACTGGGGACCTTTGAATGATTGCTCATTCAAAGTTGCCATGGGGAAGGTCTTATGTATGTTACCACTGACCTCCCCTGAGCTAGCAGGAGTAGTGGCAGCCTTCTCTCCCATATGCTCTTCCTCCTCCTCAGAGAGCACCTCCTTTGGGTTGGGAGACACCCTTGTGGGTTCCCTGTATATATTCTCTAAGGGAGAATCCTCCCTTAGAGGGCTTAAAGGCTTAGGGGTTGATGGTACAAGAAGGGAAGGAGCCTTCTTTACCTGTTTCCTTTTATCAAGAAGAGACTGGGGAATTGATTTAGAGTGGGAAGGTTGGGATTGGCAAGCAGTGGGTTGGTCTAATGGGGGCCTTGACCCTGCTGCCATACCTTCATCGGTTTGGGACACCACCATCGTTGTAGAGAACAATGGGGTGTCAACTCCTTCCGAGTCCAGAGGGGATCTTTTCATGTTTGAAAAGACCTTGCCTTTGGGAATTTTGGGTACATATACCCCATCAAAATGAGGTATATCCGTCAATTCATGGTTAATAACTTCTTGGACAAACCTGGGGTACATATTAAAGCTCTTTTTACTTCCCAGGTTTGAGACAAGATCATTAAAAATCATTTGTGAAAAATTATACTTTCTGGCAGTGGCTAAGCATACCAAAGCATAAGCAATGGTGCTACTGAACTCACTCCATCCAGTAGTCTTTTTAGATATACAGTGCATGAGGATATGGACAAAGAAACGCCATTGGGGTGAAAATTTGGCTTTTGAGAATTTGAACACACCCATTGGGCCTCCATACCCCATTCTTGTAAGAGTAGAAAACAGTTCATCATTAGAGATAGAAGTTATACCAGAGGCATCGTCTAGACGTAGACTGATGCGAAGTACCTCTTCAGTAACTGTCAAGGGTTTGTCACACACCCTTGTTTTGATCATTTGCACACCATTCTCAGTAACAATGGTGGCATTTGCCCAGAATTGCCTCTGATGCTCTATGAAGATGGTAGGAGATAGAGTGAGAGCATGGGCAATATGGCTTGACTTCAGAAAGTCGACTATTTGGTGAAAACCTTCAGCTTGTTTTGGCTTTTGGAGCATCGCGATTTCATTGTGCTCGTCTATGAACGCCATGGATGCCATTGAGCTTGAAGGTTCTTGCTTGAAAACTTTGAGAGAGAAAGGGTTTAGAGTGCAAGTGAACAGTATGCAAAGAGTCGTTATGAACATTTAGGCGGGCAAAGGGTATTTATAGTATTCGGGACATAAGCAGTATTAACCTAGAGCAGTATTAACTGAGAGCAGTATTAACTGAGAGCAGTATTAACCACTAGCAGTATTAACTGGAAGCAGTAGTAACTGAAAGCAGTATTAACCACTAGCAGTATTAACTGGAAGCAGTATTAACTGAAAGCAGTATTAACTGAAAGCAGTATTAACTGAGAGCAGTATTAACTGAGAGCAGTATTAACTGAAAGCCGTATTAACTGAGAGCAGTATTAACTGAGAGCAGTATTAACTGGAAGCAGTAGTAACTGAAAGCAGTATTAACCACTAGCAGTATTAACTGGAAGCAGTATGAACTGAAAGCAGTATTAACTGAGAGCAGTATTAACTATGCACTAGCAGTATTAACAATGCACTAGCAGTATTAACAATGCACTGGCAGTATTAACAATGCACTGGCAGTATTAACAATACACTGGCAGTATTAACAATGCACTGGCAGTATTAACAATGCACTGGCAGTATTAACAATACTTACTCTTTTCAACTTATGATGAACTGAGGACTGCTATGTATTCCCTGAAAAGAAAGATTAGGACCACAAAGTCCCAATCTGGGTTGCCCTTTGAGATATCTGAATATCCTCTTAACAGCTTGATAGTGAGATTGCTTGGGCCTAACTTGGAATCTTGCACATACACAGACTGGAAATATTATATCTGGTCTAGATGCTGTAAGATACATGAGAGAGCCAATCATGGATCTATAGTGATGAACATCCATATCCTCCCCCTCAAGATCTGCTGTTATCTGCTTGTGTGTCTCCATAGGTGTGCTGGCAGGTTTTGAGTCTGAGAAACCAAACTTGATTAGAATATCCTGCACATACTTGGACTGACAGATAAAGATTCCATCTGACTTCTGTTGAACTTGGAGTCCAAGGAAAAAAGTAAGTTCCCCCATGGAACTCATTTTGAACCTTTGATGCATTAGATCCTCAAACTCCTTGCACATGTTGTCTCTTGTAGATCCAAAGATGATATCATCAACATAGATTTGGACCAGCAAGATATCCTTCTTCTTTCTCTTGATGAATAAAGTCTTATCAATGACTCCTCTTTCAAAGCCATTTTCCAAGAGATAGGATGACAGAGTGTCATACCATGCTCTTGGAGCTTGATGCAATCCATAAAGTGCTTTCTTCAATTTGTATACCCTGTCTGGATAGCTTGGGTTTTCAAACCCTGGTAGTTGACAGACATATATTTCTTTTTCAATTGAGCCATAAAGAAATGCACTTTTCACATCCATTTGATAGACTTTGAATTTCATATAAGAAGCATAAGCCAGGAATAATCTAATTGCTTCTATCCTGGCCACAGGTGTAAATACTTCATCATAGTCTATTCCCTCTTCTTGTGTATACCCTTGAGCCACCAGCCTTGCTTTATTCCTTATCACAATACCTCTTTCATCTCTCTTATTCCTGAAGACCCATTTTGTTCCTATTGCTCTTTGGCCTTTAGGAAGGTCTACCAGATCCCAAACATCTTGCAGCTTGAATTGCAGTAGTTCTTCTTGCATTGCTTCTATCCAACTGGATTCTTTCATAGCATCATGTGCCTTCTTAGGTTCAAGCTGGGATAAAAAGCAAGAAAGCATTGTATGCTGTTGATCTTGCAATTCTTGCAGCCTGCTTTGATTTCTAGTCATCATAGGAGATGATATATCTCCTATTACCAGTTGTGGAGGATGATTCTTTTGAATTCTGGTGTGATGATTAGGTTCTTCATTAAGTCCCACCTCTAGATTTGAGTCATTCAACTCAACTGAGGTGATTTCAGCAGCTACTTCTGATTCTTTATTGACTTGAATCTCCTCATCTCTACTTTCTTCTTCACTCTGACATGGTTCAGTAGATGGTTCCTTTTCACAGTCTTCAACAGGATCCACTGTGGTTATGGGAAAGATCACAGATTGAGATAAACTGTCTTGAACTTGTGTAGTTCCTGATCCTCCACTCCCTGAATCTGCATAATCATCACTACTGACACCAAAAGAGTTAGTTAGTGAATCAATGTCAAATAGCCACTGAGGACCAGACCCAATTGGATTTGGTGTGTTCTCATTGCATTTGACATTGTCACTTTCTTCAATTATTCTAGAAGAAGAGTTAAAGACTCTGTAAGCCTTACTCTGAGATGAGTAACCAACAAGAAATCCATCATCTGCTTTGCTATCAAACTTACCTAAGTGAGATTTGGTATTGAGAATAGTACAAGGACACCCAAAAGGTTTGAAAAATCCAATAAATGGTTTTCTTTTATTTAAAAGCTCATATGGGGTCTTGTTCTTTGGCTTGACTACTAGAACTCTGTTTTGGACATAACAAGCAGTATTAACTGCTTCAGCCCAGAAGGTAATTGGCAATTTTGAATCAGCCAACAGAGATCTAGCAGCCTCTATTAGTGTCCTATTTCTCCTCTCAGCAACTCCATTCTGTTGAGGAGTCCTAGGGGCACTATATTGTCTCTCAATGCCTTTCTCTTCACAAAAGGTATTTAGATCAAGATTTTTAAATTCAGTCCCATTATCTGATCTAATGACTTTTACTTTTTGATTAGTTTGGTTTTCAATTCTTAGGATAAAGGATTTGATCAGTCCACTTGTCTCATCCTTAGTCCTTGGGAAATATACCCAAGTAAATCTGGAGTAATCATCAACAATAACCAAGCAATAAGATTTCTTGCCTATACTCATAACATTTGTAGGACCAAACAGATCCATATGCAATAACTGGAGACAAGAAGAAATAGAATTTAACTCTTTGGTCTTATGAGAAGTTTTGTGCTGTTTGCCTTTAAGACAAGCCACACAATGATCATCACATGAAAAGACTTTTGAAGGTAAACCTCTTACAAGGTTGTTTTTAACAAGTTTGTTCATAGTCTTGAAATTCATGTGACACATCCTTCTGTGCCAAAAAGAGGATTCATCCACAGAAGCTTTTGAAACAAGACAGTTCAGGGATGAATCACTATCAACATTGTCCATATCTAGACAATAAACATTGTCCTTTCTTGGAGTTCTAAGTAGTATCATGATTTCATCAACTACCTTGAACTCTGGAGCAAGGATCATACACTCTGTGTTAGTAAATAATGTGCTATGTTGTTTGTCACAAACCTGTGATACACTTAACAGGTTATACTTCAATTGATCAACATAGTAGACATCCTCAAATGTCATCTTACCTTTTGTGACATTACCTTTGCCACTTATTTTACCACCAGTAAGATCATTTCCAAAAGCAACATGTCCTCCATTGATATGCTTGAAATCCTGAAGGCATGACATGTTGCCTGTCATGTGCCTAGAGCAACCACTATCAACATGCCAAATGCTCTTTCCCTTGAGCTGTTGGTTGCCCTGCACATAGGATAAATCAGTTAGTTTGAATTAGGAACCCAAGCCAAAGTGGTCTTGGGTACCCCTTTCTCATCAAAATACTTGCATTCTTTCTTGACAAGATTTTTAAACTTTGACTCCTCATTTCTGGAGTACTTTCTCACAATGATAGGCTTGGAAACACATTTGCTAGAAGTAGTACTGGTTTTAGAAGTACTAATTGCATTAGCAGCACTTGCATGCTTAGCAGTACTAACCTTATTAGAAGTAGTAACTGTTTTAGCAGCAGTAACTGTGTTAGCAGTATTCATCTTTGAAGAAGTACTAACAGTATTAGCAGCATTAAAATTTTCAGCAGTACTAACACTGGTAGCAGCAGTAATGCTTCTAGCAGCACTATCTCTGTCAGCAGCACTAACAGTTTTAGTGCTTTTAGGCACCCACATTTTAATACTTTCATTCAAAACCTTTTTCTTCATGGGGCCTTTGTTTTCAACAGGTTTCTTCACCACATGTTTCTTTCCACCCTTCCTATAACCAACAGGTTTTTGCACAAATCTTTGAAAATTCATCTGTTGGTTAATAGGGTTAAAGTAACAGTACTTAGCCAAATGGTTTAACTTTCCACATATGAAACAAGGCTTTGGTCTGTTGATTTTACTTAGATCAATGCCTTGTTTTTGTGCCCATTGGTTGTTCCAGTTTCTTTGATTTCCCCTTGGTTTATCATATTTTTGGGGCTTAAATTTATTGCATGCACACTGTTTGCAAGGGATAGGGTTCACAACATTGGTCTGCTTATAGTGAACCTTCTTGTTCTTTTCCTCAGTCTTCTCTATCTCATTGGATTTGATCCAATGCTTTCCAGATCCCTCATTGGTGATTATATGGTTTTCTATAGGAATCTCACCACTCACAGTGTTGTCTTTATCCTTGACACCTTCTTTCTCAGTTTTATCCTTAACAACTACTTCATCTAAGGGATCTATCTCAGTGGCTCCCTTAGGTAGGTCCTTCCTATCCTTTGTTTCTAACAAATCTGAACTAGGAGGGATGTAGTTGTTGTTATAGGGTGGTGGTGTGGTGTTGTATCCTATTCCTCTTCTAAGTTTGTCATGGATTTGAGTTTGGAGCAAAGAGTCCATTGCTTTAGAAGCATTGGAGAATTTCTCAATATCCAGCTTGGCTTTCTCAAACTCCCTCTTTATCTTCTCATTCTCCTCTTTGGATCTGGTCAGTTGAAGTTCTAAGTCATTCTTCTCCCACTTCCAGTAGTTTGTGTCATAAGAGTGTTTAAGCTCATTGGCTTGAAAACCCTTAATCTGCTCTTCAAATCTCTCAACTATCCTGACATAATCTTTTATGTCCTTTTCCAATCTCTTAAGGTTATCACTCATGTTCTGATTGTGATCCCTATACCTCTTAACAGTGTTAATGCAATTTTGAGAACAAAGATTGGAAGTTACCTCTGTTGGGAGATCAGACACCTCTGCCATTAGAGCTTGGTTCTGGATGGCCTCTTCAGCTTGATCACTCCAATCAAACCCCATGCCTTGTTGAGAGATAAGGGCTTGTGCAGAGTTTCTGTTACTATTGAAGCTTCCATATTGAGCTTGTTGGTGGTTATTGTTCTGAGGCATTCCACTTCTGCATTCTCTAGCAAAGTGTCCTTTCTGATGGCATTTATAGCATTCCACCTTTGACTTGTCAAAACCTGCTCCATCTTCTCTTCTTTGTGAGAAGTTGTTCCTTCCAGTTCTTTTGATGAACTTCTTAACTCTCATAGAGAGCATGGCCATCTGCCATTTAATGTCCATCTCTTCAAGATCATCTGGATGGAGTTGTTCCAAGTCATCATTAATGAGAGAAGAGTTTCCATGACTTGCTAGAAAGGCTTCAAAAACAGTTTCAGTGCCTTTATCTTGAGGTGCTCCATTGGCAGTACTAACTGATTCAGGGATGGAGGTAGAATCAGTTGATGCTGAAAGAAGTGCAGCATTGTGAACATACCCAGAAGGCCTCTTCTTAGCCTCTACCTCAGATTCAAAAACTCTTAGATCATTATACAGATCATCAAGTTCCTTTTCTTCTAGTTGATCATTCTGTCTGAAAGACACGGTATACATGGTCCATTCATCACTCAGGGACCTTAGAAACTTTCTGTTCAGATCATCTTGATCAATTTGTACTCCTACTGTAGCAAGTTCACCAATAAGCTTGTTGAACCTGTCAAAAGTTTGAGTCATGGACTCATTCTTGGTTGACATAAAGTTCTCATATTGTTGCTTCAGAATGGCTTTCTGATTTCTCTTGGTACTTTTGGTACCTGAGAATCTCTTCTCTAGAGCATTCCAGAGCATCTCTGCATCAGTGCAGTTGCAGAACTGATATTGGTATTCATTGGGGATAGCCAAGAGCAAAGTGCTCAAGGCTTTCATCTCTGTCTGTCTAGTCTTTCTTTCAGCATCAGTTTTTGGTGGAGTTCTCTTTCCATCTGCACCAATCTTTCCTGCTTCAGAAGGACCATTCTCAATTATGTCCCACATATAATAGTTAGTGAGGAGTATGTACTGCTTGATTCTGATCTTCCACATATCGAATTCATTGGGTCTGAGCATTGGAACCTTTGAGACTAGAGTACTGTTTGATTCTGCAAAGTTTTCCATGATGAGTGAATAGATGTTTCTGAGAGAACAGGCTCTGATACCACTTGTCAGGATCGAATTCTCAACAAGAATAAAATCTCAGAAACAATATCAAAGAAGTTGCGGAATAACACTTTGATATTCAATGAAACAGTAAACAAATAGTATATGATAAACACTTTGCAAACTTGTATTAAAATCACAAGATTACACACTCAACCTCAATCTTGAAGAACAAGCTCTTTCAAGACGAATTCTACTTCTCTAGAATTAGGAACTATGCCTTGAGGTTGATTCTCTCTAAAAACTAAAATTAAAATCTGTTAATCTGTAAATCTCTCTTAAAACAAATCTGTCAAAACTATACATATACTGAACAAAAAGATAATTACAAATAAATAAAATATCTTCAGTATATCTTCCATGAATATCTTCAGAATATCCTTGTTTATCTTTACCCACGATCTCTTCATCGTTATCTTCACATTACCTTATAAGCAGCATTAAGTCTTGGCAGCATTAACTATTAAGCAACACTAACCACTAGCAGTACTAACTAGCTAAGCAGTACTAACTTTGTTCAAGCAGCACTAACTTTGACTAGCAGTATTAATTCTACTAGCAGTAGTAATACTCAACAGTATTAACTTTGAAGTCTTCTAGCAGTATTAATTTAGAACTAGAAGCATTAACCATACTTGAGTTATTCTTCAGTTCCCAACAACTCATATTAATCTTAACCATCAATGAGTATCAGTTGGGAGTTACGAAACGGATTCGAAAACAGTGAATGTCGCGACTTACCACGCAGGTAAACTCGCGGCACAACCCGCGTGGTGCACTGTTTCTCGTCCTGAAGACAGTGGACATCGCGACTTACAGCGCGGTTAAAGTAGGAGCACAACTCGCGGAATTCACTGTTTATCGTCCACAAACAGAACATGGCGCGACTTACGGCGCGGGTAAACCCGCGAACTGCACTGGATCAAAACAAAATTTTCGCAAAAACCAAGCTGCGCGAGCACAAGATTTCGGAGCGGCATTCGTGTCCGCAGGTCGCGCCCATGCACAAGTTCGTCGATTTTAGCCTACGAAAGCCTCAATCGGCACCACCCCCTGCGCGCGGGTAGGTGATGGAGTAAAACCAAACAAAGAGCTTGTAAGCTCCTTCCACATCTAAGGTTATAAACCTCATAAAATATGGTCCTCCTTCCTATGTGGGACAAGTTCCCACACCCACTTGGTTTTGCCAATTTTCATCCCAAACACTCAACTTTGAGCATCGATATCTCATTCACACATATTCCGTTTTGGACACACAATATATCGTTTCGAAGCTCTCATATAGGAGAATACAAACCCACGAAGAGTTAGATATATACAATACATATACATGTATTTAATTGTGTCCAAAGTTAGTAAAAAATCACATTTTTACTAAAAATTTTCCAACAAATTGTTCATACTTAATTCCAAATGAATTTATCTTGTTTTCTAAAAAAATTAGTTAAATTAAAAGAGTTAGGGGCCGTTTACCAAACGCTTATCGGAATAAGCGTTTACCAATAAAATTTAACACTATCACTTACTTAGCGGGTAAGATTTTGGTCCACCAAAACAGTATCGTATGCAACAATTTTCCCGATAAGCGTTTACGATAAATTTTAACACTATCACTTACTTACCGAGTAAGATTTTAGTTCACCAAAACGGTATCGTATGCAACAATTTTCCCGGTAAGTGCTAATCGTGGTAAGAGCCTTCGCCATCACTTACCAGGGTAAGACTCTTGGTCCTTGCCTTAGCTCTTACCGGGTAAGATTTTTGTCATTGTCATCTTCATCCATAAGGTAATATGGTTTGGTAAGCGCTTACCAAGCCATATTAACTTATGGATGAAGATGGCAATGACAAAAATCTTACCCGGTAAGAGCTAAGGCAAGGACCAAGAGTCTAACCCGGATAAGCGTTTAGTAAACGACCTCTTACATGACAACATAAATCTAGAAAAATACATATGCCCATAACTATTAGTTATGCATTTTTTTGTCACCGGTCGTTCATCTGCTTTTATCTTATTTTTGGCAAACGTCTTATTATTTCTCTATTTTAGATGATTTAGGGGCCGTTTACCAAACGACGCTTACCAGGTAAGCGCTTACCAAGTCATTTATCTTATGAATGAAGATGACAATGTCCAAGAATCTTACTCGGTAAGAGCTAAGGTAAGGACTCAGAGTCTTACCCTGGTAAGTGATGGAGAAAAGTCTTACCACGGTTAGAGCTTACCGGGAAATTTGTTGCATACAAAACCTTTTTGGTGGACTAAAATCTTGCCCGGTAAGTAAATGATAGTGTTAAATTTTACCCGTAAGCGCTTATCGGGAAAATTGTTGAATACGATACCGTTTTGGTGGACTAAAATCTTACCCGCTAAGTAAGTGATTGTGTTAAATTTTATTGGTAAACACTTATCCGGGTAAGCGTTTGGTAAACGGCCCCTTATTTAATTAAAAACCTTTAACGTACCGTAATTTTATTCATGTTAAAATTTACCCTTGTTTTTAAGGGTATTACATGTTTCTCGGTTTTCTGAGATTTCCCCCCCTAACATATGGTTCCTCCTCCTGTACTTGATTATACGTGTTAATTTGTATGTCTTTTTTAAATATTTAATAAGGTTTTAAATTATTAATAAATAATTATTAATTTATATAAGTCGAATACAAAAAAATTAAATTTATCTAAAAAATGAATATAAATCTAATCTATAACATAATATATAACAAATAAAATAAAAATGTCATTATACAATCAAATCAAATCAAATAAAATTTCAAACTTAAACGAACTATTTGTCATCTTAAAACTTTAATAGCAAATATACTGTAAACGAATAATGTTATATCAAATTTGGTATGTTACTATATATTTGTTATATTATTTAAATATCAATTATAATATATTTATTGGAGATGAATAATGAAAAATATTGATTTAGTGTTAATACTACTTTCGATCTCTCTTCATTAGAGATGCTTCAAGCCTATTGCTTTTGGGTTGTGTGTGTTACAACATAAATGTTTAGAATAGTGATTTAACCGGTCCCAAGTCCCACTTACGTACGTAGGGCAAGACAACTTTCAACTTAGGTTTTCTTTAAAGGTATTATTATGTTTTGTTCACTGAAATGTATTTTAAATAGTTCAAGACACACATCGATCCCCTATATTTTTCATTATTGATACGATATTCGATAAGAAAATGATGGAAACCACTAACAAGTTTTGTATATGATAAGAAGATGATCCTTTGATACACGTAATTGAGTTTGACCAAAATTCATCAAGAAATATATATGCTTTCGGAATAGTTGGAAAACGATGGATGCATGACGTTCAATTGTATAAGAATCCAATCTCGCAATTGTGAATTCTGTTTCTATTGATAATGATGGCATGTGTCGATCATTATACACATAATACATTTACAACTTTAACTATAAACATTATAGAAAGCATTATAGAGTTTATAAATTATTTCGTATCGATATCGTTGTTGTTGTTGTTGTTTTTGTTTTACACTAATATCATTTGTATTTATAATTATTTACTATATCTTTTGATATAAATATTTATTTTGCTTAAAAGTAAATATATTCATATTAACTGGAAAAAAGTAGTTATTTGAAATTAAATTGTTTTTATTAGGTTCTTTGGTTTTAAAAACAAAGTAGAACCAATCTTATCTAGACAATATTGTCGGGTCCAAGTTTGGTCGTTACTTTGACAGCTCTAGATCGGTCTAGGGTTTTCACCCCGTGTTGATCTGCAAGTTTTGACCAAATCGTGTTTTTCTATGACTATTCCATGCCCAACATTATACATTAATAGAAATTATATAAATAATGACAAATCTATGTGTACAATTTTTTCGTTTATATAAAATTGTTACTATGTTAACCAACTTAAATTATACATTTAATTGTGCCTAGAATTATAAGGTGGTGTTTGTTTTTTCAAAAAAAACTCTTAATTGCCACTTATGTCTGATTCGGTCAGACATAAGATAATTCAGACTGTTTGTTTTTTCTTTCTTATAAGAGTCTCTTAACCCTTAATGTCCTCTGAAAGTGATAACCCAACCACTTAATTAGCTCTTATTTTCGCCCAACTTCATTCTTTCGATTTCAATATCGGTTTTAGCCCAAATGCACCATGAGTTTGCAAAAACGCAAAACATGAATATTGTAGGTATGTGTGTTGGCTTTCGAAAACATATTGAATCGCTTAAATCGGCGCTTCGGTGTTTGATATATGATTAAACCTCCACAACCTCACAAATCTATTAGCATCCTTTTTTTTCCTTTCCGTCCTTCGATCATCGATGCTAGCTTCAATTGACGTATTTAAGTTGAATTTTTTAAGGATAAAATAGACAATTATACATATTCAGACGTTTGCCAGTTTACAAAACCAAACAATCTAGTTGATTCATATTTCAGACTTCAGCACCACCTCTTAAAAATCAGAAGTGAAATCAGACTTCAAACTTCAGCACCTCTTAAAAAGCAAACGCCACCTAAATGTCTCAAATAAATCATCGACCACATTTTTTTTTAAGTATATATAACACCCTAAAAATTAGAGGAATAAAAAAAATGAAAATTTGGCAATTCGACGACTATAAAATGAGTAAACCTGGGTAATCAATAATCTGTCAAAACAATCCCAAAGTATCATCCCGAAACGGGGAATAAGGTTATGCCATTTACAACAACTCAATGAAGAACAAAAGTCGACAACCTAATAATCTAACTTAGTCAAGAGAGATTAAGGTCGGGTGACGTTATTCCTTCAAAATGTTTATCCTCTATCGTCATTGTATCGGTCACTTTATCTCCCAAAAAGACCGTTCTCGATCCCTAGGCCATCCGCTCATTCTCGACGAATCCCATCGCTAGATTGACCAGTTATACATGTCATTTTAAGAAAAATTGTTAGGCTAAAGCCTAGATAGAATAAACAGTTGTATTTAGGAATAATCCATGATGAGCGTAAGTAAAAGAATTGGATTCAATAATAGAAATGATAGTGCTTTTTATCATGAACAAATACCTCTTGGGTTAACGGGGGAGACCCGCTTACTAACACAAGTGACGGAACACAAAAGTAAGCCGCTTGACAAGTTAGTAAAACCAATACACATAAAAGTACACGCAAGGGATGTCAGGCTCGGTGGCTTTAAACGTACACCCACAGAAAGTCAACTTCGACCACATAGGGCCCTTACGTTGAGATCCTCATCCAATATCGTAATACTTAGCACGTAGGACTTGCAACCCAATCCGATGCCTAAACGTGCCTCGACGTGAGAAACTAATGTCCCAACGTCGAACAAAATGCAACAACAATTATGGGGTCATGACTCCCAAGGCAACCAAATATGTCACATAAAGCTAATAAGCTAACCAGTGATTCGACATGTGACTATATCAATTAAAACATTTATATGTGAAAGTTTCCTCATAAATGCTCACATATGTTTACCAAGAGGTTCCAAGTTGCCATTTGAATCATATTCCCATATTCCAAGTCTAATACTTCAAGTTCCCGTCCATTAGGTTCACTTTGACATTTTGAAACCCTAGTGTTGGATCCCAAGTGTTTAAACCAAGGTTATAATAAAACAAATTCCCATATACAAACTTATCAGCAGTTCAACTTTAAAAGTTCATAAATCCAAAAACCATAATTTTATCATAAAACCCTAAAACTCCAAAAGTTAAGTTTAGGTATACAATTCATGAAATGCAAAAATCAACAATGAGGATGTTTTGAATGGTGAAAATCCACATTTTAGCATGTATATAGTTTATAAAAATGAATGAACTCACCTTGAAGGGTTGTAGATGAAACCCTAGAACCCCAAAAGCTTAAGGAGATGAAACTAGGATCTTGAGGAGACTTGAATCTACAACAATGGATGCTTAAATACCACCTAGATCACCATTAATGGTTAAGAGATATGGTTGGTAGGATGCATTGATAACAATGGAAGATTGGGAGGTGAAACTTACCAAGTTTGTAGAGAGAAAAACGTAGCCTCCAAGTGTTTTAAAAGTTAAGATTAGAAAAATGAGGGTTTGGCCGATTTTCCCCTCTTTTATTTGAGGTATGCGCACGCACATGAGTTCCCGCGTGGTTCCACTTGCGGGGTGAGCCGCACGGAGCACTGGAGCCGCGGTTGGGCAGAGACCCGCGCGGTGATCCGCGCCAAACACTGCTAAACTTTCTTCTTCTTCCTTTCTACCACCTTAACTAACAAGTGAAAGAGATAGATATTTCAGATCGTAACACCAATAAGACCCAAAATTCGGGGTGTTACAATCCTCCCCACCTTGGAATGGATTTCGTCCCTGAAATCCCGGCTATCCGAACGAATTGGGATATCTACGCTTCATGTCCTCCTCCGCCTCCCATGTCACATTGGCACCACGATGGTGCGACCATTGAACCTTCACCATTGCCACATCTTTATGTCGGAGTTTCTTGATCACCCTTTCCAATATAGCTTCAGGTTCTTCGACACACCGGTTATCGTCCACTCTGATTTCGGATAATGGTATGACACTATCTTCTTCCGCCAAGCATTTTCGTAGATAGCACACATGGAACATAGGGTGGATCCCATCCATTTCTGGTGGTAAGTATAACCTATAGGCTTGAAGTCCAACACGCTCAAGGATAGTAAACGGTCCAAGGAAACGGGGACTTAATTTCCCTCGCTTTCCGAACAGAATCAAGCCTTTCCAAAGGGAGACTTTCAACATTACACGGTCCCCCACTTGAAACTCCACGGGTCATCTCTTTTTTTCGGCATAGCTCTTTTTCCGGTCTTGCGCCGCCTTCAAACGCTCTCGGATAGCTTTGACCTTATCGGTCGTCTCTTGCACAATTTTCCGGGCCAGCAAATTGCTTCTCTCCCGCCTCTAGCCAACACACGGGGGTTCTACATTTCTGTTCGTACAAGGCTTCAAACGGTGTCGTTCCAAGACTGGAGTGATAAATGTTGTTGTAAGCAAACTCTACCAAGGGTAGATGGGTATCCCAACTACCGCCAAAGTGGATCACACATGATCTAAGCATGTCCTCCAAGGTTTGTATCATCCTCTCGCTCTGTCCGTCGGTTTATGGGTGGTAAGACGTACTCAGATTCACTCGCGTACCCAGTTCTTGTTGCAAGGCTCCCCAAAATATTGATGTAAACCATCTATCACGATCGAAAACTATAGACAAAGGTATATCGTGCCTAGAGACCATTTCGTCAATATAGAGTTTAGCCAATTTGTCCATGGGTAAGGTTTCCCGCATCGCTAGGAAATGCGCACTCTTCGTCAAGCAGTCAACGATCACCCAAATTATGTCATTACCCCTCAAGGTCTTTGGTAGTTTGGTCATGAAGTCCATGGTAATATTGTCCTATTTCCATTCGGGTATCTCCAACGATTGTAGGCTTCCATAAGGTCGTTGATGCTCGACCTTTACTTGCGAACAAGTCACACATCGCTCCACGTAATGTGCCACATCTAATTTCATAATCGGCCACCAATAATGCAACTTCAAGTCTCTATACATTTTCGTGTTTCCCGGGTGGATAGAGTATTTGGACTTATGCGCGTCTTCCAAGAGTAAGTCCCGGTTTCCCCCAATCTTGGGCACCCAAACGCGTCCGTTGAAACACTTGATCCCTTGGCTATCGTCGGTCAAAAGTAATTATTACTTGGTCAACACCTCATCCTTGAGATTTTCTTCCTTCAAGGCTTCGACTTGTGACGTTTTAATTTTCTCTATGAGGCTCGACACTAACTCGATTCTTGTAAGCTTAGCTCAGAGCTTCCCATTATATTCCTTCCTACTCAAGGCATCGGCTACTACGTTTGCCTTACCCAGATGGTAAAGTAGTTCGCAATCGTAGTCCTTGAGTACTTCTAACCATCTTATTTGTCTCATGTTAAGCTCCTTTTGATCAAACACATATTTCAAGCTTTGTGGTCCGTGTACAAAGTACACTTTGTGCCATAGAGGTAATGTCGCCACAACTTCAATGCGAACACTACCGCCGCTAACTCCAAGTCATGAGTGGGGTAGTTCTTCTCGTGTACCTTTAGTTGCCTTGACGCGTAGGCAATCACCTTCCCCATTTGCATGAGTACGCACCCAAGCCCCATCTTGGATGCATCACTATAGACTACAAAATCCTCCGATCCTTCCAGCAAGGATAAGATCGGAGCTTCGCATAACTTCTTTTGGAAGGTCTGGAAAGCCATTTCTTGGGCTTCGGCCCACACGAACTTTACATTTTTCTTGGTCAACGCCGTCAATGAAGAAGCAATCTTAGATAAATCCTTTATGAACCTTCGGTAGTATCCCGCCAAGACCAAAAAACTCTGTATCTCGGATGGGGTTTTGGGAGGTTCCCAATTCATCATAGCTTCTATTTTTGCCGGATCCACTTTCACTCCGTCTTTTGTGACCACATGCCCCAAAAACTGCACTTCTTTCAACCAAAACTCACACTTGGAAAATTTAGCGTAGAGCTTCTCCTTCCTTAAGACCTCCAAAACATCACGAAGATGACGCGCACGATCGAATTCGTTCTTGGAGTAAATCAGAATGTCATCAATTAACACAATGACCGACTTGTCAAGGAAAGGTCGGCACACATGGTTCATTAAGTCCATAAACACCGTCGGGGCGTTCGTCAAGCCAAAAGGCATCACCAAGAACTCATAGTGACCATAGCGCGTCCTAAAAGCGGTCTTCGGAATATCATCCTCCTTGACCTTCACTTGATGGTAACCCGAACGTAGATCAATCTTCGAAAAACAACCCACTCCTTGTAGTTGGTCGAACAAATCATCGATTCTCGGGAGTGGGTATTTATTCTTCACGTTCACCTTATTCAATTCCCTATAATCGATGTGCATCCGCATGGTGCCATCTTTCTTCTTTACAAATAAGACTGGTGCTCCCCAAGGCGACGAGCTCGGTCTCACGAACCCTTTTTCAAGAATATCTTACAACTGCCTCATCATCTCTTTCATCTCTGATGGAGCCAAACGATACGGAGCTATGGCTATCGAAGCCTCTCCCGGTGCTAGGTCAATCTTGAACTCCACTTGGCGGTCGGGTGGTAAACCAGGCAAGTCGTCCGGGAACACATCGGAAAACTCATTCACCACTTCTACGTCTTCAAGCTTTTTCTTCTCAAGTTTGGCGTCTATCACGTATGCCAAAAAGGACGAGCACCCTTTCGACAAACACTTCCTCGCCTTCACCATACTGATGATCGCTACCTCGCCTTTCCGCCTCTCGCCATACGAAATTGGGATTCGAATCAACTTCTTCGTACAAAGGATTTCAGTATGGTTGTTCGACAACCAATCCATCTCGATGAAAACATCAAATCCTCCGATGACCATTGGCATTAGGTCAACCGAGATTTCTCTCCCTTCAATTTCCAGCTTGCAACCTTTAAGGATATCATGAACTACTACTTGGTCACCATCCGCTAGTTCTACCACTAAGGCGTCGTCGAAGCTAGTAGTGGGTACAGACAGCTTTGGACAAAACAAACTTGACACAAACGAAAAGCTAGCTCCTGAATCAAATAAAATGCGTGTAGGTACGGAGTTTAGGAGAAACGTACCCGACACTACATCGGTGGAAGCCTTCGTCTCCTCAGTAGTCATACGGAATGCTCTCCCCGTTGCTTTCGGAGTGTCCACTTTCTTTGTCCCACTAAATCCCGTCTTTGCTTTCGGGCACTCGCTTCTAACGTGACCC
Source organism: Arctium minus (assembly GCA_954870635.1). Classification (NCBI taxonomy): domain Eukaryota; kingdom Viridiplantae; phylum Streptophyta; class Magnoliopsida; order Asterales; family Asteraceae; genus Arctium; species Arctium minus. The sequence continues at coordinate 25,542,870 of OX941087.1, read as the reverse complement.
GGTTCCTTGCACCCGAAACAAATTTGTCCTATGATCGAACAATCTCGGAAACTATGGTCGGGCTTGCCACATTTAAAGCACAACTCAGACCCCGAGTTACAAGGGTCGAGGTGCCTGCTCCGACACTTGGAACACCATGGAGCATCTCGTCTAGGGGCGACTCCTCGTTGATTGTTGTTATTGAACGACCTCAATCTCTTGGAGGGCACATAACTTCCCTCCCATTTTCTCTTCTCGTTTCCTCCGCTTCTTTCTACCTTGCTCGAACCATAGGAATCTTCTACCAACTGCGCCTCCTCTATTGCCTCTCGAAGGGTAGAGGCTCTGGACACTCGCACTAGGTTCTTCATCTCGGATGGCAACCCTTTAGTGTAGGCCTTGATTTTCTCTTTCTCAGTAGGGACCAGATGTCCCACCAAACCCAACTTGTCCATAAATTGGCGATTGTATTCTTTCAACGATGAGTTTCCCTTGGTCAGATTCCGGAATTCCTCTTCTATTCGGTCCATGGCCCGTTTATTGCAAAACTCCTCCATTAGTTTCTTCCTAAAGGTCGGACAACTTAGTTTGGCCAACACCGTGATCTCCACTGAAGAGGAGTAAACATTCCACCACGTTAGGGTCGCCCCTCTCAACATCTGTGAACCAAACGTTGCCTTCTGTCCCTCTCCGCATTCACTTGATCTGAAAGCTTGTTTCATCTCTCGAACCCAGTTCATACACACAATCGGGTCATCTGTGCCCTTGAATTCCGGCGGTCGACACCCAAGGAAAGTCTTGAAGGTACAAGCCTTCGTCCTTTGCCCCACCTCCGGGGTTGCGGTTTCATTAATGGGAATTTCGGGTCCGGTGCCCCCGGATCCCGCCACAAATACATTTTCCGCAATCGTTTCATGTCGACAATTAATAGTATCCCAGTCTTCAAGCAGCTTTAAAAACATCTCTTGTTGTTGGGCCATTGCCGCATTCATAGCCTGTATCATTCTGTCCATCATTCTCGATTATGGAGTCACCTCTTCCATTATCAGTTCAGATGGGGTTATGATACGACGAGGTACTTGTTCAGATCCTCCACCCAAAACATTTTGCGGTCGCGGGGGCAAGTCCGTTGTTATAACTCTAGGGTGGTCGGTCTTAGATGCCGACGCCTCTTGGCCCTCCGGCCGATATCGAGTATTTACCATTGTCTGTCATACATACGCGAGAATATGGGTGAGAGATAGATTATACGGATTATAGACAAGGAAACGTACTACTACATTCATTAATCATCATAACAATGGAAAATAAACATAATCACGTAGAACATCTTCATAATAACGTTAGCTAAGTGGAATTATGAACATGTGGTACGTAAGAATTTTCATCACCATTACCATAACTCTCACTTTGTGTAATTTCTGTCGACTCTAAGACCATCCTATCTTAGGAGTTCTACCCAATCTCACTCGATCATAACTTAAAATCACAGCTTAAGTCTAGGTATTCTACATTCATACCTAGTTCACTTAAACTACTGCTCTGATACCAACTTATAACGCCCTAAAAATTTGAGGAATAAAAAAAACGAAAATTCGGCAATTCGACGACTATAAAATGAGTAAACCTGGGTAATCAATAACCTGTCAAAACAATCCCAAAGTATCATCCCGAAACGGGAAATAAGGTTATGCCATTTACAATAACTCAATGAAGAACAAAAGTCGACAACCTAATAATCTAACTTAGTCAAGAGAGATTAAGGTTGGGTGTCGCTATTCCTCCAAAATGTTTATCCTCTATCGTCATTGTATCGGTCACTTTATCTCCCACGAAGACCGTTCTCAACCCCTAGGCCGTCCACTCATTCTCGACGAATCCCACCGCTAGATTGACCTGTTATACATGCCATTTTAAGAAAAAGTGTTAGGCTAAAGCCTAATGAGAACAAACAGTTGTATTTAGGAATAATTCATGATGAGCGTAAGTGAAAGAATTGGATTTAATAATAGAAATGATAGTGCTTTTTATCATGAACAAATACCTCTTGGGTTAACGGGGGAGACCCGCCTACTAACACAAGTGACGGAACACAAAAGTAATCCACTTGACAAGTCAGTAAAACCAATACACATAAACGTGCACGCAAGGGATGTCAGACTCGGTGGCTTTAAACGTACACCCACGGAAAGTCAACTTCAACCACATAGGGCCCTTACGTTGAAATCCTCATCCAATATCGTAATACTTAGTTCGTAGGACTTGCAACCCAATCTGATGCCTAAACGTGCCTCGACGTGAGAAACTAATGTCCCAACGTCGGACAAAATGCAACAACAATTATGGGGTCATGACTCCCAATGCAACCAAATATGTCACATAAAGCTAATAAGCTAACCAGTGATTCGACATGTGACTATATCAATTAAAACATTTACATATGAAAGTTTCCTCATAAATGCTCACATAAGTTTACCAAGAGGTTCCAAGTTGCCATTTGAATCATATTCCCATATTCTAAGTCGAATACTTCAAGTTCCCATCCATTAGGTTCACTTTGACATTTTGAAACCCTAGTGTTGGATCCCAAGTGTTTAAACCAAGGTTATAATAAAACAAATTCCCATATACAAACTTATCAGTAGTTCAACTTTAAAAATTCATAAATCCAAAAACCATAGTTTTATCATAAAACCCTAAAACTCCAAAAGTTAAGTTTAGGTATACAATTCATGAAATGCAAAAATCAACAATGAGGATGTTTTGAATGGTGAAAATCCACATTTTAGCATGTATAAAGTTTATAAAAGTGAATGAACTCACCTTGAAGGGTTTTAGATGAAACCCTAGAACCCCAAAAGCTTAACGATATGAGACTAGGATCTTGAGGATACTTGAATCTACAACAATGGATGCTTGAATACCACCTAGATCACCATTAATGGTTAAGAGATATGGTTGGTAGAATGCATTGATAACAATGGAAGATTGGGAGGTGAAACTTACCAAGTTTGTAGAGAGAAAAACGTGGCCTCCAAGTGTTCTAAAAGTTAAGATTAGAAAAATGAGGGTTTGGCCGATTTCCCCCTCTTTTATTTGGGGTATGCGCGCACGCACGTATTCCCGTGCGGTTCCACTCGCGGGGTGAGCAACGGTTGGGACAGAGACCTGCGCGGTGATTGGTGCCAAACACTGCTGAACTTTCTTCTTCTTCCTTTCTACCACCTTGACTAACAAGTGAAAGAGATAGATACTTCAGATCGTAACACCAATAATACCCAAAATTTAGTGTGTTACAGTATATATATATATATATATATATATATATATATACACAGTAAATGCAACAAATAAACTCACACACCCTCTTCACCTTTGTAGAGGTTCTGATACCGCTAGACCAAAGATCCTTTGATAACGACGACATATTATCAATAAAGTTATCACCACTATGATTATTTAAAGAAAAGTATATAAATAAATTACAAAACATAATATCTTTGATTCGTTTCAATGTCAGAAATCAAATATCATATCAAACGAGTTTGTTTTTAAACTAAAAGTGAAACGACTCATCTTATTCGAACTTTTAGGCATTGTTTGGCAAAAATAAACTAGCTTATAAGCGAGCTTATTTTCTGGGTACATGTTTGGATGACCATAAGCTAGTTTATAAGTTAGCTTTTTGATAAGCTACTTGGAGTAGCTTATGAGGAGCTTTTTGTGATTATTTCAATTTTCAATTATGCCCCTTATTAATATTCATAATTATATATTAACTTTTAATTATAAATAAATAATTAATGTCCTTTTTGGTAATTTAAATGTTTATAAGTTAGTTTTTGTCAAACGTGACTTTTTCATCAGTTAGCTTATCAACTACCAGCTAACTAGCTTATCAGTCACCAGCTAGCTTATCAGTTATAAGCTAACTTATCAGCTAGTTTGTCAAACATAGCCTTAATCTTAGGGCTCAAACCATTTAATCATCGAATCGAAACATATACTTTGTATGGTATATTTGACCTATCATATAAAACACAAATATATGATCCCTACTTTAATTATAGTAATAATGAATAATAGTAAAATGAAAAGTAGAAAACAAGATAGAAAAAGGAGGCATGAAAATGGAAGTGAGGGGTCCTCCAATAACATTGATTAAATATGTCTGCATTATTTTTCGTTTACTATTTACTTTCATCATGAATACCACGTGTATATACTTTAATCAAATAAATCATAAAAACATTAAATAATTACAATGAAAACACTATTAATTGATACTTGAATTATTTAATAACCAGAAGTGTACTCGCGCAATACAGCGAGATACATCACGATTTTAATGTTTCATTTTGGTTTTTGTTTTTTTGTCAATTTATAGTATTATTTTGGATGGTTTTGAGAAAATGATAATATTTTTTTTATTAATTTATTTAATTTAGGCTTAATAATATAATGTTTTTTATATAAAAAATTAAGTATTTTATTAGAATTCAATGATTATTTTATATATTTTAATGACATCTAGAAAAAATAACCAATTACATAATTAATAATATAATTAAACCAAATTTATAGTAATATAATATATTAATTAAATGGTGATACATGAAAATGTCTGCATAAAAGGAATGTCCTGTACATACCAAATTGGTGGGTGTTAGAAGTCTGCAGTAGTAATATATATCTTGTGCTTTGATACTTGTAAATTAAGAGATTTTTAAAATTTTGCATAAAATGATGATACCTTGTGTCTATTAATTTGTATTTAAGAGTTTTTTATCCGTGCTTTATAATATAGTATAGATATTTTTTAAATATTTTTAGTCTGTCTAATTTAAGGATTAACATATCAAATTAATAATCAATTAAATTATAATTAAGTTAATACATTTTTTAATTATTCATACTAGAAGTGTACTCGCGCAATGCAGTTAGATACATCACGATTTTAATGTTTCATTTTATTTTCTGTTTTTTGTCGATTTACATTACGATTTTGGATGGTTGTGAGAGAGTGATAATGATTTTTTTATATAAATTTGTTTAATTTAGACTTAATAATATAATGTAATTTATTTTGGTTTAATAATATAATTTATTTTATAAAATATTCTGTAAGATTTTTTAATTATATTTTAGATTTTTTATATCTAAAATATGGTGAGAGTTATTTTAGGGGAGTTAAAGTGGGAAATGATTTTAGGGGAGTTAAAATGGTTAGAGATAATGATTGAAAATTAATGAATAGCATTAAATGTAATACATACAGCTTTTATTGTTGTTTTTTAAGTAATTAACATTAAATAGCGGTACATTAAGCTTTAAGACTTGTTTTTAAGAGTTTTTTATACCATCTTTATAATATAGTATAGATAAACCCTATGTAAGATATAAACTAGGGAAATTGAACCAAAACAACTATTTCAGATTAATAAATTAGTCTCCTAACCATTTCTCTCACATTTTGATCAAAATGTCACTACGTCTGCAAAATTTATTGTGGACCTAGCTAAAAGATACAAAAAAAAAACAAATATGGTCAATTTCCCTAATTTTTTTGCAGATCTGGTCTGATATTGCGGATCTAGGTCTACAATTTGCGGATATAGGCCTAGAAATTACAAACGTAGTTGACATTTTGATAAAAGTGAAAGAAGAATTGCTAAAAAACTAATTTAACAACGTAAAGTAAAATAACTGCTTGAGTCAATTTCTCTATAAACTAGTTGTTTTATGTTTGTTGTTGAAATTAATGTTACTTTAAAAGCATTGCTATTTGCATTTCCCAATAGGGTTGTTAAACTCTTCAAATCAATCTATACATATAATAAATAAGTAACTAGAAGGATATGTGTCACCTTCTGGTGAGCCTATTTTTTATTTTCCCGCCTAAACATTAATCTAGACGCATTTTACATTATAAGTTCATTTAGCACATCCACATTCATTCCTTCTTAAATCTTTTCTTAATTCAATTTTTTAATTTATACCTTATATTTACTACCCTTATAATTAGGTATGTAGTTTACTTTTAATCCCTTACTTTTTTATTTTTCATTTTAGACTCTTATCATATAAACATAAATAATATATATGAACTAAAATGCATTAAAAACATTTTTATTTTTAACAAATTATACCATTGTAATCGATTCGTCAATACCTTCAAAATGAGTCCAATATTGAATACTTTTAGATTTAATTATACTATTAAATATCATAAATATATATGAATTAATGTGTCGTGATTAGTATAGAGATTTGGTAAAATTAGTATGAGATTTGATACAAATAATCACTAAATTGTCGTGATTTTCTTTTTGCAATTTCATATCAACTTTAACTATGTACTTTTCCATGATTTCATTTACATTCTATTATAAATTATGTTTTATAAATTCTTAATATTTATTCATATTTTTTATTAATTTTTTGCAAAACATCCTTTGTGAAAACTGCCTAAAACAATAACATTTTGCAACCAACTGCAAAACAACAACTCTGAAGGGGAAAAAAGCTTGGAAACTAGCATCGTACTTTCCATGATCATTCATATCTATAAGATAAGTTTTCTGTCATGATTTAATTTTTTAAATTACTCCGTAATACACAGGGTCGAACCTAGTATATATATATATATATATATATATATATATATTATGTTTGTTTTAATTTGAATTTATTAATTATGCTTTACTTATACATTTATTATATTTATATATATTTAAGGCTTTGTTTGGCAAACTAGCTTATAAGCCAGCTTATAGCTTATTTTTCAAAACGCTACTTTGAGTAGCGTTTCAATAAGCTAGCTTATGATCATCTAAACACGTACCAGGAAAAAAAGCTAGCTTTTTTTGCCAAACATAGAATATCATTAGGCAAAAATAAGCTAGCTTATTTCTGGGGACATTTTTGGATTAACATAAGCTAGTTTATAAGTTATTTGGAGTAGCTTATAAGAAACTTTTTTATGATTATTCCAATTATACCCTCTCTAATATCCATTATTATATATTAACTATTAATTATAAATAAATATTAATTAATTAATATTATTTAAAAATTATAACATAAATTTTAATTATACGTTGATATAAAATTTTAATTATTTATAATTATTGATAATCATATCAAATTTTTTAATATTGATCAATATATTTTAGTTATTAATTATTATTATTTTTTAATTATTATTTGATTATTTTTTCCATATTATATGTAACGGTTTTTTTAAAATCATAAGTTAATTCATATTTTTTTCTAAATTTGGTTTAAAATTCAAAATTTATAATATATATAATAATAAATTAAATTTTTTTTAATTAACATATTATATTATTTACTACCTTATTTGTATTAATTAATATATTATATTACTATAAATTTATTTTAATTATATTATTAAATATTGTATTTGATTATTTTTGCTACATGTCCTTTTTGTAATTTTACATCTTATAAGCTAATTTTTGTCAAACGTGACTTTTTCATCAGCTAGCTTATCAGCTACCTGCTAGCTTATCAACTAGTTTGTCAAACATAGCTTTAGATTCTTATATATTATATTAATATTATTGTATATTATTTCTATTATATTTTATACATACATATATATAGGGATCAAATTAAATAAGAACCACAAAAAGGTTATAAAACCTCTGAGAACCGATTTAAAAATGTATTTCTACATTATTTTTTTAATCAAATGATAGAATTTTAGATATTGATTCACATATATTTGTTTCATAATTTGATATTTTCACAGGTATTTGATTCACCATATGAAATTTTTTTACGTGATTTTTTCATTTCACCAAGTGAACAATAAAAAAGTTTTACATGTAACTTTTTCACAAGGTGAATACAAACATATGTGAAACAATACCTTAAATCATAGTATTTGATGAAAAAAATCATGTAAAAAATATTTTTACACTCACATGTTTATAATCTTTTCGTGGTTTTCATTTAATTATCGTCTCCCCCCTCCCCCCTATATATTATTTAACTTTATATTGTGATTCTTTTTTTTAATAATTATATACATAAATATTAATTATATGTATTATACGTAACAACCCACTATTCCATGTATTATATAACATATAATTCATACAAAACAAACCACGTTGGACTACACATTGGGTCTAAAACTTTAAAACTATACAAGTGATGAATATCACTACAAACTTTTTGCTAATAAAGTAGGGGTGTACGCGGGTTGGGTTGGACGGGTTGGGATGTTTTTACAATCCAACCCAATTATGGCGGTTTAGAAAATCTCAACCCAACCCAACCCATTCAAAAATATAACCCAACCCAACCCTTGCGGGTTATGGCGGGTTGGGTTGGGTTGGCGGGTTAGTAATATACATAAATTTGCCGATTGAAATACGATAAATAATACTAAAATTATTGTCAACAAAGTTATTAGTTATTACAATTAGGGCTTGTTCGTGTTCGTTCGTTTAACTTTACCGAACAAACGAACGAACACGAACGGTAAACGAATGAATTTTTTTTTCACAATATATAAATATATTTATATAATAAACAAACATAAACAAACGTAAACGAACATAAACAAATGTAAACAATCATAAATGAATGCAAACGGACGAACGTTAACGAACATAAATGAACGAACGTTCACGAACATAAATGAACGAACGAGACCATTGTTCATGTTCGTTCATTTAACTAAATGAACAAAAAAATGTGTTCATGTTCGTTCATTTATTAAATGAACGAACATAAACGAACTTCCCGCCAAACGGTTCACTGAACGTTCGGTTCGTTTACAGCTCTAATTACAATCATCCAATTATAAATTAAAATCCATAAGTCTTAAAGTTAATTTGGGTTGTGAATAAACTGCATATTATATATATATAATTTTATAAAAAAAAATAGCGGCGGGTTGACGGTTTGGGTTGGGTTAGGAAACCCTTCTAATTAGCGGTTTGGCGGTTTGCGGTTTCGCGGGTTGGGTTTAATTGGGTTGGGAGCGGGTTGGGTTAGTCGGGTTTCGCGGGTTGACGGTTTTATGTACACACCTATAATAAAGTATCACAACATACATAAGATCTATTTAACAGCGATCAAAAACAAATTTCAGATAAGCTTCACCGGACTTTATACATATAATCGTTCAAACAAGCAAGCACAACATTTTCCCTTTCCCTGTATTTTCTACATGCGCTTGACCTGAGATGCATATTTCGGAAAACAAAACATGGGTTAGACCATAGGGTTTAGTGAGGTAATCCCCGTCATTTAAATAACGTAATAAACCCGATTATATAAAACATATTGAATAATCACACAAATCGTTGGCACCCAGGCACAACTCACTTAATCGTATAGTTGGTAGACACAATATCATTGTTAGTCTTAAAGTTGGAACTCAGGCACAACATCGTTGTTAGTTATAATGTTGGCGTTCAAGCACAACTGAGTATAATAATAATACCATAACATATTCAACGATGATAATATCGTCCATACCAATAATGTATCACATCATAATATCAGACATTTGATAACATATGCATTTCAGTTTGAAAGAAGTATAAGAAAACTTACCTTGATCTGATATACGAAGTAACAAACTTTAACCGATACTAATTATCTAAACCAAACACTTGAATATAAATTAGGAAAGCATGAATCACAATTAAGAAAGATAGACCCAATCTTATCTCTAAACAAACTCAAAGACACCTAAATGATACCCCAATATATCCCAAAATGACTCGAAGCAAAAATCGGAAACCAAACTGTCATGGACGGAGCTACCATGGTGGCATGGGTGGCACGTGCCACCGTATCTATTCTCCGACGAAGGGTAAGATTTTTAGGTTCGTGAAAGGTGCAACCGTATCGTTTTGGAAGGTGCTACCGTATTATTTTGAAAACTTCAAGAAAGTGCAACCGTAACTTGTAATCAACCAAAAAAAGTCTTTTGAAATCAACCAAAAAACCGAATAAAACTCCTGACATCAACCAAAAAAACCGAAAAAAATCCCTCGAAATCAATAAAAAGGTTAAAAATTCGTCGAAATTAAGCAAAAAACTTTAAAAATTCCTCGAAATGGTGGAATTAGGCAAAAAAAAAACACATAAAACAATGTTTAACGTCGGTAAAAAGATGAAGACACGTCGATAAAACCGTGTTTTTTGTAATTTTTTTTTGTCTATATTATGTGGTGCCACCGTATAAAAAAATTTCTGGGTCCGTCCATGCAAACTGTAACACCCTAAAAATAGGGATACAAGATTTCCAGAAAAACGGACATGTGGTATACGGAAATTGCCAAAGCAATGAGCCTCCCAAAAATGGGGAAATTTAAATACCTGTTTAATTACAGTTTGTAATTTAACGGAAATAAACAACAACCAATTAATCTAATTTCTACAACAGAAATAAGAGTACAAAATGGGTGTCGTATATATACCCAACAAGATCTTCACAAAAGTGCACCCACTTGTATTTTTCCCAAGCTCACACAAAAGTCCGCCTAAACCTTCTTAGATGTGGCGCCACTAAGACCTAAGATACACATCGACACCAAACAAGTGTTAGGCCAAAAATCCTAGTGACATTGGACAAGCAATAATATACAATCAATTTGAGGTATGCAAATGATAATTATCAAGGGGATTCTTATATGTGGAGTCAATGAGGGAGACCCATAGCACCAATCAAGTTCCACCCAAAGAGTCGATACACCTTGATGCCAACTACCAATAGTGACATCCAAAAGGCCCGACACACCCGAGGACTTCAGCCATGGCATTACCTCGGATGGCGGAGGTTTAGGTGCATACCATGAAGGTGGCACCCAAGACTATATCCTCCTAGTGTCTACCGACTTGGTTCGTCCAACAATTCCAATAGTAGGCCTCAAAGCACTAACTTCACCTACAGTGTTTACAATACTAACCTTGGATACCACATTTAGGTATATAGGCCAATCACATCATGTATAATTTCTACGCATGTTTTTCAGGCACTTTCCTCTTTTCATCATACTCATGTTTCTACATAAAAAGGGGAGCCAAGTAATACATCACCAAATTTCATGTTCTTTATTCATGAAAGACATAATGACACCATTTACCATTACATAAACATTAAGTAAATCGTCTAACCAAAATTAGGTCAAAACCTTCACGTAAGTCAAAATTCCCAAGAATGAATGTGGGATTAGTCCCACCATTAATGTTGGCCAAAAGTTCCCACTAACCATTTGAAAAAACCCCCATTAAGTTAAAGCAAGAAGTCCTTGGACCCAAACATAGAGAAACTCACATAGCAATTTATATAAGGTTTATGTATAAAAGAAATATGACAATAATAACATACTATGATGTCTATCTAGTTTTGACAAGTTTTAGGAACTCACTATCTAGGTTTTCACCCAAAACCTAGAAAATGGAAAACCCTAGAAATGAAGGTAGAGATGAGTTAGAGCACTTGAGACTTGACATAATGACTTTAAAGCCTTCAATAAATGATCCCCCTCAAGATCTTAAACACCCAAAATGAGATCCCAACAAACCCTAGCTTTGCATTAATGGAAGTGGGAGAAATGGGGAGCCAAAATCGCCTTCAATGTCAAGAAAATCGGGTAGGAGAAGTGATTTTATGACCTAAACATGCTGAAGAGGGTTTTTATACCCAGGATCACGCGCAGGAGATAGTGTCCGACGACTGTGCCCAATGGCACTATCGCCGGCACTCTCGCCGAAGTCTCCCCCATCTCGGTACAATTCGAGCGACTGTGACACGCGAGAGTTCCCAAGGGCACAATCGTTGTCACTATCGTGGTGTGTGTACCGTGGCACCCAACTCCCCCATGACTGTGACCGGCGACAGTGCCCCATGGCACAATCGCATGCCACTATCGCCGGAAGGGTTTTTTCCACAAAAGTTCGATGTTTTGGAAGTGCGTGCAAGCAAGGTTCAAATATAAAACGATAAACAGATAACTATAAATATTGGGTCACTTCAGATATAATGAATGTGACTTACCTTAATTAGGAAAAGTAAAGGCGATATAATCCTCCCCACCTAATAAGGATTTCGTCCCCGAAATTGAGCTCTACGCAAACAATTGAGGATACCTCTTCTTCATGTCTTCTTAAGACTCCTAAGTGACATTAGCGCCGTGATGGTGTTTCCATTGGACTTTAACCATGGTCGCCTCTTTGTGGCGCAATTTCTTCGTCTTTGATTCTAAAATCGCCTCTGGTTCCTCAATGCAACAATTCCCATTATCTACTCTAATTTCCGTCAAAGGAATCATGCTATCTTCCTCGGCTAGACACTTCCGAAGGTAACACACATGAAAGGTGGGATGGATTCCGTCCATCTCCAGCGGTAAGTCCAATTTGTAAGCTTGGAATCCGATCTTTTCTAGAATGGTAAAGGGTCCGAGGAAACGGGGACTGAGTTTCCCACGCTTGCCAAACCAGATAATCCCTTTCCATAGGGATACCTTCAACATCACACGGTCCCCCACTTGGAATTCAATTGGTCTTCTCTTTTTGTCCGCATAGCTCTTTTGCCGATCTTGAGTCGCTCTCAATCTTTCTCGAATTTCCTTCACTTTGTTCGTCGTCTCTTGAACTATTTCCGGTCCGGCGAATTGCTTCAAGCCAGCAAACCGGGGTTTTGCACTTCTGGCCATACAAGGCCTCGAATGACACAATTCCAATACTAGAATGGTAACTATTATTGTAATCGAACTCTACCAAGGGTAGATGTGAGTCCCAACTACCTCCAAAGTCGATAACACACGACCTCAGCCTGTCTTTGAGTGTCTGAATCGTCCTCTCGCTTTGACCATCCATCTGAGGATGGTAAGCCGTGCTCAGATTGACCCTTGTGCCCAACTCTTTCTGAAAGCAATCCCAAAAATTGGATGTAAACCGACTGTCTCTATTAGACACAATCAATTGTGGCACTCCATGTCTCGACACCACCTCATCAATATAAAGCTTGGCCAATTTCTCCATTGGCAATGTCTCCCGCATTGCAAGAAAATGCGCACTCTTGGTTAGGCGATCAACGAGCACCTAAATAGTATCATGGCCTCGTAAGGTCTTCGGTAGTTTTGTCATGAAATCCAGACGTTGTCCCACTTCCACTCGGGAATGGACAATGGTTGCAAATTTTCGTACGGTCTTTGATGCTCTGCCTTGACTTGAAGACATGTGACACACCTCTCCACGTAGTTGGCCACGTCAAGTTTCATCACCGACCACCAATAATTCAATTTTAAATCTCTGTACATCTTGGTGCTACCGGGGTGTATAGAATATTTTGATTTATGCGCTTTCTCTAGGAGTAGCTCACGATTCCCACCAAGCTTTGGTACCCAGACTCGGTCTTGAAATATTTTGAGTCCACGACCATCTTCCGACAATAGTCCACTTTGCTTCACCATAACTTCGGATTTGAGGCTTTCTTTTCTCTAAGTACCTCCATTTGACAGGCCTTGATGTTCTCCAATAAGCTTGACACCACGTCGATCCTAGTGAGGGATAATTTGACACCGTTTTCATGGCTTCTCCGATCAAGGCATCCACCACCACGTTGGCCTTATCGGGATGGTAAAGCAACTCACAGTCATAGTCCTTCAATAGTTCGAGCCACCTTTTTTGCCGCATGTTGAGTTCCTTTTGACCGAAGACGTACTTTAGACTTTTGTGATCAGTAAAGAGAGTGCACTTTGTCCCATACAAATAATGTCGCCACAACTTCAAAGCAAAAACCACCGCCACCAATTCCAAATCATGAGTCGGGTAATTCATCTCATGGTCCTTTAGTTGTCGCGATGCATAAGCTATCACTTTACCCCGTTGCATGAACACACACCCGAGACCCATCTTGGAAACGTCACTATACACCACGAAATCGTCCAACCCCTCTGGTAGGGATAGGATCGGAGCTTCACACAATTTCCTCTTAAGAGTTTGAAAAACTTGCTCTTGTGTCTCGGTCCAAAGAATTTTGACATTCTTCCTTGTGAGGGAGGTGAGTGGCGAAGCGATTTTGGAGAAATCTTGAATGAACCGTCTATAGTAGCCCAATCCCAAAAAGCTTCGGATTTCCGTCGGACTCGTGGGCGGTTCCCAACTAATCATCGCCTTAATCTTCATCGGATCTACCTTCACTCCGTCTTTAGACACCACGTGGCCTAAGAATTGAACCTCTTGAAGCGAAAATTCGCATTTCGAGAACTTTGCGAACAACTTCTCTTTTCAGAGGACTTCTAACACCTCTCGCAAGTGCTTTCCGTGCTCGGCCTCATCTTTTGAGTAGATCAGAATATCGTCAATGAAAACGATCATAGATTTGTCTAAGAAAGGACGACACACGCGGTTCATCAAATCTATGAATACGGCTGGAGCGTTGGTCAACCCAAAGGGCATCACCAAGAACTCGTAGTGACCGTTCCTTGTTCGGAAAGCCGTATTTGAAATGTCCTTCTTCTTCACTCTCACTTGATGGTATCCGGACCGAAGGTCGATTTTCGAAAAACATCCTGCGCCTTGGAGTTGATCAAAGAGGTCGTTGATTTGAGGTAATGGATACTTGTTCTTCAATGTGATTTTATTAAACTCTCGATAGTCTATGCACATCCACATAGATCCATCTTTCATCTTCACGAACAAAACTGGGGATCCCTAAGGAGACGAGCTTGGTTGGATGAATCCCTTCTCTAGGAGATTTTGAAGTTGCGTCATCATCTCTTGTATCTCCATCGGAGCCAATTGATAGGGAGCACGGGCTATCTGCACCGCTCTTAAAGTAAGGTCGATCTGTAACTCCACTTGACATTCAGGCGGTAGTCCGGATAGATCCTCCGGAATGACATCCAGGTAGTCTCGCACGATCTTCACATCCTCTACGGATTTCTTCTCCTTCTTCACGTCCACTACGTAAACTAGATACGAGGAGTAACCCTTCGCTAGGAATTTGCATGCCTCAAGAGAGGAGATGATAAGATTGCATCTCTTCCCTTTCTCTCCATAGATAGTGGCTACACCAATTCCTGGCAAAGTCACTGGAATCATATTCTTATAACAGAGGATGTCGGCCTTATGTCTCGACAACCTTTCCATGCCTATGACTATATCAAAACCACCTATAGCCATAGGTAACAAATCTACTCCAAAGGAGTTCCCATCGATCTCTAGGGTACAGTCATTAAAGCGCTCTCGAATAATCACTTGGTCCCCATTAGCCACTTCAACTATCAAAGCATCGGGTAGGGTACTAACAGGAGTGATGAAACGTTCACAGAAAGTATTCGACACAAAATAGCATGTTGCACCCGAATCAAATAACACACGAGCATGCAAGGAGTTTACTAGGAATGTATCCGAAACGACATCGACGGTCTCCTTCACCTCTTCGGTGGTCAACCAAAATGCTCGGCTCGACGCCCTCGGAGGTTGCTCAACTCTCGCCGTTGACCCGAAAAAATTTCCACAACCGCCACCCCTAGCTTCGGGCAATCCTTCTTCATGTGACCCAGTTCTTGACATTCAAAACATATCGGCCCCCGGATAGGGCAATCTCGAATGGCATGCCCTTTCTTCCCGCATTTAGCACACTCGACGGGTCCCGAGTGTGGTCTTGGGTTGCATGGGCCGAAATGCTTAGGCTTGCATTTGTGGCACCACCTTGACTCTCGACGGTTATCTCTGAATCTTCCACCAACGAATGGCTTAGACTGACGAACGGGCCCTGATGGCCCTTCCCACTTCCGCTTCTCCACAACTTGACCTTTCTCTTCCCTTCCTTGCTGTAACACCCACGATTTTGGTAGGTCTCTAATCTGATCTTAAACCTTGTTATCGAATTGGTGTTGGAAGCATGTGTTTTTTGGGTCGAAATCGGGTGAAAACGGACTTCGGCACGCATGAGGCGACAATGCCCGCGATTGTGACAGTGGTCACTCTCGCGGGGCATAATCGCGACGTGTGTACCGTAAGTGGGGTGGATCTAGCGACTCTGACCAGTGATTGTGACATATGTCATTTTCGCATGTCAATGTCGCTGAAGTTGTACCGTAGGTCCTTGGGAGCGGGCGATTGTGACCAAGCGATTATGACAGTGTTATAATCGCGAGGCAATGTCGCCGACGGCCTCCAGGCCCTTAAATGTTCACCAACCCGTTTTTATCTCATTTTGTGTTGTTGGGAGCTCATTGAAGGCGATCTTGAAGATAAAAAAGGTAGGGTTTCCATCTTCCCTCATTGAATGCTTCTAGAAGGGATCCTCATTTATGGTTTATGGGTTTTGTTTAGGTTGGTGGTTGCGATTAAGAGTTTGTGCTTCAAGCTCAAGTGCCATTTCTCCTTCCCTCTCAAGTATCACCATCTAGGGTTTGTGTATAACCCTTACAAGGTGAATTTACACCCTTATTTAACTCTTGTTTGTAATTATGTACTTGTATTTAGGTATTCTACACTTTTCTAACCTAAGTGATGGTTGGTTTAATAAACCTCAACCCAAGACCTAACATTTGGGGTTTTAGGGTTTGGTAATAATAAATATGATGTCTACAATGGATAGATATGGGTTGGATGATTCCTCATGTACTCACAAGTTTTTTTATTTACTCTTGTTTTTATGATGATTAATATACCCTCAACTAAATTAGGGTTTCATCTTGATGTACTCATGTTGGGTCAATGTTCATGAATGATGAATATTATTGTATAAACAATCATTATGATAAGATTTGGTAGGTTTGATACTAAATGTTTTCTACCAAATAATGGGAGTCAAGTATTTGAAGCAAGAGTTGTTATGAATGTAACTGGACATTGAGTCTAAGGTATACATTTAATTATTATCATGATTGGTTGGGTTTGATTTTAGTATTAATGCAATGGATCCATAGGCATTGTGTTCCTATGTCCCATTTTGGACATTAGGTTCACCACTTTGGCACGGAATAGGCATCGAGTCACCATGGTAAGTAAGGTGTGGACCTATATGGTCGGGCAACGACCCATGGGCAGTAAGATGTAATTCCCTTGTGCTAGAGTTCCCGTTTTGGAACTCTCAAGAATAGACCTAGAGGGGTTGACTTGATGTTTTAGAGCAATAGACTCAGACGAGTTGAGCTCGTTATGTGGTTGGTGTTATTTGTACCATGTTTCTAATCACTAATGGTTTATTTGATTGATTGACTTAGCTCATGGTTATATCCACCGTACGACTTCAAATGGGTTTCGTACTTCTATTCTTAATTGACTTGTTCTCACTAGGCTTTAGCCTAACGCTTGTTCTTTGGTTGTCATGTTTGACAGGTCATCTTAGCGGTGGGGCACATCGGGACTGAGTGGACGACCATGGGGTCGTGAGTGGTCTTTTTGGGAGACATAGTGACCAAAATACTTTGATTTTGAAGATATACCTTTTGGAAGGATAGCGACACCCGAATTTAATCTTGATGATAAATTTAGATTATTAGGTTGTCGTTATATTCTTCATTTTATTTGGGTTGTAAATGCCATACCTTATTCCCCGTTTTTGGGATGATACTCTTGGGATTGAATTGTCTTACCCTTATTATACAGGTTTAAATTATCCCCCTATTTTAGGGTGACATGTTTCCCTATTTATAGACGTTATATTGCCAAAATTTCGAATTTTATTTTCTCCCTAAATTTTAGGATGTTACACTTGCGCAATGTCATCCTCCAAAAGGAATGACTCTTCCATTGCCTCCTCTATCGTCGACATCTTGGCATTTCTCACTGTTGTCTTCCTCTCGGCCGACAATCGCAAGAGACAGGCTTTAATCTTCGTCTTCTCATCGAGATCCAAATGCTCCACCAAACTCAACTTTTCCAGAAGTTGCTTTGAGTAGTCGGAAATAGACATGCTACCCTTCTTCACATTGCCGAACTCAAGCTCAATCTTGTCCAAGGCCCTCTCGCTACAATACTTGCCTAGGATCTTCTTCTTAAATGTTGGCCATGAGAGTTTGGCCAACACTTTGGGAGTAAGGGATGATCGGGTGAGATTCCACCATGTCAGGGCCTCGCCCTTAAGTAAATGAGAAGCAAATTTGACTCTTTAAGATGCATTGCATTCACTAGCCTCAAATGCCATCTCCACTTCCCGGATCCAATATATGCAACTGACGGGATCAGTGGTACTTGCATATTCGGGTGGCCTGCTGTAAGACCTGGTTTAAAAAAAAAATTATAATTATTCTTACCCTAGTTGAACTGTGATTAAATATGACAACCAAATATAGTTAATGTAAGACTCCATTTTAAAAACGTATAATTATTCGTATCCGAATTGAATCGTAATTAAAAATGGCAATCAAAGATAGTTGAGGAGTTAAAACCGTCATTTAACCAAACTTATTAATTATATTATATATATATATAAAGAAAAAGAATAAACCAAATCCATAATTCTTCATCGTCTCCTTTCATGAACTTCACCGTCTCATCTCTCTCTCTAAAATCATTCAACTTCTCTCTAAAATTCTATCATTTTCGTGAAGCAAATCGAAGAAATAATTACATATTCGGAATCTACGCTTCGAGCCCTTCTTAGAGGTATAAATTTCTTCTTAAGTTATTTAAGTTGGTAAGTTAGGGTAGTTGAAGTTGGTTGGTAGATTATGATTATATATTGTAAAGCTATAATCATAAACATGTATAGGAATGTTTGTTTTTGTTAAAATTACAAACGGGTAAAGTTTAGAATTAAAACGGTGATATTTGTAACTAGATGTTTAACCGCACACCAAATGATCGGTTTAATGTCTACGTGAACAAAATTCGTGCTTAAGCTTATAATATAACCATTGAGTTTTAGGTTATGCGATTATTAATAATAATTGGTGGTTTAAATAGGCAATCGAATGGGTTAAAGTTCGTAGTCGGTCTCGATTGATCGCGTGTTACGTATCAATCCGATCAAGGTATGGATTTCATTTCTTTTGAATCGTGGGCAACTAGTTGTTGTAGTTGACCCTTCCTAAAGGTGGTTCACCACCTTGTGATTGATCAACTGAATGTGATCAACAAATGCGAAATTGTACACACACTTACACATTGATTTTGGTTTATTGAATCAATTGTTTGAACATTTTGATGTTTTATTAAAATGTGTCTCGTATGAGATTGTTTATAAAAAAAAATGTGAAGTATATAGAATATAATTTCTGTGATCGCCATCTGGGTAAGTGGCATATGTTTAGTTTTCATTGATTTTAGAAGAACCCAATAAATGGGCACATTATTTGGGATGCCTTCTATGGAGGCTTTGTTGTCATAGCGTCCTGCAGATGACGGTCCACCAGAGTTAAGCCTATGTGGCTTACGTGAACCCACTCTGGGAGGACTTGGCTGACTTTGTTGGCTCCAGGGCGGATGAATCGATTCTAGATTTTACCCACAGAATATGTGACCGTGCTTAAATTCACGGGGGATCCGTTGTGTATGCCCACATGCCGACCCAGTTCGTGTGGTTTGGCCACCCACGAACACAACGACAGGAATTGACGGATGTTATTTATATTAAGTTTTGAAATTAAAGTGTGAACTGTTCTTGAAATTACTGTCTTTGAAAATTTCTGAACATCTCTTTTATTATGAACTTGAGTTTCAAGAACTTTCATCGAATGAATTTTTAAGTCTTCTGCTTCGTTATTATTTACGAACTTATATTATAATCCATTCACTGAGTTATGTGCTCAGCCATGTTTTTGTTTTCTGACACGGCAGGTTCGAAGTGAAGTTTACGGGTACGGGACTTGAGATCGAGCGTGTTATTTTGGAGTTCTTAGAATCACTTTGTTTTATCTTTCTAAGTTTATAAAGACTTTTGAGGTATGATAGTTTGGATTGTAATGTATGTTTAGAGTTTATTAATAGCTCTGAATTTAGATATGTATTTATGTTAAGTCTCGTATGTGACATCACCCGTTCCGGACCACGGGGACGGGGGATGTTACAAATATGGTATCAGAGCTTAGGTTACAACTTGTAGATTAAATAAGTTTGACCTGTGAGAATTGGGTAGACATTAGAATGGGTATACTATAATTTAATTATATTTACTGATTTTCAATCCGTAACTGTTTTGAATTCTGATCTTGATGTTGTTCTGTATTAGAATGTCGAGACGTGGTCGCCCACGCAAGTCCAGATCTCAACATGAGGGTAACCCAATTCCCAATCCAGTGGGCGGTACTAGTGAACCTAATATTGCTGATGTGGTCCGTTAGACCATGTCAAGTATGATGCCTGCATATCTTGAGCAAGCCATTCAGGCTATGCGACAGACAACACAAAATCTTCCTCCAAATCCGAATACAAATCTAAATCCAAATTCTGGTCCTACATCAAATATTGGAAATCCCGGATCAAGTTCGGGTAATCCAACGGGAGAAATGCATACATGGCTAGAGAGGTTTAATAAACAGAAACCTCAATCTTTCTCAATGGCCGTAGATTCAGTAGATGCTGAACACTTGATTCGACACATAGAAAAGATATTCAATGTCTTGGATGTCCCAGATCATTACAGGGTCCGCTTGGCTAGTTACAAGTTTGAGAAAGAAGCGAACAATTGGTGGGAAGCTTGCGTTCAAACTGACCCATCTGTTAAGAACTTATCTTGGGATAACTTCAAAGAATTTTTCTTCAATCAGTATTTTACAGCGGCAGATCGCGATGCTTATGTGCAAGACTATTCAACGATCCAACAAGGCGAGGAAGAAACCATTGCCGACTACATGGCTCGTTTTCTTAAGTTTTCTCGTTTTGCAGGAAATACCGCAGGCACACAAGCGCAACAAGCCAATAAGTTTAAATGGACACTTAACTCGAAGTATAAGGATAGTCTCTTGAATCTTCCTTTTAATACCGTTAATGAAGTGGCCGACGCAGCGAAGAATATTGATCGGTCACAACAACAACAGTTAACTTCACGCGTTGACAATAAGAAACGTGGACCTGGATCTTTCCAAGGCAACCCTCGTTTTGTAAAGTCAAAGTCGAACATTAAACCACATAATAGTTCAAGTCAATTCACGCCACGACTTCCAGTGTTTTCTAACAGGGGGAGTCAAAATGTTTCAAGTCCAATTAGTATTTGTGATAAGTGCAATCTTCGACATCGGTCGGGTCCATGTCTAAAGATGACCGGTTCGTGTTTTAATTGTCAAGAACAAGGGCATATGGCCAGAGATTGTCCTAAAGCTGGAAAAGGAAAAGGAAAACAAGCAACTACTAGTGGGCGAGTCTTTGCATTACCTGGCGACAAATCTCAAGCGGGTATGATTTCAGGCCATGTTAACTTAAATGATTTATCTGTTTATGCCTTGTTTGATACCGGAGCAACATACTCTGTTGTTTCTGAACAATTAGAATCCCGGTTAAAACCTTATGAACAAACCACCGAATGTCCAGTCGTAATATCTACCCCAATGGGTGGTTCAATCTGTGTGTTAACTCGATTTTCAAATTGTCCGTTAATTGTTGGAGATCGCATACGGGAGGTCACTCTACTTCCAATGCATATGTCCCACTTTCAATTAATATTGGGTATGGACTGGTTGTCACACCACCATGCAACTATAGACTGTAACGCCAAGCAAGTATTATTTGGAGATGTTGACAAACCAGAGGCAATCTTCCAAGGAGGTACTCCAAAAAAAGATGTTAGTGCTTTAACTTCTATTACGGTGCACCAGTATACTTGGCAAAGTAATGAAGGTTTTCTGGCCTCGTTACAAGATCCCAAACAGATAATCCCTACATCTGCACCCGTACCTGTTGTTTCCGAATATCTTGATGTGTTTCCCGACGATTTACCGGGTATACCACCAGTTCGGGAAGTCGAATTTACCATCGATCTAGTTCCGGGAGCTTCTCCTATTTCTAAGGCTCCCTACCGAATGGCTCCAACTGAAATGAAGGAACTCAAAACTCAACTCGATGATTTATTAAAGAAAGGTTTCATTCGACCCAGCGTTTCACCCTGGGGAGCTCCGGTTCTCTTTGTCAAAAAGAAAGACGGTACGATGCGTCTTTGTATTGATTACCGGGAGCTTAATAAAGTAACAATCCGTAACAAGTATCCGTTGCCGAGAATCGACGATCTGTTCGATCAATTACAAGGGGCACGATACTTTTCCAATTGATCTTCGGTCCGGTTACCATCAACTTCGTATCCAAGATTGTGATATTCCGAAAACCGCATTCAGAACTTGTTATGGGCACTACGAATTCTTAGTAATGCCTTTCGGGCTAACTAATGCTCCAGCGGTCTTTATGGATCTTATGAATCGGGTTTTCAAAGATTATCTCGACGACTTTGTTATCGTGTTTATTGATGACATATTGATATACTCAAAGTCAAGAGAGAGACATGATCAACATCTTCACATCGTTTTGGAAACTCTTCGAACGAAAAAGTTATACGCAAAACGTTCTAAGTGTGAATTTTGGCTTGATCAAGTATCTTTTCTCGGACACGTAATTTCTGCGGAGGGTGTCAAAGTCGATCCAACGAAAATTGAAACTGTCACTAAATGGCCTCGACCTACGAACGTATCTGAAGTTCGTGGTTTTCTGGGTCTGGCCGGTTATTATAGACGATTCGTTGAAGGATTTTCTAAAATATCTCTACCGTTAACCCGATTACTCCGAAAAGGAGTCAAATTCAATTGGGGTTCCGAACAAGAATCTAGTTTCGAGGAATTGAAGCATCGATTGGTTATTGCACCTGTTCTTCTATTACCGTCTGGCACCGGAGGTTTTCAAGTTTATAGTGATGCTTCAAAGATAGGTCTCGGTTGTGTTCTTATGCAAAACGGTAGAGTGATCCCATATGCGTCACGTCAATTAAAGCCTTATGAGGTCAATTATCCGACTCACGATCTCGAATTGGCTGCGGTTATCTTCGCACTTAAAATTTGGCGTCATTATTTGTACGGTGAAACATGTGAAGTTTTCACCGACCACAAGAGCCTTAAATATATATTTACTCAAAAAGAGTTAAATATGCGTCAACGGAGGTGGCTCGAACTTCTAAAGGATTACGATGTTCATATACAGTATCATCCGGGTAAGGCTAATGTAGTCGCCGACGCTTTAAGTCGTAAAGTTGTGGGACAGGTTTCCTCGTTACTTGTTCCTACAGAGTTAGCTTTAGAGATTGAACGGTTCGGACTGGAAATCTATCAGAGATCACAAACAGAAATTCTATCGAATCTGATGGTAGAACCGACTCTAATTTCTCGGATAAAAGAAGCCCAACAAGATGACGGTGAATTGTGGGAGAACTTCCAGCAAGCAAAAGAGAATGTTAGTTCGGAATTCAGGATCGATGATGATCACGTGTTGTGGTTTCGGGATCGTCTTTGTGTTCCAATTAACTCGGAGCTTAAAGATCAGATTCTGACCGAAGCTCATAAATCTATGTTTTCCGTTCACCCGGGTACAACAAAAATGTATCGCGACTTACAGACCCATTACTGGTGGGTTGGAATGAAGCGATATATCACCGATTTTGTAGCTCGTTGTCTCACTTGTCAACAAGTTAAAAGTGAACATCAACGTCTGGGTGGTCTTCTCCAATCGTTGAACATTCCCGTGTGGAAATGGGAACACGTAACTATGGATTTTGTAGTCGGACTACCCCGCACGACCTTGAAACACGATGCAATTTGGGTAGTGGTTGGTCGACTAACGAAATCGGCTCATTTTCTTCCTATCCGACAAACATGGTCAATTGATAAATTGACAGAAGTATTCCAACGTGAGATTGTACGTCTCCATGGCACTCCTGTATCAATTACCTCCGATCGAGACCCACGTTTTACATCTCGATTTTGGGAAGGTTTACATAAAGCTTGGGGCACACGTTTGAATTTTAGTACAACCTTTCATCCGCAAACTGATGGGAAATCTGAACGTACGATTCAAACACTGGAGGATATGCTCTGAGCATGTGCGATGGAATGGCATGGAAGTTGGGATAGTTATTTGTACCTAATTGAGTTCTCCTATAATAATAGTTGGCAGTCGAGTATCGGCATGGCCCCGTATGAAGCGCTTTATGGCCGAAAATGTCGAACACCGACTTGTTGGAATGAAGTTGGAGAACGTATTCTTGAAGGCCCAGAACTGGTACAAGTTACTACCGAGAAGGTCGAAATTGCGCGTCAAATGATGAAAGAGGCTCAAGCCCGTCAAAAGAGCTACGCCGACAAGCGAAGACGACCTATTGAGTTCCAACCAGGAGATAAAGTTTTCTTGAAAGTTTCCCCAACTCGCGGTATCAGACGTTTCGGTCTAAAAGGAAAGTTGAGCCCGAGATATATTGGTCCCTTCGAAATTCTGGAAAGGGTTGGCGTTGTGGCTTACCGGTTAGCCCTACCGCCGCAATTATCCCAAATACATAATGTGTTCCATGTATCTTCACTTCGAGGGTACAACTATCATCCCTTACACGTCATTAAATATCCCTTGGAACACATAGAACCTGATCTTTCTTATCACGAGGAACCTGAAGCGATTATTGATCGTGATGAGAGAGGTACACGAAAGAGAGTGATTCCTTTCGTAAAAGTTCTATGGAAAAATCATTCTGAACGTGAGGCGACGTGGGAAACTGAGGAGCACATGCGACGGGAGTACCCCGATTTCCTTAATCGATGTAAGTTTCCTATCTAAATTCGATTTCGGGGACGAAATCTCTTTTTAAGGGGGGGAATAATTGTAAGACCCGGTTTAAAAAAAAATTATAATTATTCTTACCCGAATTGAACTGTGATTAAATATGACAACCAAATATAGTTAATGTAAGACTCCATTTTAAAAACGTATAATTATTCGTATCCGAATTGAATCATAATTAAAAATGGCAATCAAAGATAGTTGAGGAGTTAAAACCGTCATTTAACCAAACTTATTAATTATATTATATATATATATATAAAGAAAAAGAATAAACCAAATCCATAATTCTTCATCGTCTCCTTTCATGAACTTCACCGTCTCATCTCTCTCTCAAAAATCATTCGACTTCTCTCTAAAATTCTATCATTTTCGTGAAGCAAATCGAAGAAATAATTACATATTCGGAATCTACGCTTCGAGCCCTTCTTAGAGGTATAAATTTTTTCTTAAGTTATTTAAGTTGGTAAGTTAGGGTAGTTGAAGTTGGTTGGTAGATTATGATTATATATTGTAAAGTTATAATCATAAACATGTATAGGAATGTTTGTTTTTATTAAAATTACAAACGGGTAAAGTTTAGAATTAAAACGGTGATATTTGTAACTAGATGTTTAACCGCACACCAAATGATCGGTTTAATGTCTACGTGAACAAAATTCGTGCTTAAGCTTATAATATAACCATTGAGTTTTAGGTTATGCGATTATTAATAATTGGTGGTTTAAATAGGCAATCGAACGGGTTAAAGTTCGTAGTCGGTCTCGATTGATCGCGTGTTACGTCTCAATCCGATCAAGGTATGGATTTCATTTCTTTTGAATCGTGGGAAACTAGTTGTTGTAGTTGACCCTTCCTAAAGGTGGTTCACCACCTTGTGATTGATCAACTGAATGTGATCAACAAATGCGAAATTGTACACACACTTACACATTGATATTGGTTTATTGAATCAATTGTTTGAACATTTTGATGTTTTATTAAAATGTGTCTCGTATGAGATTGTTTATAAAAAAAATGTGAAGTATATAGAATATAATTTCTGTGATCGCCATCTGGGTAAGTGGCATATGTTTAGTTTTCATTGATTTTAGAAGAACCCAATAAATGGGCACATTATTTGGGATGCCTTCTATGGCGGTTTTGTTGTCATATCGTCCTGCAGATGACGGTCCACCAGAGTTAAGCCTATGTGGCTTACGTGAACCCACTCTGGGAGGACTTGGCTAACTTTGTTGGCTCCAGGGCGGATGAATCGATTCTAGATTTTACCCACAAAATATGTGACCGTGGTTAAATTCACGGGGGATCCGTTGTGTGTGCCCACATGCCGACCCAGTTCGTGTGGTTTGGCCACCCACGAACACAACGACGGGAATTGACGGACGTTATTTATATTACGTTTTGAAATTAAAGTGTGAACTGTTCTTGAAATTACTGTCTTTGAAAATTTCTGAACATCTCTTTTATTATGAACTTGAGTTTCAAGAACTTTCATCGAATGAATTTTTAAGTCTTCTGCTTCGTTATTGATGTTTTCATTATTATTTACGAACTTATATTATAATCCATTCACTGAGTTATGTGCTCAGCCGTGTTTTTGTTTTCTGACACGGCAGGTTCGAAGTGAAGTTTACGGGTACGGGACTTGAGATCGAGCGTGTTATTTTGGAGTTTTAGAATCACTTTGTTTTATCTTTCTAAGTTTATAAAGACTTTTGAGGTATGATAGTTTGGATTGTAATATATGTTTAGAGTTTATTAATAGCTCTGAATTTAGATATGTATTTATGTTAAGTCTCGTATGTGACATCACCCGTTCCGGACCACGGGGACGGGGGATGTTACACCTGCACCCCAGAAAAGCCTTATATGTACATCCTGACTCCTTCTGCTTTTCATGAACAATAACGTGCTCTTCCGTGCCCACGACGTTGGGTCCACCACCCGACCCAACCACGACATTCTCCGCCACCGTTTTGGGTCATCGGTGACTAGCGTCGCGATCTTCCAAAAGCTTAATAAATAATTCATGTTGTTGTGCCATAGCCGAGTTCATGGCTTGCATTATACTGTCTTTGATTCTCATTTCGAGGGTCACCTCCTCGATGATCGGGTTGGCAGAGGTAAGGTTTACTTATGGAATGATTTCGGGCCCTCCTCCCAAGACAGTGGTTATGGGAGGTCCCATTGAGGTCACGACCACGGGAGGTTGGTCGGCGGTAGATTCGTCTTTCACGTGGCCCTCTTGCTGGTTTGGTAATCTGCTCCGAGTGTTTACCATGTTTATCTGCCACACACGCACGAGAAAGAGGTTGAGAAAGACTAAGCGAGTTGAACTCATGGTACGTACTACTACATTTATCAATTATCATAATAATAGCAATTCAAGCATGCTCACGTAAGAGCGCACTCATAATAGCATTAGCTACGTGATATTATGATTGCGTTATACACAAGGATCCGTCGTTACCGTCATCATAATTCTCAATCATTGTAATTCTGTAGGTCCTAACGCTCTTCCCACCTATGACTTCTACCCCAAGGTGGACAACCTATTATTAACGCTTAAAGTTTAAGTCTAGATATGCTAAGGTCGATACCTAGTTCACTTAAACTAAAGCTCTGATACCAACTTGTAACACCCTAAAAATTGGGATACAAAATTTCCAGAAAAACGGACATGTGGTATACAAAAATTGCCAAAGCAATGAGCCTCCCAAAAATGGGGAAATCTAAATACCTGTTTAATTACAGTTTGTAATTTAACGAAAATAAACAACAACCAATTAATCTGTTAATGCTTTGTTTAGATCAAGTGTGTTTGACTTTTGTCTTTAACTTTATGTTTTGTATTTTACTTTGTCTTGAGAGAACTTGTAGTGAGGTTAATATGTAATGCTTTGTGAGAGAAGTTGTCTTGAGAGAAGTATTGTGGTATAAATAGCTTTGGTGTGAGAGTTCTTTGTAACCTTGTAATCTGTGAGAATTGTTCGCATAACACTTGTGACTATCAATAGACATATGACTTTCTCTCTCTAAACTCTCTCTCTAGAATCTTGAATTGATTTGTGTTTGAATTGTTATCATGGCTTGAATTGGACATTTTCAATTGGTATCAGAGCAGACCCAATCGATTTCAGAGAGATCAGATTAGCAATTTGGATCGATTCTTGGATTTCTTGACTTCGCACAGTCGACTTTCTGGACAATTGATTTTTGATCGAATTCACATCATTTTATTGTTTTTCGAGTGTTCTAATGGATTAGTTGTGATCGATTGTAGTTTGTGATCATTTAGTTTTCTCACTATTTCACGATTTAATCACAAATGCAATTTGAATTTTGATTTTTGTGATTTTTCTGAAAACACGAATATTCTCACTGTAAATGATGAATCGCACTTTAATCTTTTGTTTTTGATCATTGTTGTTTGTTCAAAAAGTGATTAATTTCACTTTTCGAATTTGTTGGTATAAATTGTGAAGGAATTTGCAGGGATTTTTGAATTTTGGATCGATTTCTAGACTCAGAGTCAAGAACGCGCTAGATCTGTAGTTCGCGCTAAGGAAGAACGCGCAAAAGGCTGTTTTCTGAGTATTGTGCGAGTTTGGTTAAGGTTCGCGCATAGTTCGGTTTGCGAGAAGTTGGTTCATGCAAAGATCTATTACTCTTGTTCTGCGTGTTCTTGGTGTCTCTGAAATTTTTCTATGTCTGCTTCGCGCAAGTTCCTTGTACAAGTTTCTCAGCGTGCGAGTTTACGTTTTGCGAGTTTCAAGATCCTCGAATTTTTCTAAGTATGGTTCACGCAAAGGCATGTGCGATTTTTACCTGACGTGCGAGTTTTCATTCATCTGCGAGAAGTTCAAGCATTCGAAATTTTTTTCTAAGTCAGGTTCACGCATAAAGGGTCTTGTGAGAAGTAATTTCGTGCACACCGTTACTAGCGAGTTTAAGAAGTCATGGGTGATCATTGGTCCGATGCTTCGGGCGAAACCTATTCCCAGGGTTCAAACAAAATAAAATAGACTGGATTAGCGAGATCCGTTTTCCCGAGTTGCAGAGAACAATCCGAACTGAGGCAATCTTTCCGGATTCGCGACCTCGCCTTATTTGGTAGTGGGGGGGGGGGGGGGATGGAATCAACGCAATTCGTACGGCAGCAGCTCCCTCTGCCACAACTTCCCCGAACAGCCCAGATCTGATTCACTTTCACAACCTATTCGTCGGAAATCGTACCTAGCCTCTCGTCCATAACCTAGCCCGAAGCTCTCAAGTGACTAATTTCACACAAGTAGTAGGACCTTCTCCTGTTGGTCGAGCTGGTTACCCTCCTGCCTTTAAGCGAGTGGAGCGACGTGGTTCTCCTAAGAGTGAAAGTGGAAAGAGGAATTGACCTCGAAACTATATGGCAGAACGGGCATGTTTCGCGCAAGTAGTGGTTTGCGAGTTTCTGTTTCGCGCTTAAAGCTTCTAGCGTGAAGCTTAGTGAATAGTGACTTGCGAGTTCTGAAGTCTGCGAGTTCTAGTTTTGTGCGAGTTCTATACTTGTATTTTTTTGAAATCTTTTTCAGTGGTAATCTGGGTTTGACTTTTCAAGTCAACTGTTTCTGATTCTTTTGGGAGATCTTCTGCATTCAAGCCTACTTTCAGACATCTTTCTCGATTTTTTGCAATCATGGCTCGTGATCTTCTGAGCATGGGTTCTAAATCCAAACCTCCGGTCCTTTAAGCTAATGAGTATCCGCAATGGCGAAAGAGGATGGTTAATTTCTTAAACAACCAGGATAAGAAATTGATGGATTTCATTCTGAACGGTCCTCATTTCCCACACGTTACGGTAGCCAGGATTCCAGCTACGAACACAAATCCTGAAATCCCTGAGCGAATCGTAGCAAGAGACCCCATTCAGTATGGTGAGCTAGATAAAGAGCTAGTGGAAAGAGATGCTACAGCTTTGACCTTTCTTATCATGGCCATTCCGAATGACATTTTCAACTGGGTTGACAGCAAAGAATCTGCAAAGGACATTTGGGATGAGCTAGAGAAGCAGTTTTTGGGTTCTGCAAAGTCTATCAAGACAAAAAGGAATCAAAGCATCAACACATATGAGGGATTCATAGCAAAAGAAGGGGAATCTCTGAGGGAAGCTTATGATCGCTACAACATCATCCTGAATGATTTCAGAAGGAACGGAGTGTAGAAATCTGAGTCTGGGATTAATTACAAGTTCATAAAGAATCTCCATCCTGAGTGGGATGTCTATACCATACAGATGCAAATTAACAAGGATATGGACGAGGAGAAACTAAATGACTTGTTTTGTGCCTTAAATCAACACGAGGACAAAGTGAAGGAGCAAGCTGCTGTAAACAAGGAATTGCATCAGTTAAAAGACAAGCAAAAGAAGGTAGAGGATTCTTTGGCACTGTTGGCTCAGAGTAAGGGCAAGATTGTCAAGACAAGTTCTGGTTTTGGAAAACGTGCAAAGAAGAAAGCCTTGATAACCATCATAATTGATAGCTCAGATAGTTTAGATGAAGAGACTTAAGAAGAGTCTGAGGATGATGAATTAACAGAATTTGCAGAAAAGCTTGCTTTATTGACTTCGAGCTTCCATAAGCGGTTTGGGAAGAAAAAGTTTTACAGCAAGCCGAAGTATGATTCTTACAAGTCTAGCAAGTACAGAGGCAGATATGAGGAGAAGAAAGAGAAAGAGAAGAAAGAGGAGAGAAAAGAAAAGAAGAAAGAAGAGAAAGAAAAGGAGAAGTCAGATAAGTGTTATAACTGCGGAAAGACCGGCCATTTCATCAAAGATTGCCCAGAAAAGCGCGTAAATAATTATGAGTACTATAAGAAGAAAGCTCAACTGGACAAAGCCATGGAAATGGCACAACACTGAAGGCTGAAGATAAAACATGGTTTGAATATTCCGATGATGAAGAGGTTGAGGAAGCAAAGGTGAATCTGACTCAGGTGCACTACAACTTAATGGCACATCTGAATGAAGAGTCAGATTCTGAGGTAAATTCAACATCTAATAACTCTGAATCTTTTGATGATAATGAAGAAGTGATGAACTTGATGTCCCAGTTAAATCTGATGAACTCTGAATTTTTGAAATTAAAAGAAAATTTTAAACAACAAAAGAGTACCATACAAGGACATCAAGATCAGGCATGGATTTATAAAACTTTGGCTGAAGAAAGAGAAGAAGAGAAAAATGTACTGAAATTGGATAAATCTAAACTTCAAACAAGAATTTCTGAACTTCAAAAAGAGATAATTACTTTAAAGGATAAGAATATGGAACTAACACTTCAGTTTGACATTGTTTTGAAAGACAGGACGAAAGCTTACACCAAGATCAAAGAATTGGAAGATCTGAATTTCAAAAGAGGGCAAACAGAACATACCCTTAAGATTTTGACAAATAATCAGAAAGACATAAGATTCAATAAGGCAAAACCAGGTCTCGGTCTTTCGGATGTGGATGTTTTAAAAAAAGGCACCCGAAAATCTTTATAATTTTAAAAAATCGGGTGATGAACCTATTATTCTAATTCCATACATCCTTGAGACATTTGTGAAGCCTGAGACTCCTTTGCCTGAATCTTCTAAGATAGAGAAGGAAGAAACATTGGAAATTAAGCCAAAAATTGAAACTGAATCAGAAACTCAGGGTTTTAATTCAATCAAATTTTCATATGATGAATTAAATTCTTCTTACAAAAGCAACAAGGATTCATTTGTCGAATATGAAAGTATTTTAGAGAAAAAACTGAGTCTTCTAGAGCCAGTTCTAATTCTGACTCTAATGAAACTGTTTTGACCTGCTCAATCTTAGAAGATAAAGATGAAGAGGTCATTTCTGATAAGTCTAATTCTGTTTGTGCTTCAAAATTTTCCGATCTTGAACATCAACAAGCCTTAGATAAAATTGAAGAATTAGAAAGGCAAATTTCCCATCTCAACAACATGATTGTTGAATTGGAAGAAGCCAATGAGAATTTCGGGATGGAACTAGACTCGAGCTTTATTCAAAATGAATCTTTGCAAAAAGAAATAAGAAGTCTAGAATCCCAAAATTTCAAACTATCAAAAGGCAAAGAGGTTGTTATTGATAAAGATATTCCAATTTTTGTGACTCAAAGTGTTGATACTTCATCCAAGTCTGGAAAAACAAAAGACACAGGTGAATGTTCTAATTCTTCCTCATCTATTAATATCTCTAAATCTGTTTCTGTTTCAAATGAAAAAGTGAAGAAAGATTGTTTGAAGAAAAAGAAGACTGAAGTGGAAAAGAATGTGAATGATTTTGATGGATGTCAATGTAATAGAGTAGTTGATGCTTGTACTGATGTCAATCAACAAAGTTTCAATAAAACAAAAATATTTTCCCGAAAAGTGTTGTTGACGCAAGCTACTACTAAATTGCAATGTTCATATTGTCTTAATAGTTCATTCTCTTTGAAACCAAAGTCTTCAATGAAAAAGAAACATATCCAATTTAAGAACATGAACTTTTCCAATCATTCTAAAGCCAACAAAGCTGAAATATATTCTTTTAAAAAGAAAAACAATGCTTTTCAAGTTAATAAAATTGCTGATGTGAAGTTTGTGTGGAAATGGATTCCAAAAGCTGACATTAATGCAAAAACTTTACCAAAAGGACCAAGATTTGAATGGAGAATAAAGGGGTCATCAGCATACATAAAAACTGTCAAAGATACTAACAAAAAAGGACCCATATTCATATGGGTACCTAAAGTTAAGTGATTGTTGATTTCAGGCGTGTCATGTGTGGATTATTGATTCTGGAGCTTCAAGACACATGACATCGCACAAACACCTGTTGTTCGACTACGTAGATCATTATGCAGGTACAGTAAATTTTGGTAATGAAATGAAAGGCTACGTCAGAGGTTACGGCACTATCAAGAACAACATGATATCTATTTCTAAGGTTCTGTACGTGGAGGGTTTAGCCTACAATCTGTTCTCAATCAGTCAGTTCATAGAGAAGAAATGCAAGGTTGAATTTGATACTGATTACTATTACATCAAAGATCAGAGTGGAGCAGAACTTATAAAAGCTGGGAGAATGGGATTATTGTATGGTGTTCTCTTCCCAACACTCAAAGCTTCCAAGCCAGTATGTCTCATCTCTAAGACATCAACAGAAGAGAGTTGGTTGTGGCATCGACGTTTTTCTCATCAGCACTTCAGGGATTTGAATAAGTTGAGGACACAACATCTTGTGACTGGACTTCCTGACTTGAAGATAGAACAAGATTCTTTATGTTCTGCCTGTGAAAAAGGAAAGATGAAGGGAAGTTCACACAAACTAAAGATGTTATCCAACTGCAAAAAAATGTCTGGAACATATTCATATGGACTTATGTGGACCGATGAGGACTCAATCCATTAATGGCAAGAAATACATTCTTGTCATGGTGGATGAGTACTCAAGGTATACATGGCTAGAGTTCCTGAGGAAGAAGTCTGAGGCTCCTGATCTGATAATCAAATTCATAAAGAAAATCCAAGTTCTTCTACAATGCCCGGTACAACAACTGAGAAGTGATAACGGAACAGAATTCAAGAATGCGACTCTACTAACTTTTCTGGAATCTGTTGGAATATCACACAACTTTTCTGTGGCAATGACACCTCAACAGAATGGGGTAGTTGAAAGAAAGAACAGAACTTTGGTAGAGGCAGCAAAGACAATGCTTGCATATTCAGAACTGCCATTATTTCTCTGGGCTGAAGCTGTAGCAACCGCATGCTTCACACAAAACAGGACCATTATTAATAAACGCTTTAATAAGACTTCTTATGAATTAGTTAATGGTCGTAAGCCTACAATTAAACTCTTTCATGTGTTTGGATGCAGGTGCTACGTACTTAATGATCGTGAGAACCTGTCAAAATTTCAACCCAAAGCTGATGAAGGGATCTTCATAGGATACTCTCTTCAGTCAAAAGCGTACAAAGTCTACAATACCCGAACAAAGACTGTGATTGAAAGCGCCAATGTGACCTTTGATGAAAACAAGACAAGGACTTCTGAACACAGCAGTTCAGAACTAGGATCTAAAGGAAAAGATAAAGCTTCTCCTTCATCAAGAGTAGAACCTGATCATGCAAAGAAATCTGAATCTTACACTGACTCTGATCTTGATCTATTATTCTTTTGATGCTTTCAATGATTTATCTGTTGAAAATAATAGTCAAGAAAATTTAGTAAATACTAACTCACATCCTACCAGTGCAGATATCTCTGGCCCATTTGAAGAAAGTGGTGAAGCTTCTACAAGTAAAACGCAAGAGGTTTCTGAACAAGCTGATCCAGAAAACACAACTGAAATGATCTCATCACAATTTGAAGTGGGATCTACATCAGTAACATCTGGACAACAGCCAGAACCAACAACTGCGGAAGCTAAATCATCTTCTAGTACACAAAGTCCAACTGCTACTGAGACTGATCAACCTGCAATACATGATGAGTTTGACAATACAAATGATCAAGCTGAAAGAGATGTATTTCCAAGTACACACAAATGGACAAAGAGTCACCCCCCAGAAAACATTATCGGAGATCCGAATGCTAAAGTATCCACCAGATCTGCAACTGCATCTGCATCGGCCAATTTCTGTATGTTCTCAAACTTTCTCAGCAGCATGGAACCCAAAAAGTCGTCTGAAGCTCTTAAGGATCCTGATTGAATAAATGCGATGCAAGAGGAGCTAAATGAATTCAAAAGGAATGAGGTGTGGATACTTGTACCAAGACCCAAGGATAAAACCATTGTTGGAACAAAATGGGTATTTCGGAACAAGAAAGATGAAGATGGTATTATTATCATAAACAAAGCACGGCTTGTAGCAAAAGGTTATAATCAACAAGAAGAAATCGACTATGACGATACCTACGCTCCCGTGGCAAGGATCGAGGCAATAAGGATCTTTCTTGCATATACTGCACACAAGAATATCAAAGTATATCAGATGGACGTCAAATCGGCTTTCCTCAATGGTGTACAACATGAAGAGGTGTACGTAAGTCAACCCGAAGGCTTCATTGATCCGAAATTTCCAGACCATGTATACGTACTAGATAAAGCCCTTTATGGACTGAAGCAATCACCGCGTGCATGGTATGAAACCCTTTCAATATACCTTACCAAGTCTGGATTCCGAAAAGGTACAATCGATACAACTCTTTTTCTTAAAAAGAAAGGTGAGGATTTGATGCTAGTACAAATTTATGTAGACGGCATTATTTTTGGTTCTACAAATCTTTAGCTTTGTGATGAATTCCAAAACATCATGAAGAAAATATTTCAAATGTCAATGATAGGTGAATTAATTTTTTTCCTTTGTTTGCAAGTAAAACAAACCCCGCAAGGGATTTTCATTAATCAAGCCAAATATATAAGAGACATGTTAAAGAAATTTGACATGAACTCTTCATCACCTATGAAGACTCCCATGCAAGCTGGAAGTTTGCTGGATGCTGATATTTCTGGAAAATCGGTAGACTAACGGACTTACAGAAGCATGATTAGATCTCTTCTGTATTTGACATCAAGTAGACCATACATAATGTTTGCTACATGCTTTTGTGCTCGGTATCAAGCAAATCCTAAGGAGTCCCATCTTGCTGCAATCAAAAGAATCTTCAGATACCTCAAAGGTACACCAAATCTGGGCCTTTGGTATCCAAAAGATTCTGGTTTTGAACTAATGGCCTACACAGACGCAGATCATGCATGCAACAAATTAGACCGGAAGAGCACTTCTAGAGCATGCCAGTACTTGGGTGACAAGTTAGTAAGTTGGTTATCTAAGAAGCAGAACTGTGTATCAGTTTCTACAGCTGAAGCAGAATATGTTGCAGCTGCTAGTTGTTGCTCACAGGTTCTGTGGATGATGACACAACTGAAGGACTATGGGTATACATTCACAAAGGTTCCCATCTACTGTGACTCCAAGAGCGCCATAGCAATAACCTCTAATCCGATACAACATTCTAAAACTAAGCACGTCAACATCAGGTACCATTTTATAAAAGATCATGTTGAGAAAGGAAATATAGAAATGCATTTGGTTTCGACTGATTTTGAGGTTGTTGACTTGTTTACAAAACCTCTTGATGAAAAGAGATTTACATTTTTGGTCAGTAAACTTGGAATGTTGAACCTTGATGCATAGTTATATTTTTATTTCTGTACCTGTTGTTGAGGGAGAGTTAAGTCTATCTGTTTTGTGTTTTGATCAATATTCTGTTTCAAAAGTTTGATACTATTAATCAATGTGGACTCATGTGCAATGAGTACCAAAGACTCATCTTGTTTTGCAGTGTAAAAGTCTCATGCAGTACACAGAAAGATCATATCATGGACTATGACTTCTGATCACATCAGATCAGGACTCGTACTTCAGTATGCTGAGCTGAAAGGAATACAGACATGCACTCATCAAGGGGGATCATATTGTAAAGTCTGTAAGTTGGTGTGTGAGTATGTATTTACAAAAGGTTTTGAAATCAGAAAGAAATTTTTCAGAGAAAAAGTTCATTTTTGTGCTTAAAAATGATTTTACAAAACTTGCTATTTTTGGATAGAAGCTTAAAGCATTTTTGGAAAGTTTCCATTTTTGGAAAATTTTCAAAAAAAAATTCTTAGTGTAGAACGCGCATAGCCTTATGCGAGTTTCTACTTCGTGCAAATCATTGCGTGCGCAAAGTGTAGAACGCGCACACTTCGTCGTGCGAGTTCTCACTTCGCGCATGACAAAGGTTGCACGAAGTACAAAAATCGCAAGCTATGTTATGCGCGTTTCTACTTCGCGCATACAATTGTATGCGAGTTTGTACTATTCATCAAGCTTCGCGCATATAAGGTCATGCGAGTTTTATGTTCACGCAAGCTATATCATGCGAGTTCTTCACACTTCGCGCACATCATTCATGCGCGAAGTACACACACGATCTTGCCATTCTTCATGCGGCAAGTCTTTCTTCTTTGTTATGAGAGAAGTGTATCAACCTATCAAATCGTGCCACGTGTCAACTCCTTCTCAGAGTATATATTTGCGAGTTTTCCAGTTTCTCGATTCACTTTTCTCATTTGCTTCAACGAGTTTCTCACTTAGATAACTTTTCTCTCGACAATTTTTTGCGACTTTTGATTTCAGATCCTGTTCATCATCAAATCAGTGTAGGTGTTATGTTCTTATGATCGATTCTTGTTTTTCTTTTTGTTCATTTAACTTTGTTTGTGGTTTATTGTTTTGTTTTTCATGTTTCTAGGGTTTCAATTTTCTGATTCATCTTTGTGTCTATTCATGTTCTTGAACGACATTTGAAATTTTGAACTTTGTTCTTTCAAAATAATGTTTTGTATTGCAAATAAAACTTGTTATTACATCTGGGTTTTCTTCGATAATGCTTCTTTGCAGGTGTACCTTGACGTATGGATCTGTTGAACTCGAACTCGAACACATGAACTGATGTTGTTGAAATCTTTGAACTATTGATTTCGAACTCATGAAAAGGGGATTTGGTTTGTTTGGTTCATATTGACAAATATCGATTAATATCAATAATGATTCTACATCCTGAACTTAATCGAACTTAAAAAGGGAAAATCTCCAGTTTATTCATATAATAATTTTGAACTTAAAATTCAAAGTTTCAAATTTTTGATGAATAGTGTTCTGAATGTTCATATATGTGAACACTTTTGATCTGGGAGTTTTGGTAAAATTTCTTGGACATGCGAGTTATTGAAAATCTTAATTGCATTCATCAAGTTCATGAGAGTTCTAGTATCTTTTGCAAGTTTTTATGTCAGATCATGGTTCATGCGAGTTTTATACTCTATGATATTTTTCTAAGTCTTTCAATGTCGTGAGAGTTCTATACTTAGAGAAATTTTCAATTTTTTTCAACTTTCAAGTGTTTTTGCAATACAACATCTTTTGTTAGAACAACTCAAAATTTTAAGTGTTTTGTTCAAGATTGTGTCTTTTTGGTTTATTTCTGTAATTTTGAGTTTAGTTACATTTTCTTTCTTGTAACTAATATGTGCTTATTTTTCTGTGTTTAAAGTACAATTCTTTCTGTACTTGATACTTCGTGTATCAAAATGATTTTCTGAAAAACATGTTTTGGGCTTATTGACTAACATATTGGATTTTATCCAATACTTGTTATATTTTTCAGGTAATCAATGGCGGAAGAACAAATTCATGATCAAAGTGTCCATATGGATGAACATGATCCAAATGTCTCTAAGACAACTCCTATGCCTTCTTCCGGATCTCATTTCCAGTCAGAAATCGGAGTAGATCCTGATCTTGCATTGATACAACAGTCTGAGTATCTGTTATCTTATCCAAACAACCACCATGTGGACTTTGACTCACTAAATGTCAATCCACTTGTAGTGGAAATTCTGAAAGGACATCCACTGAATCATGCTCTGACAGACACTGCTACCATTCCGATGATCTACTTGCAGCAAGCCTGGAAAACAATTGAGTATGTGGTCGAAAGTGAAAAGGTCAAATTCTTCAAGATTCGGATTGACAACTTCACATCCATCTTGACCTACCAAAGGCTCAGATTGATACTTGATCTACCAGAGGCAGACTCTAAACCAGATAGAACATCTTTTGATTCATATCCGGTGGATTCAGAAGTATTTGAAAGCATCAAAGCCTTGGGATATGATGGTCCACTTACAAAGATTAGTGAATTCAAGAAGACTAATCTTCCTCCATTCTACTATTAGATGTTTTCTGTCTTCAACAGATGCTTCACTTCAAGAAATTCCGGTCTAGACAACACAAATATGCACACCCTGAGGTTATTTCATGCAGTCGTGTACGATCTACACGTCGATTACTTAGTGGTCTATCTATGTGCCTTACCAGATATTTCTACAGTTGATAATCCGAAGTATGATCCGCTCAAATCGAGATATTCCTAAAAGATCTCAGCATGAACTTGCTCCAGAATTCGAGATGAAATATCTTCAAAAACAAAGGAAGCAGTTCAATTACTCCATGCCAGTTCCACAAGCTCTACTCTCATATGCCAATCCGAACTCTGAGTGCGTAATAGATTATAGAGAGTCTATGGGAATACCAGCACCGGTAATCCCTACCCAAGACTCAACCCTTAGGCGAGAGGAGTCGGTGAGACCACGGGAGTCCAGGAGCGAGAAGAGATGAGGGAAAATCCAGAGAGGAGAACAGGTGGGGTTCAGAATATCACATCTGAAGCTGTGGGGACCTCGACACAAGATTCCACACGTTTGGAGGTTTCCACATCCAAACCTGAAAAGACTTTTCTCCATCAATCAAGTCCTCAGGTAAGGATAGTTGATGAAGTTGTGAATTCTGATACTGAGTCGGATCGGCGTGCTAGTTCATCAGAGACAGTTCCTTCAGCTACTTCGGATCATCATGCTGAAGATCTTATTCATAATGCTGATGTTGAAGACAAAAATCTCCAACACAGTTTGGTTTTCTAGAAGATGTCTCTTTACATCATGATGATATGGAGATCGACACTGCTGGTACGGAAATTGCTCAAGTTCTGGGAGATATAAGGAAATCAGAGGGAGGTATAGTTGAAAATGTTGAAATGGTGAGACAAAGAGAGATTATAGAAAAAGAATATGGTGAGCGTGAGTGCAACATAACCTACCAATCCAGAAGGGTAACCAAATCTAGTGCTCCGTTGCATGTGTTGCAATCGGAAGCACAAGTCATAAGTTGCCCGCTTATGCAACTACACACCTCAACCAACCATTCTACTGCCTCTCAACAGGCTGTAGTCTCATCTTCTCACGGGGTATTAGCACAAACTCTATCTGCATTTCACTCGAAAATGGCAGGTATTGAAACCAGAGCTCAGCTGCCCCAGAGCTCAACTCCTTTCATTGCACAATTGAGTCTAGAGCCAATTGGTCTATCATCTTTCATTCCTAGGACACATACACATCCTTCTGCTATCACGGGCCGTCTAAGTGACCCAGTCGGAACACCTGTAGTAGCTCTGCAGTCCGGTCTACGAGGATCAGGTGGAAGTCCTATCATTGCTACCGAGATTCCAGCTTTGAACACAGGCCACACTGTTGGATCCTCAACAGTTGTGACAACGGTAAGTCTAAGTGACCCCGGAGTTATCTTAACCGACTTCGTGTCAAAGGAATACCTCGACGGTGCCTTAAATGCTGTTGAGAAACATGTCACTGAGAGCTTATCTGCCAAGTTTGAGGAGGAGATTGCGAAAGTTAAAAGCCTACTGAAGGGGAAAGGCCCAGCGGTTGAGGAGCCTGTTCAGCGACCTCCACCACCAGTTCAGCTAGTTGATCATTCAGTGGAGGAGCTGAAATCTATGTTGTATGCCAAAATTTTATCCCAGGCACCCGCTGAGGATTCTGATGCTGATCTTATTGGTTTACTGAGAGCTGAACAAACTCCAATATCATCTGAAGCTGTTTCCATCACTGAGTTCAATGTCTTCAAGACATAAATGGTTCAGCATATCCAGGAGTTAACCAAAGCAGTTCAAGATTCATGTAAAGCTCAAGCAGGTTCAAAGAAAAGGCATGATCATGATTCGGATCATGACCATGAGGGGGAGATGAGTAAACGCCAAAGAACTACTACAGAATATGAACATGCTGTTGGTGGATCAGACAGAGATGAGGATACATAAATGGTTGATCTTGTTGTTGATGAGCAAGGATATAAGGGTGAAAGGCATGGTATGAAGTTGATCTTATACGTTAATGAAGATGTAGAACCATTGGTTGAAAAGCCCGTGGTTGCTACAAGAGAAGAGATCATCAGACTCTCTGGTTTGGAGGAAATTTATGCGATAGATCTGTCTTCTGATGATGAAGAAACTTCTGTTGAGAAGTATGATAATTTCTGGAGAATTAAGGAGGAGGAAAGGGAGTTTATAGGAGAAGGTGAAGCGAATATTCTGGACATCCTTGCTTGTTCTCAAGAAGACATCCTACTGAGGCCTGTGCACACAGAACTTCCAGAAACTAACCTTCAACAACCTGATATCCCATCTTTCAAAGACATAAACCTTTCAAAACCTTCCAACCAACCTCCATAAAGCCCAGAAATCCAACCTACCCAATCAATCCAACCTACCCAACCTATCCAAACTACCCAACCTATCCCATCTAGCCAACCTATTCCAGATATCGAAAAAAATTTACCTAGCCCACACAGATTACCAAGCCCAAACCATGATGAACCATCTAGCCTTGAAAACTTACCTAACCCAAACACTGAAACTGAATCTGAACCTTTCTTTCCTTCTAACCCAGTCGAAGCCCAAGCCGGTCCCTCTGACCAACCTAAAGTACCTCTTGCCCTTTCTGAAGATTAAATTAGGCAAATGAGGAATACTTTGAGGCAACCGTTTCTGGAAGAGGAGATGAAAAGTATATTTGTTCACATGATCAGAGAGATGGATAAATTCAAAGTCTTGGGTATCTCAGATCAACATCCAGAATATCAAGAAGAGTATGCTCGAATGATGAGTTGGGTTAGACAACCTGAGAGAAATGTGAAAAACAAGTCTGGGATTGTGTCATTGAAGCAAGTGAGACTTGTTCAGTTTGTTCATATTTGGTATCCAGTATTCCATGTGCAGAGAAGAGACTTGTTTGAATGTACATTTTATGAAGCCGATTTTTGTTTTCTGAATGTGGACGACATCGAGTATCTCTACCATCTCTTCAGAAATATGACTATCAGAAAAGATAATATTCTTGCTGCCTTGGATGTTGTGAAAAGGTTCATGAGAAGACAGGTGAACTATACTTACTGCTATGACTTTCATCTTGGCATAGAGACGAATCAAAGAAAAGTCAACATGAAGAAACCTGATCTTAGCTTAGAGAATATTGATGATTACAATCTGTTCACTGTGCTTGATAAGCCTGAACTTGGTGTGGTTTACAAGACTTCTGAGAACAAAAAGAGATTTTTCAGATTATCAGAAATCACCAAGTTTTCAGATGGAACTTTGAAAGTAATCAAGATGCAATTGGAGAGAAAACTAAAAGAAAATAAAGAGAAGCTAAGGCAAGGTGAAAAAGGAATGGGAAAATTTCTCAAGATTCGAACTGAAAGAATTGTAGATGCAATTTATGATCGCTTCAATTTTAGACGTGGAATCAGAAACTTTGAATCATTGCTTGGTATTCGACAAGGAAGACTATCTCGGTGGGGAAGACTGAATATCAACACTTGATCTAAAAAGGGGAGATTGTTAATGCTTTGTTTAGATCAAGTGTGTTTGACTTTTGTCTTTGACTTTAAGTTTTGTATTTTACTTTGTCTTGAGAGAACTTGTAGTGAGGTTAATATGCAATGCTTTGTGAGAGAAGTTGTCTTGAGAGAAGTTGAAAGTCCAAGAATCACTAAATATCTAGAGAGAGAAAGTAGAGAGCTCCAAATGTGTACGTTCTATTCAAAGTGAGAGCAAAGTTACAAAAACAAAGCACCTAAGGGACTTAAATACCCCAGGTCTTTACCAATACAGATAAGCACATTAAGCACAATATAGACTAGGAAAATAATTACAATGATTACTACAAAATCAGTATTAACAATCTCCCCCTTAGTAATCATTGGCGCAGTAGTCTTCAAAAATAATCTTCTGAATCAGCATTGACCGACTAAGGGACTTTGGAGAATCATTGACGCTCTTCTCTTTGACGAAGTCTATTCAATCCAACTAAAACTTCCAGTCATCTTAGAGTTGAGCGGAGGTTCAATCTCTCATGAATTGTATTCAATGTCCTCTTGAGAAGTCGAATCTCGTCATTATCAACCAGAAAGGCTTTACTTCTTGTTTCCAAAAATCTTCTTTGAGCTTCTTTCAGACGTTGTTCCAACTGAAGCTTGATCACCTTCAAAGTTCCATCTGAGTAATGAGAAATTTCTTCAAATCTGAGAAAGCATTTTTGACTTGAGCCATTCTTGTAGACAACTCCATATGGATCTTGAATTATGGTGAATAAAGGATAATAATCTAAGTCTGGCAAGCTTCGATTGGGCCTTTGAAGATTTACAACTGGATGAAAGCTTTCAACAGCCATCTGAAAATCAAACACTCTGAAGAATCTGATTTGTCGTCGAATGAATCTCTTGATAACAAACAGTTCCTGAGAAACATCCTGAGTTCTATGATAAAGATTCCTGAAATGATCATATAAAAACTCAATATCATCAATAGAAAGATCTGAAAAATCTGCCTCTGAGAAGGTATATCGGTTGCAATCTCTTCTTTCCACTACGAATTCCGGATACCAGATATTAACTAGCTTGTTTATTGTGACGTTGATAACTCGGACAATCATATGTGGAGAAGAAACGCTATTGTCTCTACGGCGCTGGCACTTGATGAGCATCAAGTATTCATATTGATATGCCTCTGCCTCCTTTTCAACACCAAGGATAGCATAAATGTTGATCGTCCTTCTTCTAGAAACGAAAATATTTCTCTGAGTGTCTTCAAGAAAAGCTGATATTTGCCTTGAAGCCATATATCTTTGATGAAGACTTCTTTGTCTCTCCTGCCTGGTCAAAGCTAGTCCTTCTTCTAGAATGCTTGGTGAAACCACAGGTTCAGCAGGAGGAACATCAGCTTGTGCTCTAGATGACTGACCTACTTCAAATGTACCTGAAGGAGCAGAGATAGTCGGAGCAGTAGCAAGCAATAGGAGTAGAAATATCAGGAGCAATTTCTAGAACTTGAGTGGCTTCAGTACCTTGAGAAATTTCAGGAACCTCTTCTTGAGAAGGAAGATCTCTGTACAACATATCTGTAATCTCTTCATCCTTAGCATCCAGAAACACATTATCATCTTCAGTGTCGGATAAGATGATGATGTCATCACATTCCTCTTCTTCTGTACAACATATCTGTAATCTCTTCTCGAACCTGACATCATCGTCGTCATCTGAGTTTATCTCAATGAAGTTTGCAAAGAAGTTTCTCATATCATTAGCAATCTTCGAATCATCTATCTCATGTGTCCTTACTGCAGTGTCTGGATCCTCATAAACAACTATCTGCATATCATTCTGAATATCCTGTTCATAAATATTCAAAACATTTGCCATGGAAGATAAATCTACACTTTGAATCAACACATTCACAAGATCATCAACGCTGCAATCTTGTACATTGTCCACATTCTTTTCAGTATTACCAGCCACATCTTCTTGTGACTGATCCTCTCTAGCAGATGAACCCTCCATCCTCTGTCTCTTATGCATCTCCCCCTCCTGACCTTGAGGATCGGGATCATCCTAGTCATGTCGACGTTTAAGAGACGGACCGACTTCAGTTCTGCAATTTTGTTCATGATGATCAAAGTGGTCAGAAAGAGATGTAAAAGCTTGAGTCAATAG
This sequence comes from Arctium minus, assembly GCA_954870635.1. Lineage (NCBI taxonomy): Eukaryota > Viridiplantae > Streptophyta > Magnoliopsida > Asterales > Asteraceae > Arctium > Arctium minus. Next base: position 25,498,665 of record OX941087.1, on the reverse strand, counting down.
AGAAATTCCTTCCTTGATCTCCGAGAAATTCGTCCGAGCTTCAGTCCGAAAAGAAGTGAATTCTTCGTATAATGCAGAGACTCTTTCAGGAGCAGAAGAAGACGTAGAAGCTGGAGTCGGAGTCGGAGTTGGAGAGGGTTGAAAAGTCCGTAAAATAGAAAGCAAGTCTTTGTCTTGTTGAGCAGGCGACGACATAGACAGAAGTCGAGCGTATAACATATATGATAACTCGGATATCGGAAGATCGGATACTTGAGTACTTGAAGTCGATACAGGAGGAACTGAAGAAGACACACCACCAGATTGCTTGAACGGTGGAGGTAGAGGAATAGACATGATTGCAGGAGCAGATGTTTGAACAGCAGAAGACGGATCTCTAATAACAACCCCAAATGGGCGTCTGAAAGGAATTACTTCAAGGATAGAAGATGTATCAATTTCTGGCATTTTACCCTTGAAGAAAGCACGCAATTTCTGAATTTCTGCTTGCTTGTGCTCTTCAAACTGCTCATTCATCTTTTGAATTAACTCATTCAAAGTAGAGAATTTCTCAGAAGAAACCCGAGCTTGAACAGAAGAAAGCTCTACAGCTGAAACGGTTGTAGACTGAATAGCCGCAAGAGAAGTTGTTGGAGCTTGACTCTGTACCGGAGCTGAGGCTTGAGAAAATGTTATATCCAACTCATCCACTTGAATATGAGCAACTAAAGGATTAACAGGAACAAATTCATCTTCTGATACAACTTCTGTTGAAACACCAACCTCTGATTCCTTGGATTGTCTTGCATAGACCTGAAGACTTGGTTGATCAGCATCATCACCATCATGATCATCATTATCATCATCTTCACTTCCAGGAATATCATCATGAATATAATCATCAGCATCTCTATTTTCATCTTCATCAGCAATAACATCAGCATAAACAGCAGTATCAACATTATCATCATCATCATCCTCAATGTCAATAGCAGCAGCAGTACTAGCTTTAGGATCAAGATCAGCAAGAACATCATCAACTTGTTGAGTTACAACTGCTTCTTGTTCTGCAGATACTTCAGCTTCTTGTTCGGCAACTTCAACTTCTTGTTCAGCATGTGACGGATCAGCTTGATCAACTTCCAGAAAGATATCATTGTCCAAACAATATTCAATGATACTTGGATCAGATGGATCCGCATACGTCGTAATAAGATTGGAAGGAATAGGCAAGGAATAGTTGAAAGACCGCTTCAGCTTCTGAATGTACGTCATCTCTGTATCTGGAACCTGCAGCCAAGATAATCTGCGTGGAATAGTTGAATTGCTTCTGAGCACACTTAGAATGATCAGCTTCAAGAATCTGATAAATGGAATGAACTTGCGCTTCTTGTTTGTAAGCTTGTCTTGTACCCTCTCCAAAAGTTCAGTCCAGAATATATATGTATAGTCGACATGAAAGTCATAGATGACTGCATGGAACAATCGGAGATACAGAAGACTAGCACTGTCCGTTCCAGAATGCTTTGCCGTAAGACATCTGATGAGAACTGAGAAGAGAGCATACCAAACTGGAGGAAGATGTGACTTGTCAATATCACTAACTCTGTTCAATCTGCCAGTATATCCAAGATTTCTAATTCCGTCAAGAACATCCTCTTCAGAAGGAAAGTTGTCATAAGAAGTTCTGCCTGGTCTGGAGTTGGGCTCAGGAAGCTCCAGAATGAGACGTAGACGCTTGTATGAAAGAAATGAATCGTATTGATCAATCTGCATATCAAATCTGTGCGGACGAGCAAGCTCATTCTTTGTAATTGTATGCCAGGCCTGCTGAATATAGACTTCCGGAACATCAACACATGAAGTAAGAGCCTGTGCAAGTGGGACCTCTGAGAATCTCTCGAATCACCGGATGTATCTTGATTCTGTCAAAATCCACAAAGTAATTGTTCGGCTTGTATGGCAGAATGTACAGCATAATCGGAAAAACATCATTCGGCGTTAAGCGAGATGCAGATAGATTGGCCCCTAATGAAGGAACAGACGGCATCGGCGTCTCGTATGAAGCTTGATCAGACGGATCATAGAGAACCACAATCTCATCTTGGATCATGGGATCAGTATGGGTTTTATAAGACATTTAAAGACCTGGAAAACAAAAACGAAGAAGAATTAGACAAAGTAAGAAAATTGGTTTGCGCAACAAGTTAGAAACGCAAAGTGAGGTTTGCGCAATGAACGTGATACGCAATGGACAGTTTGTGGAATAGGCATGATACGCAAACTGAAGTTTGCGTATTCAGTGCATAACGCAAACTAAGGTTTGCGTGATGAACTTGTTACCAAAACTTGACCTGAAAGAAAAAACATTAAACACAAATTTCACGGGACACTTAGGTTACGCAAAGTAGACTTTGCGTGACTTAAGTGTTACGCAAACTAAACTTGAAACAAACAAACACACAACATAAGGTTTGCGGGTCACGTAGGTTACGCAAAGTAGACTTTGCGTGACCAACAGGTTACGCAAAGTAGACTTTGCGTAATCGTGTTACACAAACTACTCAACAAAAAACTAACACAAAAATGACGAGGTTTGCGTATCAAGTATGTTACGCAAAGTACACTTTGCGTGACCAACGGGATACGCAAACTTGACTTTGTGTGTCCTGTTGGTTACGCAAACTTAACTTTGCGTAAACCATCCTTGATACGAAAACTAGGGTTTTCGTGAGTTCTTATCCGAAAAACACAAAACACAAAAATTAAAGCTATAAACACTAAATCAGAGTGAAAGGAAACATACCTGAGGTTCGAAAAACAAGTCTAAACGAAACCCAAGACTCGATTTAAACAAAAACAACTCGAATCTGAGGTAGAAGACAATGAACAGTAAACGACGAAGTAAATCGTACAGTAAAAAAAAACGATAATGAAATGAAAATCAAATAGAATCAAAGATATACTAAACAAACTACAAAACCAATACAAACAAATAATGAAACACATACCTGAAGTCGAAGCACAATATTGATATCACAAGAAACAATCGGCGAGGGAGAGAAGAGGAAGATGAACAGTTGATCGTTCAAGTATGAGATGGAGCGAAAAAAATAGAAAGAAACATATCTAACCCTATATATACTAAACTAAAAAAATACAAAAAAAAATACTCTAAAAAAATTACTCTAAAAAAATTCAGAAAACTTAATACTATATAAAAAAAAATCAGACACATACCTGTCAAACTCTTTTACTCCCCCTACACAAATGCACAGAATTTATCAAATCAGATCAGCATTTGCATAGAAATTTCAGAAAATACTTACCTGAAGAATTTCTGATCAGCACGTGAAGTAATTTATCAGCTATTTTCACTCCCCCTCAAAAACAGACTGTTGTTTAAATTGGCAGTTAGATGTTCTCTCCCCCTCGAAAAATGCACAGACCAGATTTGACAAAAATATGATACACAAACATGAAGACATCAGTTTAAAAAGAAAATTATACTGAATATAAATTTTGAAACAACTGAACATATAAAATTTTAAACACTAAACAAATTAAAGTCTACTCAGTAAAATTTCATAGATTTATCAATCAGTTGAAATCAAGCGTATGTTGTTGGATACAAGAACAAGTTTCATTGCATATCAAGTTAAGACATGTTCAGTTTCAAAAACTTCCAGCTATCTATTCAGTGTGCTCGCATGCGAACTTCGATTAGCTTCAAGAAAAATGCAATTCTAAAAAATATTATAGAGAACTTTGCATGTACTAACACTAAGTCATCAAAAATTAAGACTTTCACAAATTTACAGGTTTATCACAACTCAAACATATCACCAAGTATCATGAGATGTGTGTTCATTGGCATCTTTTAGCATTGTGCACATTGGCATCTTCACATGAGTGTGTTCTTTGGCATCTTTTAAGCGTGTGCACTTTGGCATCTTTTAATCAAAAAGTTCGATAAGTAAATAACATGTCGTAAACGTAACTTTCTATCTGACCCTATTGCAGGATTTGCGTCAGCCGCTCCCAGACCAGTTGGTCTTAGGGGACTAGGTGTCAAGCACCCCTTGGAACTTACTTTCCCAGATCAGAAAGGCTACATCGACACATCCTAAATCCATTCATACCAGTAGAACATGACTTTCGATCTGGTTCTATAGAAGGATTTGGGTTCGATCACTCCCAGACCAAATGACCTTAGGGGACCAGATGACAAGCATCCCACGGAACTTACTTTCCCAAACCAGAAAGGTCACAAGTACAAACTTTTAAACTCAGAGATTTCTGTATTTTATGAAATTGTAATTCATCTCAATCACTTAGATCAACATCTAAGTGCTTAGCCCATATTTTCATTCCGATCTATAATTCTGATTATTTAGGTAGTCTAAGCAAAGTAAACTATAAAAATTCTGACTCACATATCTTTAAAGCAGTATCAAAAGCTACAAACATGTTGCTGACTTTTCGACTTTTGTAAGACTTGAAAGTTGAACATATAAAACTTTAATATAAACAAAGAACTTTTAAAAAATCCTAGACACACATTTTATTCAAAAGAAGGAAAATCTGTAAAATTATACTTTATAGAATAAAATTTGTAAAGATTTAAACTTTTAAATTCAACATGCCAAGTTTTGAAAGCAGAAAATTAAAACATTTTTCATCTAAAGCTTTTGTAAAGATATCAGCAAGTTGATATTCAGTTGGTACAAAATATAATTCAATAGTACCTTCTTCCACATGATGCTTTATGAAATGGTACCGCATATCTATGTGTTTGGTCTTGGTGTGCTAGACCAGATTGACTGATATTGCGATCGCGGATTTGCTATCACAATATATTGGCACTGTTTTGTACAGCATCCCGTAATCCCGAAGTTGTGTCTTCATCCATAGAACTTGAGCGCAAAAACTAGCTGGGGTGACGTATTCTGCCTCTACAGTGGAGATAGAAACACAGTTCTGCTTCTTCGACGCCCAGCTTATCAGTCTGTCTCCCAAGAATTGAAGGTGACCTGAAGTACTCTTCCGGTCCAATTGATTACCGCCAAAATCTGCATCAGAATAAGCAATCAACTTATAGTCAGAAATTTTAGGATACCATAAACCTAAATAAGGAGTTCCTTTAATATATCTAAAAATGCGTTTGACTGCTAATAGATGAGATTCTTTAGGCTTGACTTGGAATATGGCACACAAGCATGTAGAGAACATTATGTCCGGGAGACTGGCAGTTAGATACATCAGCGATCCGATCATCCCTATATGTCTTTTGATCCACAACTTTTCCATCTGGATCAAGTCCGATTTTGGCACCGTGAGCCATAGGCGTGCCGATTGAAGTAGATTTGTCCATCTTGAATTTCTTCAAGATGTCAAATACATACTTTGACTGGTTGATGAAGATTCCATCTGGAAGTTGTTTCACTTGTAAGCCGAGGAAGAAATTGATTTATCCCATCATGCTCATTTGAAACCTAGAAGTCATTAGATCAGAAAACCAAGTACACAAAGATTTATTAGTCGCACCAAAAATAATATCATCTACATATATTTGAACTAAGAAGATATCCAAGTTTGATCTATAAATGAAAAGAGTGGTATCGATGGATCCTTTGGTGAAGCCAAATTTGATCAAGAAGGGTGACAGCTCATCATACCACGCCCTCGGTGCTTGTTTCAGGCCATACAATGCTTTATCGAGAAAGTATACGTGATCAGGACGGTCTTTGTCAACAAACCCCTCTAGTTGAGATACATAGACTTATTCTTTCAATTTCCCGTTGAGGAAGGTTGTCTTGACATCCATCTGATACACGGTAAAGTTGCGATAAGCAGCAAAGGCGAGAAACATGCGGATAGCTTCTAATCTTGCAACTAGCGCGAAAGTTTCATCATAGTCACTTCCTTTTTCTTGTCGATATCCCTTGGCTACCAATCTAGCTTTGTTCCGAATAACGATACCATCTTTGTCTTTCTTGTTCTTGAATATCCACTTTGTTCCAATTATGATTTTTCCTTTCGGTCGTGGTACAAGTCTCCAAACTTTCAGTGCGTCAAATTGATTGAGCTCCTCTTGCATAGCTATAATCCAATCCGGATCCTCCAACGCTTCAGAAACTTTGGTTGGTTCAATCTTGCTTAGAAAGCAAGTGAAGAGACATTCGTTGGAAGTAGTCGTCCTGGAACGTGTAGACACACTGGCTTGAGGATCTCCAATAACTTGATGAATTGGATGAGATCTTGTCCATTTTGTGGTATGAGGGAGAGGATAAATTACATCTTGAACCACTTCTAATTGTTGAGAGGGAGGTTCAGGAGCTCCTAAGTCAGTTGAAGAGATAGAAACAGTTTCAACTGGAGGAGGAGGTAGCTCAACAATCTCTGAATCAGATTCTGGAAGAGTTGGTTGAATAATAACAATTTGATCTTCTTCCTGAACTGATTCCTCTTGAACAGGTTGTTCTTGTACAGATTCCTCTTGAATAGGTTCTTCATGAATAGGCTCAGATTCTGATTGTGTCTGACCAACAGGCATAAAAATTTTCAAACAAAAAATCAAGATCAGAAAGATTAAGTGAAGAAGTAGAAGAATCCTGATTTATTGGTTGTGGCGAAGGTTCTGAACTGTGTTGTTCAGAAGTTGAATTCCCTGTAAGAACGGGTTCTGAGCCTGGTTGACCAGAAACCAAATCAGCAGCTTCGTCAAATTTGACATTTACACTCTCCATCACTTTTCTTGCTGAGATAAGAAAGACTCTGTAAGCTGCAGAGTTAGAAGAATAACCCAGAAAAATACCCTCATCTACCTTCGGACTAAACTTGTTCAGATTATCCCTGTCATTCAGAACATAACACTTACACCCAAAATACTTGAAATATTTGACATTCGGTTTGATACCGTTCATCAGCTCATATGGTGTTTTGTTGAATCGGCGATGTAGAATCGATCGGTTATGAGTATGACATGCAGTTGAAACAGCTTCAGCCCAATGAGACAAAGGAAGACCAGAATAAACAAGCATAGATCTTGCAGCCTCAACAAGCGTTCTATTGCGACGTTCAACAACCCCATTCTGTTGCGGTGTTCTAGCAGCAGAAAACTGTTGTTGAATTCCTTGATCCTCGTAAAAAGCTTGAAGAGTACTGTTCTTGAATTCAGTGCCATTGTCTGATCTGACAACCTTGACTTTCTTTTGCTTGTTGGTCTGAATAGTTTTGATGAGATTGATGAGAATGTCTGGAGTTTCATCTTTGGATTTGAGAAACTTCACCCATGTATATCTTGAGTAATCATCAACAACCACCAATACATATCTTTTCTTACCAATACTCTTTGTCTTTATCGGTCCGCATAAATCAACATGCAATAAATCAAGTATGTCAGAAGTGCAGAGTTCAGGCTTTGGCTTGTGAGGAGCTTTCTTCATCTTTCCTTTCTCACAATCCTGACAGATGTGGTCTTTCTGAAAACGGAGAACTGGAAGACCTCTCACTGAATCATTCTTGACCAGGCGATCCATGTACTTAAAGTTGAGATGAGCTAGTCGATGATGCCAAATCCAACTTTCATGAACAGAAGCTTTAGAAAGTAGACAGATGTCTGATGGGATGGTGACTTTGGAAAGATCAATAGTATACAGATTGAATCTTCTCTTTCCAACTAGTAGATCTCGGCCACTATCATTCTTCACAACAACTCTTTTAGATTTGAAGCTAACTTCAAGATCTTTATCACAGAACTGTCCGATGTTGAATAAGTTGTGGCTTAGACCTTCGACGTAGCTGACTCTCTTGACAGTTATATTACCTTGAACAAGATCACCATAACCAAGAATTGGAGCCGTCTCACAGTTTCCAAACTTAACCCGACCGCAACATTTTTCTTTAAAATTTGAGAGAAGAGATTTGTTGCCCGTCATGTGTTTAGAACACCCCGAATCCAGATACCATAAATGACTAAGCTGCACAAACATAAACTACACAGATTTAGGTACCCATATGCTTATGGGTCCCTTCTTGTTAGATTTGTGTCTTTTATTTTTCACAGATTTATTATTCAAACAAACATGAAAGCAATCATCAATAGAGGAAGAAACACAATCATCAGAATCAGAACTAGAAGAAACATATGAGACATTCTTTGCTATGTGAATCATTTGCTGAATTGAATAATTTGAGGTTTTATTACAAGAAGCAAATGTATCAATATCACAAAGATTTTCTACACATTTATCTCCTAACAGGTCAGATTCTGGTGTTTGATGTTTAACCCTCCATAACAGCTTTGGGGATTTCTTCACAGTCCGATCTGAAACAGAAAAATCAGAAGAATTAGAATTTTCAGACAAGACACTATTATGTGTCCTTGACTTCTTTGATCTTCTTCTTTTACGCTTCTTTTTATAATATTGAACATTTAGCGTTAAAGAATCATCAATAATTGAATCAGAAGAAGAAACTTTATCTAAGAAATCAACCTGAGCATTCGATATTGAAGAACTAGCCTTGGAGTGAGAATTTTGAAAAATGCACAAGTCAGGAGGAGGTTTGCGCAATGCATTGGTTGCGCAAACTGAACTTTGCACGATCAACGGCTTGCGCAAAGTGTCGGTTTGCGTAACCAACTGGTTGCGCAAATGCACACTTTTGTAAGAACTTGAGTATTTTCCTTAGAATCTTTAGAAAATCCAGTAGAAATTTTGTCTTCAAAACTTGTTTTCATTATAAAAAGAAATAAATCGTTTTCTAAATCAGTTTGAAAACTTTGTTCTTCCAATTTATCTTCAAGATCAACTATCTTACCTTCTAACACTAATGGGGGAATGTATCTCCTAGAATCATACGACACTGGAGATGCATTTTCCTTATCAGTGTTAGCATATATATCAACAAATTCAGTTGGTAAAGAAGATTTATTGGAAGATTTGACATTTAAAACATTTTTGGAAATTCTAGACTTCTTCGTTTTCTCAGGAAAATACTTGGCATTTTCAGACGTATAAACAAATGGCATTTCCATTTTCTTGTTATGCATCCTCTTTTGATTTTCAATTTCTAAAACTTGCTTTTCATTCAACCAGTCAATTTTAAATTGAGGAACATAATTCGCAAGAGTTAGATAATCAAAATTATATAAGGTTGGGGTTTTTGAAATAACATTGTTTAGACAATGAGGATTTTCAAAACCAAGTCCCCACCTTTCTTTTATAGCCTCGTCACTCCTAGGTTTATTCATATATATAGTCTGCTCAGTTTGATTTCTCTTATACAATTTTTCTTCTAACACAATTATTTTATCAGATAAACTTTTGTTCAAATCAGTCAATTCAGTCAACGAATCACGATAACTCTGATTTGATAATTCTAAGTCACTCAAATTCTTTTGAAATTTCTCTTTTGTGTCATTTAAAATGATCTTTTCATCTTTCAGAGAAATCTTCCGCTTTTCAATCAAAACAGACTTTTCTTGATTTTCAAGCTTTTCAGATATAAACTTGGAACGAAAATCATGTAAAGCATTGACAATAACGTTCAATTGAGAAGAAACAAAGTTAACATGAAACTCAGAAATTACCTCAGAATCATCAGTGGAGGTATCATCTTCTTCATCATCACTCTTGTCATCCCCTATGAAGCACATGGCTGCAGTCTCTTCATTCTCAGCCTCGTTATCTGAATGATCCAACCAGTACTCCTCCTCAGCCATCAGAATAGTTCCGTTTTCTCTCTTCTCAGCCAGTTCCATCTTCTTTCTGTAGAAAGTTGAGTCCTTAACAACCTTCACTCTACAATCCTTTGCTATATGACCCGGTTTGCCACAGTTGAAGTAGTTCATCACCTTTTTCTCTTCCTTTTTCGGTTCAGCCACCTTAATCGGTTCATACTTTGGAGTGTATGCCTTTGATGGTGCACCAGGTTCAACTTTCTTTGAGCCGGAAGTGAAATGGAGATTGTTGGATCCAGTTCTACGCTGAAACTTTTTCTGATAGTATTGCGAGAGAAGTATCATTGCTTTCTCCAAGGCTTCACCATCATCTTCTGTGGAACCATCATAAGCATCATCTGTCAAGGCTTGTTCGGCTAACTGACTTGCTAAGAGTGCAATTGGATCCACGGTCTTTGGCTTATTCTTTTTATCCAACTTTGCTTTCTTCTCCAAAACCATGTTCTCATCAGTCATCAGGATTTCATATAATTCTTGAATTGGCATAGTGGAGATTCTGACATCATTCCTCATCATGTGAGATGATTTACTCCACTCTGGTTGTAGTGCATTCAGAAACTTCAGATTGGCTTCTAACTCAGTCTTTGTCACTTTGATCTTGTACAGATCATTAATGACTGCCCAAAATCTATCAAATACGCTTTTCAGACTTTCTCCATCCTTAGCTTTGAACTCCTCAAAATTATTCATGTATCTGGTCTGACGCAGTTGAGTTGACACAGTTGTACCAAGCATGATCTTTTCCAATTGAGTCCACATAAGCATAGGATTCTGTTTGAAACAGTCAATTCTGTTGTAAATCGAATTTGGTAGTGCTAGAATCAGATTAGATTTGGCCTGGTTATCAGCTTGATATCTTAACAATTCATCAGCATCATACTCCCTTAAAGCTTTCTCAACAGTTGAAGCCAGAGTAGTTTCAGTAGCTGGTATAACTTTCATCGGCCTCTCTATAGGACCCTCAGTCAGAGATTTCATCATGTTATCCCCGTTCGGTTGTCTTTCTATGAAGTTAATGAATCGGTCCTGCCACTGTTCAAATTCATTTTCGTTGATCAGTACGGGAGGACGTGTGTCAGACCCCAATGACATCATCGGATCATTCTTGTAAACTTGAGCTTGCAAAGACATTTTGAGAAAATCAGAAGTTCGGAAAAAATGCTATGTCTGGAACACACGCAAACAGATGGTTTGTGTAAGTAGTGAGATCCGCAAATTGAACTTTTCGGGACAAGAAGGTTGCGCAAATTGAGCTTTGCGTAAGAAGAAGGTTGCGCAAAATGAGCTTTGCGTAAACCAAGTGATGCGCAATACGAACTTTGCGTAAGTCAAATGTTACGCAAACTGAAGTTCTCTCAAGCAAAAGGATATGCAAACAGTACTTTGTGTAATACAAGGAATACGTAATCTGAGCTTTGCGTAAGAAACTTGAACCGCAAACTGAACTCTTGAGCTTTTCGGAAGGCACTGGATACGCAAAATAAACTTTGCGTGAATAGACCAATGCGCAAACCTGAAATACACTAACACAAGGATTAGTATTATATGGACTCGCGCAAAATAGTATGAATCTTGCGTAAACCAATAAGAACTTGCGCAAACCTACAAGAACTTGCGCAAACAGTAAAAAGTCGAATAAAACTCGCAAGATCGATTATAACAATGAAAATAAACCAAGAAAATCACACACTGATTATCGAAAACAACTTTTTAACACATTTCCAACAAGAAATTTGATTAAAAAACCACACAATCTCAAATTCGATGATGAAACAGTATCCAACACGAGTTTTTTCAGAAAATCACAAAATCACAAAATCGAAGATCAAATACTAAATTTCATGCAAAAGTATATGAAGCAAATATGATCAATTACTAAAAACGAATCTATTGGATCCAAATTCAACACAAATAGTCCAGAAACCTATCCAAATTTGATGAAAAAGCAAAAAACGAGATTTTCTTGAAAATATCAAGAAAATCGATCAAATTTTCTGCTTCAATCCACAAATTCAGAATCTAAAACACAATCTCTCTGTAGAGAGCTCTGATACCAATTGAAAGTCCAAGAATCACTAAATCTCTAGAGAGAGAAAGTGAGAGATATAGTAGAGAGCTCCAAATGTGTACGTTCTATTCAAAGTGAGAGCAAAGTTACAAAAACAAAGCACCTAAGGGACATAAATACCCCAGGTCTTAACCAATACAGATAAGCACATTAAGCACAATATATACTAGGAAAATAATTACAATAATTACTACAAAATCAGTATTAACAGAAGTCTTGTGGTATAAATAGCTTTGGTGTGAGAGTTCTTTGTAACCTTGTAATCTGTGAGAATTGTTCGCATAACACTTGTGACTATCAATAGACATATGACTTTCTCTCTCTAAACTCTCTCTCTAGAATCTTGAATTGATTTGTGTTTGAATTGTTATCATGGCTTGAATTGGACATTTTAATAATCTAATTTCTACAACAAAACTAAGATTACAAAATGGGTGTCGTCTATAGACCCAACAAGATCTTCACAAAAAGTGCGCCCACTTGCGTTTTCCCCAAGCTCACACAAAAGTCCGCCTAAATATTCTTAGATGCGGCGCCAATAAGACCTGAGATACACATCGACACCAAACAAGTATTAGGCAAAAAATCCTAGTGAGATTGAACAAGCAATAATATACAATCAATTTGAGGCATGCAAATGATAATTATCAAGGGGATTCTTATATGTGGAGTCAATGGAGGAGATCCATAGCACCAATCAAGTTCCACCCAAAGAGATACACCTTGATGCCAACTATCATGAGTGACATCCGAAAGGCCCGGCACACCCGAGGACTACAAACATGGCATTACCTCGGATGACGGAGGTCTACCGACTTGGTTCGTCCAACAATTCCAATAGTAGGCCTCAAAGCACTAACTTCACCTATAGTGTTTACAATACCAACCATGGATACCACATTTAGGTATATAGGCCAATCACATCATGTATAATTTCTACGCATGCTTTTCAAGCACTTTCCTCTTTTCATCATACTCATGTTTCTACATAAAAAGGGGAGCCAAGTAATACATCACCAAATTTCATGTTCTTTATTCATGAGAGACATAATGACACCATTTACCATTGCATAAACATCAAGTAAATCGTCAAACCAAAATTAGGTCAAAACCTTCACGTAAGTCAAAATTCCCAAGAATCGATGTGGGATCAGTCCCACCATTAATGTTGGCCAAAAGTTCCAACTAACCATTTGAGAAAACCCCCTTTAAGGTAAAGCAAGAAGTCCTTGGACCCAAACATAGAGAAACTCACATAACAATTTATATAAGGTTTATGTATAAAAGAAATGATGACATTAATAACATAGTATGATGTGTATCTAGTTTTGACAAGGTTTAGGAACTCACTATCTAGGTTTTCACCCAAAACCTAGAAAATGGCAAACCCTAGAATGAAGGTAGAGATGAGTTGGAGCACTTGAGACTTGACATAATGACTTGAAAGCCTTCAATAAATGATCCCCCTCAAGATCTTAAACACCCAAAATGAGATCCCAACAAACCCTAGCTTTGCATTAATGGAAGTGGGAGAAATGGGGAGCCAAAATCGCCTTCAATGTCAAGAAAATCGGGTAGGAGAAGTGATTTTATGACCTAAACATACTGAAGAGGGTTTTTATAGCCAGGATCACGCACGAGCGATAGTGCCCGGCGACTGTGCCCAATGGCACTATCGTCGGCACTCTCGTCGAAGTCTCCCCCCTCTTGGTACAATTCGAGCCACTGTGACACGCGAGAGTTCCCAAGGGCACAATCGTTGTCACTATCATGGTGTGTGTATCGTGGCACCCAACTCCCCCGCGACTGTGACCGACGACAGTGCCCCATGGCACAGTCACATGCCGCTATCGCCGAAAGGGTTTTTTCCACAAAAGTTAGATGTTTTGGAAGTGCGTCCAACCATGGATACAACATAAGGTTGGGAGGCAACCGAGATTTAATGTTAAGAAAGTGATTAAGCCAAAACTCAACATTCATCCCGACTTGGGTGAGTTATATGGAAAGTTGAGGTTGAGTTTACGATGGCTCGTTATGAGGAACGCAACGACAACCTCAACCGGGATGTAATCAGGTTCGTATGTGAGGTAAGGTTTCGTGAAGGGATTCCTTTTTGGGTTGAAGTGTGATGTTGGGTGCTTGGTTGGTGCCAGATTTCGAGGACGAAATCTCTTTTAAGTTTGGGAGGATTGTAACACCCCGATTTAAAAAAGGTATCGTTTCAAGTTAATACAGAAATCAGTAATTTCAAGGGAAAAATAAGATATAGGATTTTAGACTTGAATCCTAGATTTTATAGTCTTGATGGATGAAGGATTCAATTACGAGTCCAACGATTCTTTCCGGAGCAAAATCAGAGCTATAACGAAGAAGTTACGGCCAAAACAGTGAACGAGAAGAAAACCGGGTAAGCAGTGCATTTCGTGACTTATGCCGCGACTTAGAGCCACCCGCGTGACTTAGGCGAATCGGGCGACTTATGTTGCAACTTATGGTCGCGTGGTAAGTCGCAAAATCCCCTGGTCGAGCATAAAACCCGATTTTCAGCCCCAGAACTTCATTTCTTCATAACTTTTGCATCACAACTCCGTTTTTGGTGATTCAAGTTGCCATGGTTTCGTTTTTGAGATCTATTCAAGGATTTGTCAAGATATTTGGAGTGTATTGGAAGATCCAAGGGTATTTTTTGGTGGTAAGTTCCTTATCTCTCTCAATGTTAAGCTAGGGTTTGATGGTTTCACCCTTTTTCCTTTCATCCTTCATCTTGGGTTTGATTTTGATGACTTGTATGGTGAAGGTGATCTTGTAGATGTGTTGGATATAAGATCTAGGGAGGTTTCTTTGTGGTTCAAGACTTCATCTATGGTGATTCACGTTTTGGGAGTAAAACCTAGATTTAGCCTAAATCTAGCAAGGTGAGTTCAAGTTGCTTTACGAAAACTATGTACATGCCAAAATATGTATTTTGAAGTAAAAATATATTTTACTTGGTAATTGTCAAAGTGTGAGTATTTTGATAAGTTTTTATATTTGATAAAGTTGGGTTATTTTAATCTCATGAAATGCTCGTATTCAGATTCTGAATATTTCAACAAGTAAATAGCATGACTTATGTATTCTTGCTGATCTTGTACAAATAAAGTCCATTTTATGATTTATGCATCTTTGGTGATTTTTGTACAAATGAAGTCTAACTCATGATGTTCGGCATTTTGATGCATTTGAGTTCATAAACCAGTTGGGAAAGTCCTTGGTTCCAATACGTGACGAGTTTTGGGTTAATCGCATCTTTGGGTTAGGTGTATGCATAAACGTCGTTTAAAGGCACTTCATTATTTGAGTGTCCATTGTTTATTGGTCAAATGGATTTCGAGCATTTTAGCTCGGCATTGACTTAAAAGAGTCTTGAGGACATTTGTCCGGTTTTAATGGCTCGATGTAGAGTCCAATCTATGATTTACATACTAATGTATTTTATTGCATATTTATGATAATTACACGCTCGAGTGCGTTGGTCATTCATGGGTAGTCATGTAATGTTAGACTGTGTTGTATTGGATCCATAGGCACGTAAGTCAGTCTTATTTGATGGTCAAGTGGGTGGTACAGGGTTGGACTCCGGGACTCATGTTTTATGACCTTGTCCTTTCAAGTGTACACTAGGAGGGTTGAGTCTGGTTGTGCTATTATGACAATGGGTAGGTCATGATGGGCGTTTAAGGCCTCCGCCGTGTTGGGGCAATGCCATGGTTGTATCCCCTGTGCCGATCCTTTGGTGGTATTCTTGGTAATATTCGCTAAGGTCAGCTGTCTCTTTTGGTGTAGCTTGAAGGGAGTCGTAGGGACACTTGGGCTTGTGTGTCGTGAAGTGTCATACAATTAACATTGCATGAGTGACATACTTTTGTGTTCCTCCACTCTCAACGGATGCGGGTATCCCCCGCTGTCGGCCCGTAGTATTTTGGGATATTTAATTGTCCTTACTTATATGCTTGGATTTCATTCCATTTTATGGTCGCGTGAGTATTAAGTTTCAGTTCCATGCTTTCGATGACGTATCATATCTATATGGATTGTTTTCCGTTATTCAAGGGTCGAGTATTATGTCTCGCCTGGGTTTTGGGTGTTTTGGGATATGAAGTGTCATTCACGTTTTTACAAATTGGGTGTCGAATTATAATCCCGTTTTGGGTGAGTACAGGTTGCGTCTTTTATAAAGGATGTTTGTTTCGGAGCTTTATCTTTAAAACTGCATGTTATTGGAAAACGAGTCGCTTTCATATTTGAGATAAATCCTTTTGAAAGATTATAATCTAAATTTGTATCATTTCCTTTTAACGATTTATTTATAATTGTTGAAAACTCTTGAGCTCACTAGGCGTTAAGCCTAACCCTTTTTATTTGTCGGCATGTGCATCAGGTTCCAGATGGGGGTTTGGTTCTAGCAGTCCTATGAAGAGATGTGTTTAGTTTTTCACAAGTGTAAGTATTTGGTGGAGTTTTCCGCAGTTTGGAGATAGCGACTATTATTAGGTTTTAGTAGCACCCGTCCATAATATAGACTGTATATATGGAATGAATGTGTGTAATGAGGTTAAATCTTAAATTGTGATTGTAGATGAATCATTTATTGGTGTATTTAGAAAATTTTAAATTAGTTGCTATTTCCGGGTTTGAGGGTGTTACAGTTTTCCCCCCGATGATACATGATCATACAATCGTAGTCGTTCACCAATTCTAACCATCGTCTTTGTCGCAATTTCAAATTATGTTGATTAAACAAATGCTGAAGACTCTTATGATCGGTAAAAATCTAGCATTTAGTATTGTACAAATATTGTGTCTAAATCTTCAAAGCAAATACAATGGCCGATGATTCCATATCGTGAGTGGGGTATTGTCTCTCGTGACCTTTAAATCGACGAGACGCATAAGCAATGACTTTCTCTCGCTGCATCAATATACAATCTACACTTAACTTTGAAGCATCACTATAAACCATGAAATTCTCTGAACCATCGGGCAAAGACAGAATCAACGCACTACACGATCTTTCTTTCAGTATTCGAGAGGCCTTAGCTTGAGCTTCTTTCGATTCAAACTTCACATTCTTTTTCGTTAACATTGTTAAAGAGGTAGCAATACGATAGAAATCCTTTATGAATTTACGATAGTACCCAACTAACCCAAGAAAACTTTTGATTTCAGTCGGTAATCTTGGTGGTCCCCACTTTTTACTTGCTTCAATTTTTACTAGATCTACTTAATACCATATTCAGAAACAATATACCCCAAAAACTAAATTTCTTGTAACAAAAATTCTCATTTAGAAAGTTTAGCAAAAAGTTTTTCCCATTTCAATAGTTCCAAGATCAAATGAAGATGATTAGCGTGTTCCTTATGCACATGCTGACAAATAAAAAGGTTAGGCTAACGCCTAGTAAGTTCAAGAGTTTTCAACATGAGTAATTATATCGTTAAAAGGAAAGAATGCAACTTAAATCATAATCTTTCAAAATGATTTACTTTAAATATGAGAACGACCTATTTTCCAATAACACATATTTTTAAAGATGAATACCTCAATGCAAAACATTCTTTCATGAAGTGGTGCAACCCAAAACTCACTCAAAACATGAATAATGGTAAATGCTCAAACATTGAAATTCGAAGAAAAAAAACTTTATTATCCAAACTACCCAAATATGAGTAAGACTCAAGCCCCAAAACTATAACTTATGGAGAACACCCTATACTCAAAACGTCACCGAAAAACATGGATAAAACTAAATACCCAAAACAACACCTTTCGGTGACAGGGGAGACCCGATTTCCATGATTAGTAGCAGAACACAAAACTAGACCACTTTCCGTGTTATCGAGCTCATCATACTAGGATCAAGGCCAGGAGCTCGTCGGCTAGTACTCAGATGTGGGGGAGGGCACCCAATGATCCTAGTCATACTCATTCACTAGGATTACATTTACGGTCCATGGCTAGTATCCGGTCCCACATAATCGTATCAAGTAGCCCCTGAGGACCTAATGTCTCAACCAGTTACAAATGAGAAATAACTATCTTATAAAAACTAACTCATAAATTACATCACGGGGCCAAAGGCAGATGTTTGACTCCAAGAGTCCGCACCATAAGACCCTCGATGACCCCATGACTAATCCTGGTCCCAACATGGAAATAATCGTCCCAATTTAAATAATAAAGACTAAATCATATGCTCATGGATCCATTACATTACAGTCTATAACATTACATGACTCCAATTGAATGACCAAAGCACTCAAAACATGTAATTCTCAAATGATAAGCAATAAACGTAATCATACTCAAACTCCACAACGGGCTACTAAACCGGAAAAACGTCTCCAAGACTCATGTTAGTCAAAACCGAGTCAAAGCTCAACAATTTACTTTATTGTACAATAAAAGTCAGTGTAAACAATAAATCAAATTTAACCAAAGGTTATGCAAACACAACAACCAAAAGTATGATTAACCCAAAACTCATCATTGGTTGAGACAAACCATTTTCCAAATGAACTCATACCCTTATATTTCCAAAATGCCTCATAACACAATAATATGCATTTTCCAAACAGTTTATAAGATCAAATACACTAAAAGGATATTTACATCAAGTGACCTCCATTTATATATTAAATCATCAAGGAAACATATTAGCATGATTTATTTATCAAAATATCCCAAAAATCCCACATATGGGGTTTTTACAAGATTTATAGAATCACATACCCAAAATAGACGAAACACGTCACGTAAACCCACATTTGATATTTATCAAGTAAAACACATAAATACTTCAAAATGGACATTTTTTGCATGTACATAGTTCTCACAAATCAACTTGAACTCACCTTGATAGATTTAGGCTAAATCTAGATTTTACCTCAATATGAGCTCTTTGAAGAAACTTGAATCCACAAGCAGTTCCTCCAAACCCTAGATTTACATGTTTTCAAAACATAAATATACATATCCAAACACTTAGAATCATTCCCCAAAACTCTTATATCAAAATCTCCATTTTGACCAAAACCCTAGTTTTGACCTAACTTCTCCAAAATCCTCCAAACCAAAATTTGAGAAATATAAACATTAGGAAGTCACCAATGGAGAATATAACTCATAATAAAGTTTAGAAACTAGAATGATGAACTCACCACTTAGGTTTTGGTGAAAACCTAGAAAACCCTAAATTTCTTGAAGATGGAGGTGATGATGATGAGCTCTCGATCTTTGTTTCCACTCCACCACCAAATACTCTTAAATCCTTCCAAAACTAAAAATATATCCTTGAAAATCTCTCAAAAATGAAACCATAGCAAAAATAATCGTCAAAATCGGAGTTGAGATGAGAAAGATATGACCAAATGAAGAAAGAGGTTGAAAATCGGATTTATGCACTGCACCCCAACCGCGAGAGTGACATGCGAAAGTGACAGTGTCAGTTTCGCCCCAAATGTACCGTAGGCTTATTTTTCTCTGCAAAAGTGCCCGTTTTCTCAATCGTTTCTCAACCGTTTTCTCGATCGTTCCTCGACCGTTTTCTCGATCGTTCCTCGATCGTTTTCTCGATCGTTCCTCGAATGTTTTCTCGGTACATTGGATACTATTATTCCAGTTATCGTGCCATTGTCTTCATTCCATGGCACATTCGTTGGAACGACCAAACACTCGATAACGCCGGTGCTATTGTGACATATGTCACAACTGCATGACACTATAGCCAGGACTACCACATTCTTAGTACCATTGGTGCCATAGTGACAGATGTCACAACCACATGACACTGTAGTTGAGACGACCATACTCTTCGTACTATTGGTGTTATTGTGACAAGTGTCACAACCACATGTCACTATAGCCATACCCATACTTGGTTCTTCCTTTACCGAATCATTCAATTCAATACTTTTCCTCAATTGAGATAAAAACCAGGGTGTTATAGATTTTTTACCTAACTTTATACTAACAACAAATTATTGTAACGTCTTTAGATTCGATGCAAAATCGTACTTCCTACGCAGGAAGATCAAATCAGAAACTACAGACGAATGGCAAGGGTACAACATCCTTGGGTATGTAGTGTTTTCTGAGTGATTTTCTAGATGTATGTGTAACCAATTTGACTTGAGTTTAATGAGTAAATTGGGTAACAACATCCTTAGGCTACAAATGAAAAAATCAAGGATGGAATACACAAATAAACACCACCTACGGTCAAATTTTTAAAGACAAGAGTAAGTGTTGAGAGAATAAGGTATTGAGGTATGATTAGTTTTCTACTAACTACATCTCATCCAAATATATAGCCTTTTTGCCGATGTGCTAGATTCCAAGTTGATCATAAGAAAACACATATAAGACCAGTAAAAAAATATTTTTAAATACTTGATAAACACCATTGAATTAGGATTATTTTACCTACTAAGTCCAACATTTGAGTTTGTTGGTTATTTGGATTTAGATTATGCAAGTTGCTATGTAGATAGAAAATGGGTTTGTAGAGCATGTAAGTTTTGTGGTAATAAATTTGTTGCATGACATAGTAACAAACAGACATAGACACCTCATCAACCACTAGGTGAATATCTAACAAGTAGAAGTTTTTTTGAAGTATATAATATTTATATATGACAAATGCAACAAATAAACTTACACACCCTCCTCACCTTTGGTGAGGTTTGAACCCCTGACCTTTTAGGAATCCAAAGGCTCCAATACCGCTAGGCCAAATGCCTTTTGAAACAAATAGAAGGTGTTGTTCTCAAACTTATGGATGATACAAACTTTAGGAGGTTTTAACATAGAGTGTAGAGAAGTACCGATAATATGCAATAACATAAGTGCAACTGCCAGCTTTCATAATTTTGTTTTACATACTAGAACGAAGAATATGCCGTTACACGCCATTTTCGCTTAGATAATGTTATTTGCAACAAGTTTAGTAAAATTGATCTTTGTTGGGTCATCTAAGATTTAAAGATAACCTCTCCTTAGTCTTTATTGATGATTGAACCTTGTATTTTGATTTATGGTTCTTTGTAATAGATTAGTTAGTTAAATAGATCGGTGAGTCGAAGACAAACCGAATTCAACATGAAGGAAGTCTACAATGCGGATTGAGATGGACTTCAAAAGTGAACTAAGCCTTGTCTGCCGATTCCTATTCGGCAGATCATACCCTTGCCGATTTCTAATCGGCAATTCTTACCCTTGTCGATTTGTTGTTCGGCATGTCTTTTCTTTCAGTGTCGAACTTCCTATGTTCGGCACATACCTCTGCTACTGAATTCCTTTTTCGGTAGTCATTCTCTTACAGATTGCTTCGTTATTTTATAAAAGCATTTATGTCAAACCCTCATGATTTGACATACTTCCTCATTCCCAATGATCTTCTGACAATGGGAATGGAAGCTTCTTTCTTCCTTGAGAAGATATACAATTAGTCTTAACTTGATTGAGACGTATATTTTCTATTTGATCTCAAAGAGATTGTCCCTTGAATATTTTATAATTGATATTGTACTTTCATAGCACAAAAGTTACCTTTTGTGTTATGAAATGTCACATCAAATATCTTATAATTTATTTACAATATCTCAACCACTCTTGCCTTTACTCCTACTTGACCTTTGCACTCATTACATTGGATAGTATATAAAGGATGGAAGTAGCACCTTGCTACTTACGCTTTCAGCTCAAGTTTTGGTATTCACAAGATTTCAAGCAGGTTGATAGTTTTCTCTTGTCTCTCTAAGGTTTAAGTCTTTGTGTTCTTAATATCTTCTAAGTGTTAGATTATTTAGAGTAGTACTTAACTATTCTTATTCCGCAATAATCTTTATTTCTCTTTGTGTAATTCTTGATATTCATTATCAATAAAATAATTAAAATTAAGTAATTTTGTGTTATTGTATTCAACCCCCCCCCCTTCTACAATACTTGTTTACTTCTTTGGGACTAACAAGTGGTATCAGAGCGGTTGGTTTAATCTAATAAACCAGATCCGTAATGGCTTCTCCTTCTACAAAACCTGAGTCTTCTTCTCAAAACTCTTTTTACTCTGACAATGGATCTACTGTTAAACCTCATAAGTTCAACTCGAACAACTTCTCCTTATGGAAAAGTAGGATGATGCTCTTCCTTGAAGGAGCTGACAGTCGGTATCTTACCATTATTAGTGAAGGTCCTCTTATCCCAAAAGTCTGGGATAGATTTGTCAAAACTCCTAAGGATAAAGAAAAGAAAAAGGACAATATTTTTCAAGTTTCCGATGACTCGTCAGAGGAGGAAAGAACTTCTGCCACTGGTCGATATGTCTTGAAAACGACCAAAGAATACAATGATGAAGATAGGCGCATTATTGGACTTGATTCCAAAGTGCGAACCATCATTGCTCAATCACTTCCTGATGAAGTGTACCAATCTCTTGTCAGTCTTAAAACTGCAAAAGAAATGTGGTCAACCCTATGTGTTTTGTATGAAGGTACAAATGAAGTAAAGAAATCTAAGAAAATCTCTCTTGTTCGTAGATACGAATTTTTCTCTCATGAAAAAGGAGAATCTCTTCCCTCCTATTACAACCGTTTTAACAGTCTTTTAAATGAGTTAAAACTTGTTGGAAAACTTTATGACAACGAGGAAATCGTATGCAAATTTATGGATGGTCTTCCAAATTTCTGGAATACCCTTTCCACTTGCATTAAGACTTCCAGGGACTTGGAAATCCTTCCTCTCACTTCTCTCTATGGTATGTTTCTTAATCACGAACAAACCCACCTTCAAAGGAAAACCATCTATAAAGAAATAAGAGCCCCTTCTATGTCCCTTATCAGTGATGGCTCCAAGAAATCTGTGTGTATTCCTCGTATAACCTACCCTTCTGATGATTCAGATAGAGAAAGTCATGAAAATCTGAATCACTCCTCGGAAGCTTATCTAAGTGAAGATGATGATGAAGGAGAAGATCCCTCTGTCAATCATTTGACAGAGGAGATGGGTATGCTTGCAAATTTCTCTAAGTTTCGAAAGAACTCTTCTAATAAATTTCAAAGAAACCGAAATTTTTCTTCTTCTAGAAACTCCTTGAACAAATCCAAGGAGGATTGCTATGCATGTGGTAAGAAAGGCCATTTTGCATCTGAATGTAGAAGCAATCCTTCTAGGATTTCTAAATCTAATTCTTCTAACTCTTCTAAAAGAAGACATCTTCGATCTAATTCTACAGGTAGATCGCATCCAAGAAAACCTTCTCCGTCCTCTTCATTCAAAGAGCTTTCCGACAAAGCCGACAAATACAAAGCCAAATACAAAAGAGAGAAAGAAAGAAATTTCAACACTCAGCGAAAAGGCAAAGGCTTGATGGCAGAAACTCTAGACTGGGCAGACGAACCCACTTCCGACAGTGAGAAAGAAGTGTCTAGTAAATGTCTTATGGCCAAACTCGATGAAGAACCAAAAGACTCCGGCTCAAGGATGGACTTCACTGCTGAGTGCTCTTCCTCTTCTTCTCAGGTACATCCCTTCCTCTCTCTCACTAATGAAGAAAAGATTGAGGCTTTTGACTCTCTAACTGTACTTTTTCACAATGAAAAGGATGCAAAGAAAAGAGCAAATGCTCAAGTCAAGTCTCTCTCCTCTCAACTTCATGATTCTCTATCCCAGCTAGAACAGTTTAACAAACTAAAAGCTGAGTTAGATGACTTAAAGACTTTAAACTATGTGCTTGCCAAGGAAAAGAACAAGCTTCTAAAGAAGCTTCAGAAGGAACAAGAAACCCTAAACAAATGGAACACCTCTTCCAAAAATCTTGAGAAAAAATTTCAAGATCAAGTTGTTGGTGAAACTTATGGATTAGGGTACTGGAAAGAGAATGTTGTGTGTACTCCCTCTGAAAACATTTCTTCTCCTACTCATAATATTCCTCTGCCTTCTAAACTACCTTCTTATTCTTCTGACTGGGATGATTCTATCTCAGAAGATTCTAATTCAGTATATTCAATGGATCTTCGCGATTCAAGAAAGTTTGGCTACTTTGTGTCCCCTAAATCTTCCAAGCCTCTTCTAACAGAAGATCAAGACTCCAATGAGTTGGTCAAACCTGTAAATGATCTTCTTATATCATTAAATTTAAACGACAGTTCTTCGTCTTCTTCTTCCCATACTCTTACAGAGGCTCCTCTCCTCTCTAAAGGAAAATCCGTTGTTGTTAATCTTCCTAACAAAAGAAAGATTACACCTTCTTCAAAAGGTAAATCTCCCATAACCACAACAGACTTCATTCCTAGAGCCTTAAAAGTAAAGAAGTCTAAAGGAATTTCAATCAACTCTTCTTCTTCTATTTACAAAGGAATCCTTGGACCTGCTCCTCATAACCCTCACGTTCCATACAGTTATCCCATTCCCTCTCATCTTTCCAATCCTCTTAAATCTAAACCTCAAGGGAAGGTAAAAGCTGCTTCTCTTGAACCAAAGAAGAAATTTATTTACCGAAAGTGTTACAACTGCGGTGACACATTTCATTTGGCCAAAGATTGTCCAAAGGACCGTATCGAAAGATATCGTCAGACCAATCCTTCTTCTTCTTCTTCTTCTAACCCTAAAGGACCCACCTCAAAGCGGGTTCCAAAGGACTAATTTGTTTATTTCTACAGGTCTATGGGCATCATCAAACTTGGTATCTTGATAGCGGATGCTCACGACATATGACTGGGAACAAATCTCTTCTTCTGAACTTTGTAAAAGAAAAGGGACCATCTGTAACTTTTGGTGATAACTCTCGCGGTTCCACTAAAGGTTATGGAACTCTTTCTAACGGTTCCATTACTTTTAACAAAGTTGCCTACGTGGAGGGACTGATGCATAATCTATTAAGCATCTGTCAACTATGTGATTTAGGTTACTATGTGATTTTCAGAGAAATTGATTGTCTCATCACTGATAAACGATTTCACACTATCCTATCTGGCTTTAGAAAGGACAATGTGTACGTCATCAATATGAATGACAAGTCAACTGAAGATGAAAGGATCTGCTTCATTTCTGAAGACTCTGAAAAGAAGAACTGGCTCTGGCATAAACGTCTTTCATATCTAAACTTCAAGACGTTAAATGCTCTCTCCAACAAAGAACTTGTTGTCGGCTTGCCGAAAATCTCCTTCTCAAAAGAGAAGCTTTGTGCAGCTTGTGAGAAAGGCAAACTGACAAAATCTTCCTTCAAATCAAAACAGTGTTTCTCTATTTCTACCCCTCTACAGATGCTGCATATGGATCTATGTGGGCCTGTCAGCACACCTAGACTAGGTGGAAAAAGGTACATTCTTGTAATTATTGATGAATACACACGTTATACTTGGGTATTCTTTCTCAGGTACAAAAGTGATACATCCGAAGAAATCATCAACTTCATCAAGAAATCTGAAGTTCTCAACGGTCAACTAGTCAGATCTATCAGAAGTGACAACGAGGCCGAATTCAGAAATGCTACCTTGGATACCTTTCTCTGTGACAAAGGTATTTCTCAAAACTTTGCAGCTGTAAGAACTCCACAACAAAATGGTGTTGTGGAAAGGAAGAATCGTACGCTATGTGAAGCTGCAAGATCCATGCTGAATAAATCAAATCTGCCAACCTATTTTTGGGCTGAAGCTGTCAATACAACTTGTTTCACTCAAAATCGATCTATTATTGTGAAAAGACACAACAAAACTTCCTATGAAGTCTTCTATGGCCGAAAACCAAACATTAGTTTTCTCCATGTTTTCGGCTGTCAATGTTTCATCTTGAATGATCGAGAGCATCTTGGGAAATTTGATCCCAAGGCTGATGAAGGTATTTTTGTGGGTTATTATCTCTCTTCTAAAGCCTACCGAGTATACAATCTAAGAAGAAAATGTATTGATGAGTCAATACATGTGAAGTTTGACGATCACAAGACATCTTCATTATCTTATGACGATAACAATACTGAACTTCATGAATGGATTATTTTCTGTGTTGGAGAAGAATCTCTAAACATTTCTTCTTCAGGACCTCCTTATGTTCCATTTTCGGTATCTTCTTCTTCCCTACATCATTGTTCGGCAGATCCCTCTCTAGTTACCAAACCCATTGCTCCTACCGAACCCACATCTCTCGCCGAACCTACCTTACATTCTTCACCCATTCATCACACGCATCCTATACCCACCGATCCTTCACCTTCAAACACTTTTCCTGCACCTCTTCCCACAGCTATAAAATGGACCAAAGATCATCCGATAAATCAAATTATCGGAGATCAGCAAGCAGGTGTCCAAACTAGAAGAGGTGTTGGAAACATCTGTCTCTATGTGAATTTTCTATCTGTTCTTGAACCCAAGAAAATTTAAGAAGCTCTAGCAGATTCTTGTTGGGTCACTGCCATGCAAGATGAGTTGTCTCAATTTGAGAGAAACAAAGTCTGGAGACTTGTGTCACGACCTTTCGGTAAAACCATTATAGGTACTAAGTGGGTCTTCCGAAACAAGATGGACGAAGTCGGTACTGTAATCCGAAATAAAGCCAGACTTGTTGCTCAAGGATATAGGCAGGAGGAAGGTATTGATTATGATGAAACCTTTGCTCCTGTTGCTAGACTTGAAGCAATAAGAATCTTTCTTGCTCATGCTGCTCACAAAAACTTCCTGGTCTTCCAAATGGATGTTAAGAGTGCATTTCTCAATGAAGAACTTGCTGAAGAAGTCTATGTGAAACAACCACCTGACTTTGAAGATCCAGCTCATCCGTACCATGTGTTCAGACTTGACAAGGCCCTCTATGGTCTGAAACAAGCTCCTCGTGCTTGGTATGACACCTTGTCTGACTTTCTTCTCTCCAACCGATATACCAGAGGTAAAATTGATAATACTCTTTTTCTCAAGAAAACAAAAGGTAATATCATTCTTGTTCAAATCTATGTGGATGATATCATTTTCGGTGCCACTGATGAAAATCTTTGTCAGGAGTTTGCCTCTCTAATGAAAAGTAAATATGAGATGAGTATGATGGGTGAGCTAACTTTCTTTCTTGGTCTTCAAATTAAACAATCCTCTGAAGTTATTTTCATTTGTTAGAATAAATATATTCGTGATCTGTTGAAAAAGTTTGATTTTGAAAATTGTTCTTCCATGAAAACTCCAATAGCACCACCTCTAAAGATTCATGCAGATTCTACCAGCACGTTAGTGGATATCACAAATTATATAGGAATGATAGGGTCTCTTCTTTATCTTATTGCTATTAGACCTGACATCATGTATGCTACGTGTCTGTGTGCACGTTATCAAGCCAATCCCAAGGAATCTCACTTGGCGGCTGTAAAACGTATTTTTCGGTACCTAAAAGGTACTATGAATCTGGGTCTTTGGTATCCCAAGGACTCAGGTTTTGATCTAATTGGCTATTCAGATTCTGACTTTGCAGGGTCTAAGGTTGACAGAAAAAGTACAACTGGCAGCTGTCAATTACTAGGTGGAAACTTAGTAAGTTGGTCCAGTAAGAAGCAAAATTCGGTATCCACCTCCACTGCCGAAGCCGAATATGTTGCAGCTGGAAGTTGTTGTGCTCAAATCTTGTGGATGAAGAACCAACTACAAGATTATGACAAAGTTTATTCTCATGTACCGATTCTATGTGACAATTCTAGTGCCATAGCCATTGCCAACAATCCGGTGCTGCATTCCAGATCTAAACATATTGATATTCGGTATCAATTTATAAGAGATCATATCTCTAAAGGTGATATTGAACTTCACTTCATTCCTACAGATCTTCAACTTGCAGACCTCTTTACAAAACCACTGGATGAGGCACGATTCAACTTCCTTGTGGGATCCTTAGGTATGTTAAATTTATGCTAAAATATATATATATATATATGTATAATTTTTTTTGGAAACATTGACTATTGTCCAATAATTGACGGTACCTTCTTCACCGAAGATTTCCTTTCGGCATCTATATTCGGTACATATTGTTACCGACTTTTCCTCAAAATTTAGTCCTTCCACATATCGAATTCGTTTGCCGAAATATCTTTCATATTTCGGTACCTCTCACCTTCGGTACCTTTATATTCGGTACCCCTTCCTCCCGAAGTATCTCTCATATTTTCGGTACCTCTATATTTTGGTATCTTGTATGATGTGTTATCCTTATCCACATCACACATACCGAATCAATTCGGCACCTTTTCGTTATCCAATGCTTTAAGGCCACGTGTCACTTCTTTGTTCGTGTGTCAGATGATGGGACGTCCACGACCTGACACCATGCCGTTTTACGGCTGTTGCATTTTTCAATGACGCACGTATGCGTCGTATCATCATTACCTTTAAACGTTTTGAATTCCATTCGTTCCCTCTTCTTTTTCAAACCTATAAATACTTCTCTTATCTTTCCTTTTTATTCTTTACCTGTTTTCTCATCTTTTTCTTCAAGAATCACTAAACCTGCAACTCTATTCTTCAACAATGGCATCCTCAAAATCCTCTAAGGCTTCCAAGGATACTCCTATCACTCGAGAGTCTCTCATCTTTCATTCATGCAACCAGGTTGCTCGTCTCTCGGCGGATGCTGATCACCCAGAGTTCAACCAAGTATCCATTTTTCTCCAACGATCTCTAATCTGCCATGCTCTCACTGCCTCCACCAAGATGAGCAAAATGCTCCTTGGCAATTTTTGGTTAACCTGTAAGTATGACTCTACTACTCACCAGGTGTCTGCTTCCGTTCTATCCTCTGAAGAACACCCCGATCTCTCTTTTGGGGTGGATGATATTCGCTCGGTTCTCCAAATCCCAGAGTTTAATGTGTATGCTCCATTTCCTACTAATCACGAGCATGATAAGGTCGTTGCCGCTCTCCAGTATGTGCACGAAGGAAAATCTAAGGGTTCCGGCACTCTCCTACGAAAGAATATGGGTGCACTCTGGAACTACTTATTTTCTCATCTCCTCTACTGTCTTTCTCATAAGACTTCGGGGTGGGATCAATATCCGGCGGCCATTACTCGTCTGTCTCATGCACTTATCTTCATGCGGAGAATCGACTTTGCTCAGGTATTCTTCGACTCCTTGGTCACTGCTATCTCTCCTCCCCGGACTCACAATGTGGCTCTTCCCCGCTTCATCTCTCTCGTCATCAACCACAAGCTATTTGCCCAACTACGTGCCGATGCTGCTCTTCCCGAGCCGATGATCAAGTTTTACTTGCCAATTTCTCAAATTAGCAAGCAAACTATTTTCAAACAAGCGAAGCCCATCGACTCTCCGCTCACCTCAGGTATGCTTTCTTTCATCTCTTCTCCCAATCCGATTTGGGGAACGCTTGACGAAGGTGAATCCGAAAGGCCTTCATCTTCTCCCAAGCCATCCAAATCGTTGGTCCCTTCTCCTCCTAAACCTTCTTGAGCTAAGTCAGTGGCTATTAAAAAGAAAAATGCCACCGGCTACGTCGCACTTTCTCTTATGACTCTGCCGTTGACAAATCCGTCAGTGGCTACCCAGGTCATTACCCCTTCTGTTTTTGTTAAGCGACGGGGCTCAAAATCCCCTCCTAAGTCTCGTTCTAAGAAACTTAGGAAACTTTCGGCCGAACCTCACACTCCATCTCCCGATTCTCAAAAATCGGCAGATGTTGAACTTTCCCCTCCCGGGCCACGGGGATCTGCTCAACCCTCTCTCATCTCCTCCAAACCTTCTCAACAAGATTTGGTTGTACAAAAGGAGTCCCCAAATATTCCTTCTCCTCCTCCTCTTTGCGTGGAGGATGAAGATGAGTTGGTCTTCTCTCCGGACCGACATTCTGCTTCCTCACAACACAGCCTATCACCCGGGGTCAATCCCGATGATGTTGCACAAACTGGGGTTTTATCCCATGATACGTACTGACGCCTTTTCACTCCCTCATCCTCACCGAAGAAATCCCCTTCTCCTAAATCCCACCAAAGAAATCCCCTTCTCCTAAACCTTCACCTCAGAAATCTCCCTCACCGAAACCTTCCCCTGCCAAAATGGTTGGGCCTTCTACCCAGGTACCGATCACAATATCTGTCGAGTTCCTTGCCGACATTGTTGACTCCAATCGGCAGGTACGAATGCTCGGTACCCAGTTTGAACAACTTCGCAAGTCTTTGCGTGAACCGGCGCTCCTCGATTCTCTGAACGCCAACAATATCTCTATGGTCGAACTTCTGCAGCTCGTCAAAGAGCAAAATTCTGAGGTTGTCGATCTTAATCGCGACATCTTTCGGTGTTTGGATGTAATGCATAAGCAAATTGATGGTCTTCGTGCCCCTCTATCTGCAGCTATGGAATCTCTTCTCAAGGAGGTGGTCAGGCTTACTGATCAAAATACCTCCTTGACCTTGTCTGCGGCTGCTCTCAAGGCCGCTTCGGATGCTTGGGATCAAGATCTTATCCGTCTATGGCAGCAGACCTCGACTCAGGAGTCTATTAATTCTACAATTCTTAGTGCCTTGCAGACTATAAATAGGCGTCTTGACTCTCTGCCTGCCGATATGGCTCAATACTGTGCTCAGTCTCTCGACATTGACATCACCAAGTCTGCCTTCACTCCTGCCGATCGCAATGTATTGGAGCGTATTGATCGTCGGGTAGGCCGTGTGTCGGCTAAATCTGGTGTTTCTTCCCCGGCTCGTACTGAGGGGGAGCAACTCCTTTCTCAGGTTCATATCAGTACGAGTCAGAAAAAACCCTCTGCTTCTGCCAAACCATCTGCTACTGCCGAACCTGCTACTGCTTCTACCGAACCTTCTGCTACCAAAGAGAAGGGAACCGATCACCCCAAGGTGGTCGAAAAGCCTGAGGGGGAGAAAATACCCAAAATGGATAAGGGCAAAGCCATTATGTCACCAGATGAAGTAGCTGCTGAAGAAAAGCGTTGTTGGTCCCGAAGGTGCTTAACAAGTTTGTAGAAGGGGGGGGGGGTTGAATACAAACACAGAAATTAAAGTTTAATAAATTGTTTATTGATAAATCAAAATACAATTTACAAGTTTGTTGCGGAATAAGATTAAGACAGACTCAATCTAAACAAACTTAAGAAACACTAAGATGGTTGCACAAGAAATTCAGAGAATGGGGGATTTTAGAGAGATAGAAAACAAGGGTTTCTATTTTGGAGTTCAAGGATTGAGCACACCTTCAGATGAAGGAGTGAGCTTCCTATTTATACCCTATGCATTAAATGCATGGCAGGGTACTTTACACGTGGCATTCATAGATTGGCTTTGGTAGTCTCACTTTTGGAGACATGCTTTTGGCCACTTTATGAACAGTGTAGTTGACAGAGTTGGTGTACGATTTGTGGCAGAGACTTGTCCGTTCTGACACATCGTACTGGTTGTGCAAGGTAAGACAAAAGAAAACTTGAGGCATAAGCTTTGTGATCGTTGATCGCTGAGTATCTCTTCTTCCAGAGATAAAGAAGTTCAGCTATCGCTAAAGCTTTTCCTCAGGCTTCTTCGCGTAAGTAGATTTGTCTGGTCTTCGCTGATATCCGCATCAGGTCACTAGTAGACTTATCTATTGTTCAGTGGCTTCGTCTTCGATTCAGCTATGAACTATGTTGACGCGAGACTTGTCTTCAGGGATTACGTTAACTGTGTTACATAGGAAACTATCAGTGACAACTGAACAGACTCAGTTTGATCGCTGAAAGTGAAACACTAATACATATTAAATGTTTACAGAAAGGTCATCAGCGATAACTGAACAGACTCAGTCTGATCGCTGATGATGAAACACTAATACATATAATAACGTAATTTTCACTAAGTATAAAAGAGGGTCGTTATCAAATCACTGAGAGAGTTTGGATCAACAATCTCCCCCTATTTGATAATGACAAAGTAACAAAAGAAAATTACTTTATGATTCAAAATATAGGAATAAAAAGGACTCATAGAATGCATGTCCCAATTACTATTTTGAGGGATCTTTTACAGTACTGATAGGGTTAAGTACATCACTGCAATTTTCATTTAATTCAGGGATAGAATTACAAGATATGAAAATCATAAGTACAAGTGACTAATTAACTACTGTAAGTATAACTAACAGATTACAGATAAGAAAACTAATCTATCAGCTATAAGAAGATTTGGGAGGATTGATCATATACTCAGGTATTTCTTCTCCTTTCTGTCTTCGTTCCAAAGATTCTTGACTGATAATTTCTTTAATTTTTTCAGCAGCAGGGAAGAAGTCACACCATAAGCATAAGAGATCCTTGAGATGATTCAGAGGACAGATAGGAATCTCAGAGATTCTTTGAAATCTGAGTTCCTCATCATCATCTCTGAAGAATATTCCATAAGGCTTGTCGATTACTTGACCAGCTTGGAAGGGACCACCAGGAGGCAGAGATAAGTCCAGAACTGAAAGATCAGGAGGAGGACCAAACAGTGCATCTCTTGAAAATTTGATAGAAGTTTCATTCCTGATGATGGCGACATCTTCAGAGGAGGAGGACCCAATTTTTCTCTTGAGTTTCAAAGATTTGGGAGGAAGAGGAGATGGCAGCTTTAGTACAGAAACGACTCTATTTATGAGGGCTTCAAGGAGTCCTTCAACGTAGCCTCTGTATGTAGATTTGGATTTCTTCAGCGCATCCCAGAACTCTAACCATTCCGTAAATCCGAAGCTTTCAAGTTTTGATACGTACATTGCTTTTTGGGTTCCATCCTCTCTGGTAATCTCCATGGTCACTGAGAGTTGATCTTTCTTCTTGCGACCAGAGATAGTCACGGCTGATATTGGAAGAAGATCAGAACGATAATCCATCTTTTGTTTGCACCATTCGATAGACTTATCGTTGATCTCTTGTTCTTTGAAGCGTTCCTCTTCAATTTCTTTCAGTAGTGCAGCTTGAACTTCCACAGGTTTGCTTTTCAGCTTTTTGTCCTTGACTTGAGAAGATTGAATCTTTAAAGCGAGTTGGGCATCTCGTTTGCATTCAGCGATCAGCTTCTCAGCTTTGGCAGATTCTTCTCTTTCAGCTTCAGTAAGGAAGTCGAGCTCTGTGGATATTTGAAGAGGGATTTTCAGCCGTTGACTTTCTAGTTGAGCGATCATTTCAACTCTTTTCTTCAGCACTTCCTCTGACCAATGAGATGGTCGAGAGGGCCTTCCTGGATGGACCAGGGAATCTTCTTCTTCTTCATCAATCTCAGCGATAGAGATTGGGATTATTTCTTCAGCGATAGCCGCTGGTATTATTTGTAGTTCAGAACCCTTAAGCAGGGGTGAGAACTGTCTGGTTAGAAAAAGAAGGAAAGAAGGGATAAGTGTATTTTTAGAACGAGAGAGATAAAGGCTAGAAAGACATAGGGGTTTGGAAAGAGTAGAAAAGTGGTACAATTGAAAGACATACCTGAGAAGGATGCTCCCCCTCAGATTGTGATCCAGTCCTCAAGCATTCTTCAGCGATTGGTTGCTTGTCTTTGCTTTGCGAAGGAACACTTGAAGATGTATCACCTCTCACCCCTGTTTTGACAACCTCTTGCGAAGTTGTCCCTGATACGACGTTCGGCTTAGAGAACCACATAGATTGGTCTTCATCGTCGTCGTCGTCATCGGAGGGCTGATCCTTTTCTTGATCATCAAGATCTAGATCATCTTCCTCTTCATCGTCTTCTTCCTCATCCTCTTCAAAGAGAATGGAGTGAATCGATGAGGATTCTTTTGCCTTCTCCCCCTCAGATTGAGAGGGAGGTTCCTTTGGAGTCTCAGCATCCCCAGCAGCAGCGATAGAAGTTTCTTCAGCTTTCTCCCCCACTTTGTCATTATCAGCGGTAGGGGATTGTTCAGCTGCTGGAGTAGCTGTTGAAGCTTTTAGCACTTGAACGTCAGCCTCCAGACGCTTAAC
Organism: Arctium minus; assembly: GCA_954870635.1. NCBI lineage: Eukaryota > Viridiplantae > Streptophyta > Magnoliopsida > Asterales > Asteraceae > Arctium > Arctium minus. The sequence goes on along the minus strand of OX941087.1, from coordinate 25,464,921 downwards.
TCGGTCTTCAACCGCAGGTATGTCGCATGTGGCATCATGAATGAATTCCACAGCGATGTTGAGGTTGGTACGATCATCTTCAGTGAAGGAGGGAGGCAGCGCTGGAGCTGGTTCATTCACTTTCTGGAGAACTTGCTGAAGAAGGGACGTGCAGAGGTCAACCTTGGAAGAGAGACCCTGAACGTCAGCTGTAAGAGACTCAAATCGTCCTTGAAAAAGTCGAGAGGACTCTCTGAGTTGGACGACTTGTTCTTCGAGAGCTGAAAGTTGAGAGTTCTCAGCTTTGGATGAGCAAGTGGCGGTCAACTTCTTCAGCTCCTCACCAGCCTGATTGACGGCGTTGGTGGTTTCATTGATGGTGTTGGTGAGAGCATCCACCTTTTCTCCTAGACTGTTGACATGCGTGTCAACAGTCGCCAAGCTAGGACCTGAAAATAATGTTAGTTCAGATATGGGCTTATTTGGAGAGGGGGGGAGAGAAGTGTTTAGGATTATAGGTGTACCTGACGTATCAAACATTTTGTAGAACTGCATAGATTCCTCAAAAGTTTGATGCTCAGGTCCTATAGGGAAAGAAGAGGTGGCAGGTTCAGAGACCAAATGAGGAGAGAAGGGAAGAGTTTTGGGGATAGAAGTAGGGATGGGGTTAATCTCAGGGAATGAGATAGTAGGTGGGGTTACTGATGATGTGACAGCGAGTGAGATCGCTGACACGGCAGTATGAGTGACTGCTGAAGTTGTGGAGGAAAGACCCACAAAAGCATCTAAGGTAGCTTGTTGAGAAGCTCCCTCAGGTATAGTACTAGAAGGTGTACTTTCCTTAGTCTTTTTGGCCTTTTTGGAAGGACCAATTGGACTAGCTGATGGTCTTTTAGAAGCAGTGGTAGCGACAGGGATAGCAGACGAAGGAACCGTCTGCGTGGTCGCTGAAAATGAAGAAGAATGGAGAGAGAGACGAGAGCGAAGGAGAGAGATACTTACCTCGTCTGCGAGTGGCTTGACCTCCAGTGATCGTTGACCAACCCTGGCAAAGGTGCCATCATCTTTGGTGGGATAGGTGTTGGGATAGAGGAACTTGATGTACGTACATATGAAACGTACGTACGAGATCTTGGGATCTCGTTCAGGCTTCTCTAATCTCGACCTCAGATCTTCAAAGATGGCTGTGGCGTAGTCAAAGTTTTGACCAGCGATAACGGAGTATGCCATTTGCAGTTGTGTTTTGCTGGCTTGATCCAGCGAACCACTCTTCCCACTCATGCACTGAATTATGTGCGAGAAGATAAAGTTCAGTTGTGATGGCATCTGAGCTTTAAGAATCTTGGTGAGCTTCTTGTTAGGAATAGACGATCTTGGTTTGTTTTCCCAACAATAGCCCATTGCGTCCAGGAAGAATATCAGCTCATCATCAGTGGGGAGTGCGTCGAATCCACTCTTTGGTTTGTCAGGGAATCGTAAAGATTTCCTGAGGCTAAGAGCGGTCATGCTCCCTGGCCCTAATTCCGTGCTGAACGAGATAGCAGGGACTCGTTCGCCTTTCCTGTTTGTAAGTTCAGTAGCATCAGCAGTGAACCAGAACTGCTGAAGTAGAGTCTTGGAGGGCTTAGGATCCACAGTGATCGCGTAAGCTATGCATGACTGCTTGAGGAATTCAGCAGCTTCCACCAGATGTGGGTATTTGTCAGCTTTGAAGTCGAGTCTGGCCAAATGATTACATTTAGTAATCTCAACTTCAGTGAGAGCGAATCGTACATGCTTGGAAGCAACGATTGAAGACTGTGTCATTTCTGTTATGGAAAGAGGCATAATAGAAGAAATGATTTAGATTAAAAATAATATGATTACCAGTTTCCATAGATGAAGGGAAACTGGAAAATTATCAAGTTATTTTTAAGAAAAAAATAGTGTTCTGGGTAGAAAGAAGGAAGAACACTTTAAAACCAAAAGGTTTTTATTTAAAAACATAAAATCAGAAAGAATGATCTTTAGTTTTAAAAAACGTTTTATAAAATCCATAGAAAGCGAGTAGGATTTTAAAAGAATAAAAAGCATATGAACAAAGCATATAAACATGAAATAAACCTGTGTATCTTGAAGAAAAAGAGTTGCAGATTCAATATTCTGGGTTTACTTGCTTGAGTGTTCTTGAGAGAATGTTTCTTGCTTTGAAAGTTTTGAAAGCGTAAACCGTATAAAGGAGAGAAGAATTCCTTTTATACGAAGAGAGAGAAGAGAGATAAGAGAGAGAATGAAGCGGGAAAAGAAATCATCATGACATTGACACGTTCCACGAAGTTGATTGGATAGGAGGGCAACGGACGAACGTGTCAGAAAAGGCATGTCGTGGATTGTCGGTTCAAATGACGTCATAGAGGAGAGAGACTGTTCATTTGTCCGTTCAAATGATCACTGAAGAAAAGTCAGTGATAGATTTTCCTTTTTAAAAGTATCCCTGATTGTAAAGATAGGGATAGATTTTCCTTTTAAAAGATCACTGATTGGAAATATCAGTGATTAATGTATTTTTCAAAAAAAAGCTTTTAATCATTTGAAGAAAGTTCAGTGATTAAAGTTTATATTTTGAAGAAAAACATCTTTGAGGGAGAGAGAACATACCTGAGAGTCAGAATGTTTATCAGAGAGAATGATGAGGGGAACTTTTGATTACTGACACAATACATGAACGCTGAAGAATTATTCTTCGAGGTTCAGCATTCCAAGCTCACTGATGAGAAAGTTGAACCTTGTCTCATCAAGAGGTTTGGTGAAAATATCAGCAAGCTGAAAGTCAGTAGGGATAAAGTGAAGTTCAATATCACCATTCATCACATGATCTCTGATAAAGTGATATCTGATCTCTATGTGTTTTGTCTTTGAATGTAGCACTGGATTATTTGCTATAGCGATAGCACTAGTGCTGTCGCAATAGATAGGAATCTTTGACAGCTGAAGATCATAATCTAATAGTTGATTTCTCATCCATAGGATTTGTGAACAACAGCTTCCAGCGGCTACGTATTCAGCTTCAGCTGTGGAAGTGGACACAGAATTTTGCTTCTTGCTTGTCCAGCTTACTAGCTTTCCTCCCAAGAGTTGACATCCACCAGTGGTACTTTTTCTGTCAAGTTTACAGCCTGCAAAATCACTATCAGAATAACCAGTTAGATCGAACCCTGAGTCTTTGGGATACCAAAGACCGAGGTTAGGAGTTCCTTTCAGATATCTGAAAATTCGCTTTACAGCGATCAGATGGGATTCCTTGGGTTCAGATTGATAGCGTGCACATAAACAAGTAGAGTACATGATGTCAGGTCGGCTTGCTGTAAGATACAACAATGAGCCTATCATTCCTCTATAGGCAGTGACATTAACAGGTTTTCCAGATGGATCCTTGTTAAGTGTCAGTGGTGGTGCCATAGGAGTTTTCATCGCTGAAGTTTGAGTTAAATCAAACTTCTTCAGCATGTCTTTAACATACTTACCTTGGCAGATAAAAGTACCTTTGTCAGATTGTTTAATCTGAAGACCAAGAAAATATGTCAGCTCACCCATCATACTCATTTTATATTCTTTCTTCATTCTTTCAGCGAAGCGAGTACATAGAGATGGGTTAGTAGAACCAAATATTATGTCATCGACATATATTTGTACAAGAATTATATGACCTTTTATCTTCCTGAAAAATAACGTATTATCAATCTTGCCACGTTCAAAATTTTCAGAGATAAGAAAAGATGAGAGAGTGTCATACCAAGCACGAGGGGCTTGTTTTAAACCATAGAGAGCCTTATCCAATTTATAAACATAATTTGGATGCTTAGGGTCATAGAACCCTGGTGGTTGTTCTACATAAACTTCTTCATTCAGTTTTCCATTCAGAAAAGCTGATTTTACGTCCATTTGATAAACGATGAAGTCTTTATAGACTGCATAAGCTAAGAATAGTCGAATTGCTTCGAGCCTGGCCACAGGGGCAAAGGTTTCATCATAGTCTATGCCTTCCTCTTGTCTGTATCCCTGAGCAACAAGTCGAGCCTTGTTGCGGGTTACAATTCCATGTTCATCTAACTTGTTTCTAAACACCCATTTGGTGCCTATTACAGTTTTATCAGATGGTCTAGGAACGAGATTCCAAACTTTGTTTCGAGAGAATTCAGTCAGCTCTTCTTGCATAGCGCTGACCCAGTTTGGATCTCTGAGGGCATCATCAGTCTTCTTTGGTTCAATTAAGGAGAGAAAGTTTACAAAGAGACAGATATTACCTGAGCTTCGTCGTGTCTGAATACCTGCATCTGGATTACCAAGAATTTGATCTATGGGGTGATCTCTGGTCCATCGCTGAGCAGGAGCAAGATTGCTTATTTCAGCGATAGGATCAACAATAGGAGCAGCCGCTGATGAAGATGCTTGAGGTTCATCAGCTAGTAATTGTTGAACATTAGATACACCAATGCTTTCAGAAGGGTTTTCAGACGTAGATGGATTTGATGGTAGAAGTGTGTTTAGAGGTTCAGCTGAAATCCATGAGTTGGATTCAGCGGTGGGAGGTATGATACTTGGTTCTTCATCAGCAGCTGGAGTTTCAGTGTGCTGTTGGTTTGAGAAGAAAGGTTCAGTTTCTCTATAGTGAGAGATCATCCAAGTATTCAGTTCTTCATTGTCAGCGATTGGTTTAGAGTTCGCTGAGCGCGTTTCATCAAACGTGACATGAATGGTTTCTTCTACGGTTTGTCTTCTTTTGTTGAAAACTCTGTAGGCTTTTGAGATGGAGGAATATCCTAAAAATATTCCATCATCGGCTTTTGGGTCGAACTTTCCAAGTTGATCTTTGTTGTTTAAGATAAAGCACTGACAACCAAAGATATGAAGAAAACTGATAGAAGGCTTCCTTCCAAGAAAGAGTTCATAAGCTGTCTTCCCAAATCGCTTTATTATCAGCGATCTGTTTTGAGTAAAACATGCAGTGTTTACAGCTTCTGCCCAAAATTGAGTAGGGAGGTGAGAATCGCTGAGCATTGATCTAGCAGCTTCTATGATCGTTCTGTTTCTTCTTTCAGCGACTCCATTTTGCTGAGGTGTTCTTACTGAAGAGAAGTTGTGAGAGATTCCCTTGTTCTCAAAGAAATTGTTCAGGGAACTATTTTTGAATTCAGTTCCATGATCACTCCTTATTGATCGAACAGTAAGATTATTCAGCACTTCCATCTTTTTGACAAAAGATATTAGTTCTTCTGGAGTATCATTCTTGCAGCGAAGAAAAATAACCCAGGTGTAGCGAGAATATTCATCTACAATGACAAGCGTATATTTCTTTCCAGCTATTGATTGGATATTGACAGGGCCAAATAGATCCATATGCAAGAGCTGAAGAGGACTTGTTACTGAGGAAACTTGTTTCGACTTGAAACTAGCTCTTGTTTGTTTTCCTTTTTCACATGCTGAGCAGAGAGATTCTTTAGCATATGAGTGCTGAGGAAGACCAGAAACCAGTTCCTTAGATGAGAGAGAATTCAGGGTTTTGAAGTTTAGATGAGAGAGCCTTTTATGCCATAGCCAGTTGACATCAGAAGAGGCCTTAGAGAGAAAACATAAGTTATCAGTGATAGTAGAGTCCATATCTATTACATAGACATTTTCTCTTCTATAACCACTGAGAGCAAGTTTTCCTTTTTCATCTACCACTGAACATGCTTTCTTAGAAAAGCGAACTTCGTAGTCTTTGTCACATAGCTGACTGATGCTTAGAAGATTGTGCTTCAGTCCATCTACATAAGCGACTCTTCGAAAGGTAGTTGTCCCATTGCTGAGGACACCAAACCCTCGGGTAAATCCTTTTCCATTTCCACCAAAGGTCACAGAGGGACCTTTCTCTTCCTTGTATTCAGTGAGCAGGTCTCTTTGTCCAGTCATATGACGAGAACATCCGCTATCGAGATACCAGATGCCCTTTGATCCCTGCATACATAAGGAAGATTAAGCTTTGTTTGGTACCCACTTTTCAATGGGTCCTTCAGAGTTAGTGGATAAGGAAGATTCAGCAGTCTTCACCGCTGATGAAGATTCAGCTTCAGTGGTAATCTTCACTTTGGTTAATTTCTTAACCTTAGTGGTATTTTTCTTCACTTTGGCTGTTTTATCAGCTTCGGTGGTATTTGGACACTTGCTCGCAATATGGTCAGTGAATCCACAGTGATAACATTTTCTATATCTGATGGTGGATTTATAGCCAGAAGGTTTTGAAAACTTAAGATGAGCAGGTCCAGCTCCAAGAATACCTTTAGCACGAGATCTGGGAGGAATTTTTATTTCTTCAGATTTCACGGGCTTTAGATCAACCTTCAGCTTTGGAGGACAGATATCAAAGATTTCTGTCACTGAGCTAAAAGGTTTATCCACTGAAGGTTTGGAAGGAACTTTCAGTTTGGTTTTCTTGGAAGCCTTCTGAGGAGGGAGAATAGACTTTCCTTTATCTGCAGGCTTAGATCTTGCAGATATCTCCTCAGGGATGGGATTAGAAGAAGAACAGGGATAGAATTGATTATAAGAAGTGTCAAAGAAAGATGTGACAAAAGTTCCAAACTTAAGCGAGGAACTTTCTTCTTTAGGATCATCCTGTGGTGACCAAAAACCAAGACCAGTTTTATCACTTTCAGGAGTTTGAGCATTTATTATCTCAGAGATCTTTGTTGATGATTTGCACCATTTTTCAACATGAGCCTTTTCTGCTTTTAGAGCAGCGATGGCTTGTTCGCGTTCAATGCTGATGATTTCATTTATAATGACTTGATCTTTTAGCTTTTCTTCTAAAAGATTTAGTTCACTGATCTTTTCATGACATTTCTCTAGCTCTTGTGTTAAATAAACATTTTTATTTTCAGCTTGAGTTTTGTCGTTTAAAGCATTATAAAGGTCAATCGTTAGCACATCAACAGCGCGACTTCTCTCAGCTTCAGGCAGAGAGGGATTTGTAGAGATGGATACCTGAGATGATATGTAGCTCATAGAAGGTTCAGATGGTTCTTCTACTTCTTCTTTAATCTCAGCCATGAGGCAAAGATTAGCGACTTCTTCTTCATCAGAAGATGATTCTTCTGATTCAGCCCAGTCATGTTCTTCAGCGATGAGACCTTTACCTTTTTGCTGATAGCTTTTCAGCTTTTGATATTTGTTTTTCAGCTTATGGTATTTGTCATCACTGGATCTTCTTGAGGTAGAAGGTTTGAAGACCTTTTTAGACCTGCACTCACTAGCAAAATGTCCAATTTTTTCGCAGTTATAGCAAGTGGCTGTAGCCTTATCAACCGGAGTTGATTTTGGCTTTTCAGTAAGAGAGAGAGGTTTACTTCTTCGGAAGTTACTCTTTCTTGCAAATCTCTTAAAAGAGTTTGTCAAGAGTGCTAAGGACTCATTAAACTCTGAAAGATCAGGGTCTGATAAATCCTCAGATTCAGAATCTAACTCAGTGATGGTGAGAGTAGATCGCTGAGATGGAATTATCTCTGATGAGACTAAAGCAACAGCAGTGCTTTTGGAGTCTTTAGAATCTTTTACAAGATTCTTCTTCAGGAGATTAGATTGCTCATAGTTGAGCAATATTCCATACAGAGTGCTTAGAGAGAGAGTATGTAAGTCCTTTGTCAGCTTGAGACATATTGAATAACTGTCCCAGCTTTCAGGAAGACTTTCCAAGAATTTTGTTAGGACCTCAGAATTAGAATAGGTCCTTCCAACAGTTCTTAGGTCAATGATCAGGCAGTTAAACCGCTGATGAATGTCAGAAAGAGATTCATTCTTACCAGCGATAAAACTTTCATACTGTCTTACCAAGTTAATCTTTCGGGTCTCTTGGATTTCAGTGGTGCCCTCATATTGAACACATATGGTTTCCCACATTTCTTTAGAAGTTTTTAGATGCATGATGGAATGGAAAACTTCATCAGGCAGAGCCATTGATATAATGGTCTTTGCTCTTGCATCTATGCCTACCTTCTTTTTATCTTCATCACTCCACTGTCTTATTTCCTTAACGACATATCGTTCAGGGACAGCTTCAGTGGTGGCAGTAGCAGGAACAGCAGCTATAATTCTAACAGGTTCATAGGGTCCGTTTTCTATATATTCAGGTATAGTAGGATCCGCACCTTCAAGAAATAGCATCATTCGATTTTTCCATAGAGAAAAGTTATCTCTGCTAAATCGAGGAGGTTTAGAAAGTGAACCATTATCATAGTAGTTTGTGTTTGTGTTTAGTGCCATTTTAGAATAGCAAGGAAGAGTATACAGCAAGATCTTGTTTATTAGATTAAACAAACTGCTCTGATACCACTTGTTGGTCCCGAAGGTGCTTAACAAGTTTGTAGAAGGGGGGGGGGTTGAATACAAACACAGAAATTAAAGTTTAATAAATTGTTTATTGATAAATCAAAATACAATTTACAAGTTTGTTGCGGAATAAGATTAAGACAGACTCAATCTAAACAAACTTAAGAAACACTAAGATGGTTGCACAAGAAATTCAGAGAATGGGGGATTTTAGAGAGATAGAAAACAAGGGTTTCTATTTTGGAGTTCAAGGATTGAGCACACCTTCAGATGAAGGAGTGAGCTTCCTATTTATACCCTATGCATTAAATGCATGGCAGGGTACTTTACACGTGGCATTCATAGATTGGCTTTGGTAGTCTCACTTTTGGAGACATGCTTTTGGCCACTTTATGAACAGTGTAGTTGACAGAGTTGGTGTACGATTTGTGGCAGAGACTTGTCCGTTCTGACACATCGTACTGGTTGTGCAAGGTAAGACAAAAGAAAACTTGAGGCATAAGCTTTGTGATCGTTGATCGCTGAGTATCTCTTCTTCCAGAGATAAAGAAGTTCAGCTATCGCTAAAGCTTTTCCTCAGGCTTCTTCGCGTAAGTAGATTTGTCTGGTCTTCGCTGATATCCGCATCAGGTCACTAGTAGACTTATCTATTGTTCAGTGGCTTCGTCTTCGATTCAGCTATGAACTATGTTGACGCGAGACTTGTCTTCAGGGATTACGTTAACTGTGTTACATAGGAAACTATCAGTGACAACTGAACAGACTCAGTTTGATCGCTGAAAGTGAAACACTAATACATATTAAATGTTTACAGAAAGGTCATCAGCGATAACTGAACAGACTCAGTCTGATCGCTGATGATGAAACACTAATACATATAATAACGTAATTTTCACTAAGTATAAAAGAGGGTCGTTATCAAATCACTGAGAGAGTTTGGATCAACAAGCGTCGTAAAGATGCTTTATTAAAGAAAGCTACGGATGGTGCTGGTCTTCATCTTCCTCCTCCAAAGGCTACCTCTCCTGATCTAGGCTTATATGAAGAGGAACTGAAAGCTGCAAAGCTTGCCCAGATTGCTCGTGACAGAGATGCCGAGCTAGCGTTGAAGATTGCTGCCGAAGAAGATCCTACCGACACAATCAAAACTCAGATAAGCGCTCTAGAGGACTCGGCGAAGAAAAATGAGGAAATAAAGTCTTTGTGTATCGATTGGTACCGCAAAACTCTCAATAGACGTCGGTGCTCTGCCAAAATCACAGATGTCAAAATAATCAAACCGTCTGCAAGCTGCAAGGTTATTCGACTAAAGATTACCAGGGATGATGCTTCAATGTCTATGGACAGACTGGACTCTCTTATTCGGTTCGGAGTATCGGAATGGGTAGAAATTGGTATCTGCTTGTTAAAAAGCCAAAGCTCTGCAAAAGCTGAGGTTGATAAATACATTGCAGATCTTCAAACCAAGTTCAGAACCTATCAAAAAAGATACAACATTGTCCATACTCCTGCCGAAGAAGAGATCATCAACAATTTAATGTCTGGTCGTCCTCCTCCCAAATCGAAGTCGAAATCCAAAAAGGAAGACGTGTTTGCCCAAATGGCTAGAGAAGGAAAGGTCCCGGATACTTCAAACCTCGATCTATCATTACCAATTCCGGTTCCTCATCCTTCAACCACTGTGATTTCTGAGCCCACTCATGGTATCTTCTTCAACGACGCGCTTAGGCAGATCTCCTTCTTCAGATCAAGCCAAATCCCTATTGCCGACACAACCTTTCTCCATGGGATTATTCAAATAATTCCAATATCTTCTAGGGATCTCTATGTGGCTACTACCGACGAACTAAAGAAGAGGGATGTTGAACCGCATTTTTCTTTTGAATAAACTCGGTGTAGTTTTATGTTTGTGTTTATTTTGTTTTCCTCTGTATTGTAATCTTCTTAAAAAGATTAATACATTGAGTTTTTATTACTTATCGTAAATAGTTTGTACAAATCATTATTTCATTCTTTTATACTTGTAAATGTCGGATACTCTAAAAAATCCAAAAATAAACAAAAAGAATGGTCTATGTGAAAAAGAACCCAAAAGAGTATGAAAAAGGGTCAAAATGCATTATTCATTAACTTCTAAGTTGTATGAGATGTTATCATCAAATAGGGGGAGATTGTTGGGTCATCTAAGATTTAAAGATAACCTCTCCTTAGTCTTTATTGATGATTGAACCTTGTATTTTGATTTATGGTTCTTTGTAATAGCTTAGTTAGTTAAACAGATCGGTGAGTCGAAGACAAACCGAATTCAACATGAAGGAAGTCTACAATGCGGATTGAGATGGACTTCAAAAGTGAACTAAGCCTTGTCTACCGATTCCTATTCGGCAGATCATACCCTTGCCGATTTCTAATCGGCAATTCTTACCCTTGCCGATTTGTTGTTCGGCATGTCTTTTCTTTCAGTGTCGAACTTCCTATGTTCGGCACATACCTCTGCTACTGAATTCCTTTTTCGGTAGTCATTCTCTTACAGATTGCTTCGTTATTTTATAAAAGCATTTATGTCAAACCCTCATGATTTGACATACTTCCTCATTCCCAATGATCTTCTGACAATGGGAATGGAAGCTTCATTCTTCCTTGAGAAGATATACAATTAGTCTTAACTTGATTGAGACGTATATTTTCTATTTGATCTCAAAGAGATTGTCCCTTGAATATTTTATAATTGATATTGTACTTTCATAGCACAAAAGTTACCTTTTGTGTTATGAAATGTCACATCAAATATCTTATAATTTATTTACAATATCTCAACCACTCTTGCCTTTACTCCTACTTGTCCTTTGCACTCATTACATTGTATAGTATATAAAGGATGGAAGTAGCACCTTGCTACTTACGCTTTCAGCTCAAGTTTTGGTATTCACAAGATTTCAAGCAGGTTGATAGTTTTCTCTTGTCTCTCTAAGGTTTAAGTCTTTGTGTTCTTAATATCTTCTAAGTGTTAGATTATTTAGAGTAGTACTTAACTATTCTTATTCCGCAATAATTTTTATTTCTCTTTGTGTAATTCTTGATATTAATTATCAATAAAAGAATTAAAATTAAGTAATTTTGTGTTATTGTATTCAACCCCCCCCCCTTCTACAATACTTGTTTACTTCTTTGGGACTAACAATCTTATTTCCATTGCAACGTTAGATGAGGAACATGTTTGCAAGTTAAAACGATGTTTAGTGTTATGTGAATATGATTAACACCATCATTGTATCTTCTTATGAAGCATCCGGTGGTTGAAATACAATAAGTTTAATCGAGATATACAAGGATATACGTTAATGTTATAAAATGTAAACTTGATATTGAATATATTGTATCGAGATAAGAGTAAGGAATTGGAAAAGCAAAGATCACGTAAAACTTAGATTTGAATCTTAAAAACCAGTGCTTACATACATAAGTTTGACCAACAAAACTATTTGGAAGGTCTTTGTCATGTAGTGGTACATGATTAAATCCTTATTACTATATACTATTTCATTGATTTGTATTGAGAAATTTTATCCAAAAACTTCAAAGACATAGGTCTATAGTTTGACAAATCTAAGGCTATCTTGCAACCTCTTTGTGATTATAAGGCGGGCTATGGATTGTAGCAAGACATTGTATTGGAATTGTAAAAATGAGGAGCTTTATGTTAACGTCTGCAAGTATGTAAATGGTTGGAGGTTCAATATCATAAAGGGTTCATTTTGCTTGACGCTTAAAGAAATTTTTGAAGAAATCTAGTGTTTTTTGGATACATAGTAACCCATCATTTCATTGAAAAAACATTATTAATTTCTTCCACAACCTCTCTAATTTTTTCTTTATTTAACTACTTTTATTGATGTGACAAAACTTAAATGATCACAAAGTGTGAAGTAATTACTTATGCTAAACCTACCTCTTTAGTTAAGTTGTAAATATTTACACCACATCAAACATATTCAAGGTATTGAAATGACATTAATTTTTGTTGGTTGTCAACTTTTACACATTACATTTATTAGAAATTGATTACTCTAGTTACATGCTTGTTTGAAGGGCTCTTGATGTCCCAAGGGCTTTTGGTGGTGCAATACTACAACAAAAGTGTCATATAACAACGCGTCCTACAAACCAATTAAAGTTTATACTATTGTGGTGGCAATGTGTGGTTCGATAAAACAACGCATGCACTAGCGTTGTGTTCTCTAATCTGGAGAGAAAAGAAAAGAAAAGAAACGGATGAAAAAAAGGGAGAGAAAAGAAAGGAAAGGAAAATAATTTTTTCATTTGTGTTCTCGAAATGAAAGGAAAAGGAAGGAAAAGAAAGGAAAGGAAATAGTTTTTCATGTTCTTGAACATGAGAGAAAGTAAAGAAAATATGTCGATTTTACAAATATACCCTTATAAAAATATATTCTTTATAATGAAAGATTGAGTAGTGTGTGTCCCAATATGCAATCATTCAATCAAGTAAATCAATAATTAACACAATAATGCAAACCTGATATTGATTAAGCAATAGATTCAACAGGTTACATGATTGAAATCGATCTATCTCTCTGTCTGTTTCTCTGTTCACGGCGCACCACCCACACCAACAGCCTCCTCTCCAATAATTAATTCTCTAATTAATTCCTCTAACCTAATTACCACTAAACAAGATTAATTAATACTTAGGCTAACTAAGCCTAATGGGCTTGACAAGGTTTGGTAATGGGCTTTACAATGCTTGGCCCAAAAACAAACTAAGTTAACTAAAATTAAAACTAACTAATAAATAAATAAAATACGTAAACAGACTTTGACTATTTATTACAAAAGGACCCTAGACTATTTGTTGAGACGACTTTATCAGCTTTGACTTCAGATTTCCATCTTCAGATAATTATGATCTTGAATCCAATAAATATGTGCTTTAACAATCTCCCCCTTTGGATCAGGATCATTCTTTAAGCTCAGAAAATGTAATTTTCCTCTTTGTCTTTCAAAGAAAATTTCTTCAAAGCAGCAAAACTTCATAATATTTTCAGAAATTCTTTCAAAAACTTTTGATCTCCGCATTTATTGATTGACGCTTCTCCCCCTTTTTGATGAAAAGAGCAAAGAGTTCATCAAAACTTGTCTTCAAGAAATTTCTTCCACCATTGATCTTGCAAACAGAACCACTGATTATCCGTCAATTCATTAAGATGTTCATCCAGATCTTTGCAAATCTAGACAATTTAGAAAATGAAGTGTAACACCTGAATCAACAAATGAATCAGTTAAAATTGCCTATCAGTAACACATAGTCACTGTGTGTAACGAATACACAATATAAAGGAGCTTTTGTGATGTTCACTCTCCCAGGGCTTCCATTCAATCATCGAAAAACCACAAAGGTAATTTCTATGAACGTTATGACAAAGAAACAAATTCTTTGTGTGTTCGTGCAAGTGATAGAATAAATTAAGCATATGATGTTTGCTTATAAGGCTCAAAATGTGTAAACCACTGAGACAACAGGTAGTTAAACACAGACTCAATGTGCATTAGTGAAGTGTGAAGGTGGGGCAAACTTCCTTCTTTTCAATATCCAGATTTTCCAAATGAAAATCAGATAGCATATGTGTTGTGTCCCCTTTGAAAATGAAACATTTTCTTGTTGAGAAGAAAATGAGTAGCTGGTGGGGTAATGTCAAGAATTGGCATGGGCTAGTTGCCTGTTTCAATAATGTTCACCAAGAATTGTGAAGCATTAGAAATGTGGTTGCCCGACTCAGAAAGTAGTTGGTGCAGAGTTTGATATTCTTTTACTCTGATCTCTCACCCTCTTTCTTTTAATCTTTAAGCTCACAGCTAACCGAACTCTCTTTTGACATATTCTCTCATCACACATCCCACACTCATTTATGTTGACTCCTCACATTCAATCACTAAAGGATTAACTTCTGGGGTAGGAATCACTGGTTAACGTGAATCCATAGAAGTTTCTTTGAAGTCCTAGAACACTGATCCCATGTTTTCCTATGAAGCATATAATGCTCAGATGATTTAACTTTTTCAGTTAAAGCTCAAAGATGAATCAGAAAACATTTAAAATCACACTTCCAATTCAAGAAAGATGTTTGAGAATCGAAAAGTGGTTTGAACATTTAAGAACATGTTTTCTTATGATTGAAAGTTGTCCTTCTTTCAACCATGAATGAGATGAAGAAAAGGAATTATACCTTTTGAGTGCAGTCTTACATCCCACGAAGTCAAGCTTAAAGTCATAAAGATATGATCTTTGAAGCATCTCTCAACCTATAAAAGTCTAAAAGTCTAGTCAAAGTAACTTTATTCACAGAAATTGAAATAACATAAAGCAGTAAAACACTTAGTGTACGAGTTCTTATCAGAAATAATCAGAGGTCATAGCCATACTCTTTACTTGTATGCTCCCCCTAGAATCATGCATCACTAACAATTATCAGTAAGCACAATGCATTTAAATATGTTCCCCCTCAAACTAACATTGACCATCAATGAAATACTTCTCACACTCCCCCTGAGATCATGAACAAACTGTTAAAGAGCAGGTATCATGCGGAAATAATAATAAAGAAATGATAAAGAGACACAATAAGAAACTTTAATAGGTAACTACCGATTATGTCTTAAGATTTAGCATACCAAGTCTTGAGACAAGAAAATTAAATCTCTTTTCGTCTAAAGGTTTGGTAAACAAATCTGCAAGCTGATAATCGGTTTTTACAAAGTAAAGTTCAATTGTCCCCTTTTCTACATTTTCTTTTATAAAATGATACCGGACATCTATGTGTTTGGTCTTAGTATGCTGAACAGGATTAGCGGTAATCGCAATAGCGCTCTTCGAATCACAATAGATCGGGATTCTATTGAAATTAAATCCATAGTATCGCAGTTGTGTTCTCATCCACAGGACCTGAGAACAGCAGCTAGCAGCAGCTACATATTCCGCTTCGGCTGTTGATGTGGAGACACATAATTGCTTCTTCGAAGCCCAACTGACGAGTTTATCTCCGAGGAATTGTATATGACCCGAGGTGCTCTTCCTGTCTAACATGCAACCAGCATGATCTGCGTCTGAATAAGATGTTAGTTCAAAGCTTGTATCCTTAGGATACCACAAACCAAGATCTGCAGTCCCCTTCAGATACCTGAAAATCCGCTTTACAGTAGACAAATGGGATTCTTTAGGATTGGCCTGATATCTAGCACATAAGCATGTAGAGAACATTATATCCGGCCTACTAGAAGTAAGATACATTAAAGAACCTATCATCACTCTATAAGTCCTAACATCAACAGCCTTTCCCGAAAGATCGGTGCCAATCTTAGTACCAGGTGCCATTGGGGTACCAATCGATTTACAATTTTCCATTTTGAACTTCCGAAGAATATCCAGAATGTATTTAGATTGATTGATAAAAATCCCTGTTGAAAATTGTTTGACTTGCAATCCGAGAAAGAAATTCATCTCTCCCATCATGCTCATTTGAAAACGAGACACCATGAGGTTTGCAAAGTTCCTACAGTACTTAGGATTTGTAGAACCAAAAATAATATCATCCACATATATTTGAATAAGAATGATATCGCCTTTATCCTTTTTAATGAAAAGAGTGGTATCAACCGTACCTTTTGTGAAACCCGACTTAACCAAGAATTGAGATAGAATATCATACCAGGCGCGAGGAGCTTGTTTTAGTCCATAAAGAGCTTTATCCAAGATGTAGACGTGGTTCGGCTTATCTGGATTTACAAACCCTTCTGGCTGTGAGACGTAGACTTCTTTCTTGAGTACTCCATTCAGAAAAGCTGTCTTCACGTCCATTTGATAGACGGTGAAGTTCTTGTGGGCTGCGTAGGCTAAGAACATCCGAATTGCCTCTATACGTGCCACTGGAGCATAAGTCTCATCGTAGTCTATCCCTTCCTCTTGCCTATATCCCTTGGCGACAAGTCGTGCTTTGTTTCAGATAACGATGCCATCTTCATCTTTCTTGTTTTTGAACACCCATTTCGTACCAATGATGGTTTTACCTTGTGGTTTGGGTACGAGTCTCCAGACTTTCAGTGCTTCAAACTGATTCAGTTCATCTTGCATCGCAGTTACCCAATCTGAATCGGCAAGGGCCTCAGATACGCGTGTAGGCTCGATCTTGCTCAGAAAGGATTCATACATACATAGATTTGATGTTGCAGACCTAGTTTGCACCGGTGCAGATGGATCTCCAATAATTTGATGTATCATGTTCTCTTTGGTCCACTTATGTTCATGAGGGAGTGGATTAGATGTAGATTGAGCATTTTCCGCATCTAGGAATCCACTGGTATCTCCTTCAGATGGTTCAGAATTAACGGGGGCTTCAGTTGAAGTAGTCGTTGCAGAAGTAGCAGTAGGTACAACTTGGTCAATCTGTTGATCAGTCCTTACAGTACATCCTACGGAGTCAGCTACTTCTGTCTCGGCATTGTTGGTCACAACTTCAACTGTCGGAGTAGGCTTTTGAATTGGAACTTCTTGCTGAATAGGAGAACCAAATTCAGTAGAGATATCGGAAGTGGTTGGATGAGTAGTCATCGAGTCTTCTATCCTGTCAACCACAACAGAGTTAGGCAATTTAGAACCAAAAAATTCATCATAGAACAGTTCAAATAATAAATCTAAATCAGATAAATTAGAAGTAGACGACGAAGCGCCATCTGATTTGTTCTCTTGAGGTGCAGGTCCTGGACTGGTTGGTCCAGAAGCTAATACTCCGGTAATGACGGGTTCTGAACTGATGTGCTCAGAAGCCATTTCCTCATCGAATGTAACATTAACGCTCTCGATCACAATCTTCGACTTCTTCAAATAAACACGATATGCAGACGATGTAGATGAATAACCAACAAATATGCCTTCATCCGCCTTAGCACTGAACTTGTTTAGATTCTCTCGGTCGTTTAGAACATAACACGTACAACCAAAAACATGAAAATATTTAATGGTTGGTGTTCGGTTGTTTATCAACGCATACGGAGTCTTCTGAAATCTGCGGTGTATCATGGAGCGATTCTGAGTGTGACATGTAGTCGAGACAGCTTCAACCTACAAAAATAAAGGTAAGTCAGATTGGCTGAGCATTGTCCGAGCGGCCTCGACAAGTGTACGATTTCGCCTTTCGACGACTCCGTTCTGTTGAGGCGTGTGAGGAGCAGAGTATTGATGTGATATCCCGACCGATTCGAGATATTCTTCAACTATCTTGTTCTTGAACTCTGTGTCGTTGTCAGTCCTGAGAATCTTGACTTGTTTTTGCAGATTGACTTGGGTCGTCTTCAGAAACGTAATGAGAACATCGGGAGTCTCATCTTTAGACCGTAGAAATTTAACCCAAGTGTATCGCGTATAGTCATCCACGATAACCAGCACATACTTCTTTCCTCCTAAGCTTTGCGTTCGCATAGGACCGCATAGATCCATATGCAACAACTCTAATGGAGAGCTGGTACTCGGTTCAGGCTTTGGTTTGTGTGGGGCTCTCTTCATCTTTCCCTTTTCGCACGCTGCACATAGATGTTCTCTTTCGAACTTCAGTTCTGGAAGACCTTTCACTATCTTGCCACTGACCAGCTTGTTGATGTAGCGAAAGTTGAGGTGAGAAAGTCGTCGATGCCATAACCAGCTTTGTTGCATCGAGGCCTTTGATAGTAGGCAGACCGGATTGTCAGCCTGGACCTTTGACAAATTGATGGTGTAGAGGTTTGACTTGCGAGATCCGACCAGGAGTTCTTTTCCTTCTTCAGTGCGTACTGAACATGTCTTGGCCTTGAAATTAACCTCTAAATCTTTGTCGCAGAACTGGCCAATGCTGAACAGGTTGTGCCTTAAGCCTTCAACATAACTCACCTTATTGATCGTAAGATTTTCATGTACAACATCACCATATCCCAGAATAGGTGAAAACTGATCATTCCTAAAACGAACTGTGCCGCAGTATTTGTCCGTATAATTAGACAACATACTCTTCTGCCCGGTCATATGTTTGGAACACCCGCTATCCAAATACCACATATGACGGGTCTGCACAACACAAATCAAGAAAGAAGAAGTTTAGGAACCCATTTAAAAATGGGACCTCCACTGTTAGTACTTGATTTTGGCACCCATTTAAATTTGGGTCCGCTTTTTCTTTGAAAATCAGAATCATGATAAGACGAATGATAATGATAAGATGAAACATTATATGAACCATACCAAACATCAGAATATTTACGAGAAGCATAATCACATTCACCATAATTTAAAAACTTTTTATTTGATGGTGCTAACTGGAATAATTGCTTTATAGAGTACTTCTTGCGAGAATCAACAAGATTAGATTTAAAAGTAGCAACATTCACAATCACATAATCTTTACTAGAAGTCTTTTTATTCAAAATAAAACTAGAACTAGATTTAGCTTTCTCGTCTATCTTCTGTTTCAGTATCCATGCAGTCTTAACTCCAACCCTTTGCTTTCTTAAATCTGAAACATGTGAAACTTTAGAGTTAGAATGATGAGAATTAATAGAATGCTTCTTCTTTGGCTTACCAGTGGGGATCGGTTTCTGTGAAAGCTGAGATTTTTGTTTCTTACCTTTTGCTTTCTTTGATTTCACAGAAACTGATTTATCAACTTTCGTTGATGTTTCACCTTTGTCAAAAACACTGGGTAATCCAAAGGAATTAATAACACAAGATGAATGATAAGTGTTGGGAACTGAAGAATTCATCAAGTATGGTTAATGCTGCTGGTTCAAATTACTACTGCTAGAAGACTTAAAGGTTAATACTGCTGAGTGTTACTACTGCTAGTATTATTAATATGGCTAGTCAAAGTTAGTGCTGCTTGAACAAAGTTAGTACTGCTTAGCTAGTTAGTACTGCTAGTGGTTAGTACTGCTTAGTAGTTAATGCTGCTAGAAGGAAGTTAATGATGCTGAAGATTAATACTGCTTATATGATGAAGATTCGTATGAAAGGATATACATGGAAGCTTAGAGATATACATAGAAGATATACTGAAGATATTTTATTTATTGTAATTATCTTTGTATTCAGTATATATATTGTATTGTTTAGAATAGTTAAAAAACTTTTGTTTTCATTCTTTTAGAGAGAAAAACAACCTCAATGCATAGATCCTAATTCTAGAGAAGTAGAATTCGTATTGGTGAGCCTGTTCATCAATATTGAGGTTGAGTGAGTAATCTTGTAACTTCAAAGCATTAAATACAAGTTTACAGTTTGTTCTTTATATTTTCTGTATTGATTTACTGTTTAATTGAATATCAAAGTGTTATTCCGCAAACTTCTTTGATATTGTTTCTGAGAATTAATTCTTGTTGAGAATTCGATCCTGACAAGTGGTATCAGAGCCTGATTTCTCAGAAACAACTATTCATCATGGAAAATCTTGCAGAATCAAGCAGTACTTTGGTCTCAAAGGTTCCAATGCTTAGACCCAATGAATTTGATATGTGGAAGATCAGAATCAAGCAGTACATACTCCTCACTGACTATTCTATGTGGGACATCATAGAGAATGGTCCTTCTGAAGCAGGAAAGATTGGTGCAGATGGAAAGAGAACTCCACCAAAAACTGATGCAGAAAGAAAGATCAGGCAGACAGAGATGAAAGCCTTGAGCACCTTGCTCTTGGCTATTCCCAATGAATATCAACATCAGTTCTGTAACTGCACTGATGCAGAGATGCTCTGGAATGCTCTGGAGAAGAGATTCTCTGGTACCAAAAGTACCAAGAGAAATCAGAAAGCCATTCTGAAGCAACAATATGAGAACTTTATGTCAACCAAGAATGAGTCCATGACTCAAACTTTTGACAGGTTCAACAAACTTATTGGTGAACTAGCTACAGTGGGAGTACAAATTGATCAAGATGATCTGAACAGAAAGTTTCTAAGGTCCTTGAGTGATGAATGGACCATGTATACTGTGTCTTTCAGACAGAATGATCAACTGGAAGAAAAGGAACTTGATGATCTTTATAATGATCTAAGAGTTTTTGAATCTGAGGTAGAGGCTAAAAAGAGGCCTTCTGGGTATGTTCACAATGCTGCACTTCTTTCAGCATCAACTGATTCTACTTCCAACCTTGAATCAGTTAGTACTGCCAATGGAACAAACCAAGAGAAAGGCACTGAAACTGTGTTTGAGGCCTTTCTGGCAAGTCATGGAAACTCTTCTCTCATTAATGATGACTTGGAACAACTCAATCCAGATGATCTTGAAGAGATGGATATTAAATGGCAGATGGCCATGCTCTCCATGAGAGTTAAAAAGTTCATCAAAAGAACTGGGAGGAACAACTTCTCCCAAAGAAGAGAAGATGGAGCAGGATTTGACAAGTCCAAGGTGGAATGTTACAAATGCCATCAAAAGGGACACTTTGCTAGAGAATGCAGAAGTGGAATGTCTCAGAATAACAACCACCAACAAGCTCAATCTGGAAGCTTCAACAGAAACTCTGCACAAGCCCTTGTCTCTCAACAAGGTATGGGGTTTGATTGGAGTGATCAAGCTGAAGAGGCTATTCAGAATCAAGCTCTAATGGCAGAGGTGTCTGGTCTCCCTACAGAGGTAACTTCCAATCTTTGCTCTCAAAATTGCATTAACACTGTTAAAAGGTATAGGGATCACAACCAGAACATGAGTGATGACCTTAAGAGATTGGAAAAAGACATAAAAGATTATGTGAGGATTGTTGAGAGATTTGAAGAACAGATTAAGGGTTTTCAAGCTAATGAGCTTCAACACTCTTATGACACAAATTACTGGAAGTGGGAGAAGAATGACTTAGAGCTTCAACTGACCAGATCTAAAGAAGAGAGTGAAAAGCTAAGAGGAGAGCTAGCTAAAGTCAAACTTGATGTAGAAAAGTTTTCTAATGCTTCCAAAGCAATGGATTCTTTGTTACAAACTCAGATTCATGATAAACTGAGAAGAGGTATAGGGTACAATACCACACCACCACCCTATAACAACAACTACATCCCTCCTAGTTCAGAGTTGTTAGAAACAAAGGATAGGAAGGATCTACCTAAGGGAGCCACTGAAATAGATCCCTTAGATGAAGTGGTTGTTAAGGATAAAACTGAGAAAGAAGTTGTCAAGGATAAGGACAATACTGTGAGTGGTGAGATTCCTAAAGAAAACCACATTATCACCAATGAGGGATGTGGAAAGCACTGGATCAAGTCCAAAGAGATAGAAAAGACTGAGGGAAAGAACAAGAAGGTTCACTATAAGCAGACCACTGTTGTGAACCCTATTCCTTGCAAACAATGTGTATGCAATAAATTTGAGCCCCAAAAACATGATAAACCAAGGGGAAATCAGAGAAACTGGAACAATCATTGGGCACAAAAACAAGGGGTTGATCTAAAAAAAATTATTAATAGACCAAAACCCTGTTTTATCTGTGGAAAGCTGAACCACATTGCCAAATACTGTTACTTTAATCCTATGAACCAAAGGATAAATTTTCAAAGACCTACTCAAAAATCCTTTGGTTATAGGAAAAAAGAAAAGAACCATGTGGCTAAGAAAGTTGTTAAATCTAAAAGCCACATGAAGAGACAGAATGTGGAAGATAATGTCAAGATGTGGATTCCAAAATGTACTAAAACTGTTAGTGCTGCTACTACAAATAGTGCTGCTAACAGTGATAGTACTGCTAGAAGCAATACTGCCAAACCTGTTAGTACTGCTAACTCTGTTAGTACTTCTAAAGATAGTGCTACTGCTAGTATTAGTGCTGCTAATCCAATAATCTTGACAAAGTATTCAAATACTAAGTGTTCTGATTTTAAAAATCTTGTCAAGAAAGAATGCAAGTACTTTGATGAGAAAGGGGTACCCAAGACCACCTTGGCTTGGGTTCCTAATACATACTAATTGATTTATCTAATGTGCAGGGCAACCAACAGCTCAAGGGAAAGAGCATTTGGCATGTTGATAGTGGTTGCTCTAGGCACATGACAGGCAACATGTCATGCCTTCAGGATTTCAAACATATCAATGGAGGACATGTTGCATTTGGAGATAATCTTACTGGTGGTAAGATAAGTGGAAAAGGTAATGTCACCAAAGGTAAGATGACATTTGAGGATGTCTACTATGTTGATCAATTAAAGTACAACCTGTTAAGTGTATCACAGGTTTGTGACAAACAACATAGTATATTATTTACTAATAATGAGTGTATGATCCTTGCTCCAGGGTTCAAGGTAGTTGATGAAAGCATGATACTACTTAGAACTCCAAGAAAGGACAATGTTTACTGTCTTGATATGGACAATGTTGATAGTGATTCATCTCTAAATTGTCTTGTTTCAAAAGCTTCTGTAGATTAATCCTCTCTTTGGCACAGAAGGATGTGTCACATGAATTTCAAGACTATGAACAATCTTGTTAAAAATACCCTTGTAAGAGGTTTACCTTCAAAAGTCTTTTCATGTGATGATCATTGTGTTGCTTGTCTTAAAGGCAAACAACACAAAACTTCTCATAAGACCAAAGAGTTAAATTCTGTTTCTTCTTGTCTCCAGTTACTGCATATGGATCTGTTTGGACCTACAAATGTTATGAGTATAGGCAAGAAATCTTACTGCTTGGTTATTGTTGATGATTACTCCAGATTTACTTGGGTATATTTTCTAAGGACTAAGGATGAGACAAGTGGACTTATCAAATCCTTTATTTTAAGAATTGAAAACCAAACTAATCAAAGAGTAAAAGTCATTAGATCAGACAATGGAACTGAGTTTAAAAATCATGATCTAAACACCTTTTGTGAAGAGAAAGGTATTGAGAGGCAATATAGTGCTCCTAGGACTCCTCAACAAAATGGTATTGCTGAAAGGAGAAATAGGACACTAATAGAGGCTGCTAGATCTCTGTTGGCTGATTCAAAATTGCCAATTACCTTCTGGGCTGAAGCAGTTAATACTGCTTGTTATGTCCAAAATAGAGTTCTAGTGGTCAAGCAAAAGAATAAGACCCCATATGAGCTTTTAAATAAAAGAAAACCTTTCATTGGTTTCTTCAAACCTTTTGGGTGTCCTTGTACAATTCTCAATACCAAATCTCACTTAGGTAAGTTTGATAGCAAAGCAGATGATGGATTTCTTGTTGGATATTCATCTCAGAGTAAGGCCTACAGAGTTTTTAACTCATCTTCTAGAATAATTGAAGAAAGTGACAATGTCAAATGCAATGAGAACACACCAAATCCTGTTGGGTCTGGACCTCAGTGGATATTTGACATTGATTCACTAACTAATTCTTTTGGTTTCAGTAGTGATGATTCTACAGGAACAGGATGTGGAGGATCAGGGATCACACAAGTCTCAGAAAGTATATCTAAATCTGTGATATTTCCCATACCCACAGTGAATTCTGTTGAAGACTGTGAAAAGGAATCATTTACTGGACCAAATCAGAGTGAAGAAGAAACTAGAGATGAGGAGACTCAAGAAAATAAAGAATCAGAAGTGGCATCTGAAAACACTTCAGTTGAGTTGCATGACTCTAATCTAGAGGCTGGACTGAATGAAGAACCTAGTCATAACACCAGAGTTCAAAAGAATCATCCTCCACAGCTGGTAATAGGAGATATCTCTTCTCCTATGATGACTAGACATCAAAGCAGGCTTCAAGAAATGCAAGATCAACAACATACAGTCCTTTCTTGTTTTCTATCCCAGCTTGAGCCTAAAAAGGCACATGATGCTATGAAAGAATCTAGCTGGATAGAAGCAATGCAAGAAGAACTGTTACAGTTCAAGCTACAAGATGTATGGGATCTAGTAGATCTTCCTAAAGGTCACAGAGCAATTGGCACAAAGTGGATTTTCAGAAACAAGAGAGATGAAAGAGGTATTGTCATAAGGAACAAAGCAAGGCTGGTGGCTCAAGGCTATACTCAAGAAGAGGGTATAGATTATGAAGAAGTTTTTGCACCTGTGGCTAGGATAGAAGCAATCAGACTATTCCTAGCCTATGCTTCTTACATGAACTTCAAAGTCTATCAAATGGATGTAAAAAGTGCTTTTCTCTATGGATCAATTGAAGAAGAAGTATATGTCTGTCAACCACCAGGGTTTGAAAACCCAAGCTATCCAGACAGGGTATACAAATTAAAGAAAGCACTTTATGGACTACATCAAGCTCCAAGAGCATGGTATGACACTCTGTCATCCTATCTCTTGGAAAATGACTTTGAAAGAGGAGTCATTGATAAGACTCTATTTATCAAAAGAAAGAAGAAGGATATCTTGCTGGTCCAAATCTATGTTGATGACATTATCTTTGGATCTACAAGAAACAACATGTGCAAGGAGTTTGAGGATTTAATGCATCAAAGGTTCAAAATGAGTTCCATGGGGGAACTTACTTTCTTCCTTGGACTCCAAGTTCAACAGAAGTCAGATGGCATTTTCATATGTCAATCCAAGTATGTGCAGGATATTCTAACCAAGTTTGGTTTCTCAGAATCAAAACCTGCCAGCACACCTATGGAAACACACAAGCAGATCACAGCAGATCTTGAGGGGGAGGATATGGATGTGCATCATTATAGATCCATGATTGGCTCTCTCATGTATCTCACAGCATCAAGGCCAGATATAATGTTTCCAGTCTGTGTATGTGCAAGATTTCAAGTTAGGCCAAAGCAATCTCACTTTCAAGCTGTTAAGAGGATATTCAGATATCTCAAAGGGCAACCCAGATTGGGACTTTGGTATCCTCATAACTCACCTTTTGACCTAATAGCATACTCAGACAGTGATCTAGGTGGGGCAAACTTGGACAGAAAATCTACTTCTGGAGGATGTCAGTTTTTGGGTGCTAGACTAGTCTCATGGCAGTGCAAGAAACAAACCACAGTATCCACATCTACAACAGAGGCAGAGTACATAGCAGCTGCAAGTTGCTGTTCTCAAGTCTTATGGATTCAGAATCAAATGTTGGATTATGGGGTAACCTTTCTACACACTCCAATCTTTATTGACAACAGCAGTGCTATTAGCATTGTGAATAATCCAGTCAAGCACTCAAAAACAAAGCACATTGAAATCAGGTATCACTTTATAAGAGATTGTAATGAAAAGAAACTTATTCAAGTTGTCAAAGTTCACACTGATAATCAGTTTGCTGATCTATTCACTAAAGCTTTTGATGTGGGTAGATTCACTTTCTTGGTAACAAGTGTGGGAATGATAAACTCTGAATAATCCCCTTCTCAAAAAGTGGTTTTATATCTGTATAGTATTCCTGGAGTTACTAATCTTCTGTTTTAGGATATGCATAGCAGTACTCAGTGTTTAGCAAGTTTAAAAGGAGTAAGTCAGTTAATACTGCTAGTGGTTAATACTGCTTTCAGTTAATACTGCTAGTGGTTAATACTGCTTTCAGTTAATACTGCTAGTGGTTAATACTGCTTTCAGTTAATACTGCTAGTGGTTAATACTGCTTTCAGTTAATACTTCTAGTGGTTAATACTGCTTTCAATTAATACTGCTAGTGGTTAATACTGCTTTCAGTTAATACTGCTAGTTAGTTAATACTGCTAGCAGTTAATACTGCTAGTAGTTAATACTGCTCTAGGTTAATACTGCTTATATTCCGAATACTATAAATACTTTTTGCCCGCCTAAAAGTTCATAACGACTCTTTGCATACTGTTCTCTTGCGCTCAAAACCTTTTCTCTCTCAAGTTCGAAGTTTTCAGGCAAGCTTTTCACTAAGATCAATGGCATCCATGACTTTCATCGACGAGCACAACGAGATTGCGATGCTACAAAAGCCAAAGCAAGCTTCAGGATTTCATCAGATTGTGGATTTCCTCAAGACAAGCCACATTGCTCATGCTCTTATTGTATCTCCTACAATCTATATTGAGCATCAAAGGCAGTTCTGGGCTAATGCAACCATTGTTGTGGAGAATGGTGTGCAAATGATCAAGACAAGAATCTGTGATCAATCACTAACAGTTACTGAAGAGGTTATTCGCATCAGTCTACGTCTAGACGATGCCTCTGGTATAACTTCTATCCCAAACGATGAACTGTTTTCAAATCTTACAAGAATGGGGTATGGAGGCCCATTGGGTGTTTTCAAATTTTCTAAAGCAAAATTCTCACCCCAATGGCGTTTCTTTGTCCATACTCTTATGCATTGTATATCCAAAAAGACTACTGGATGGAGTGAGTTCAGCAGCACTATTGCTTATGCTTTGGTGTGCTTGGCCACTGCCAGAAAGTACAATTTTTCTAAAATGATTTTCAGTGATCTTGTCTCAAACATGGGAAACAAAAAGAGCTTCTTTATGTATCCCAGGTTTGTTCAAGAAGTTATTACTAATCAATTGACGGATATACCTCAACCTGTTGGGGTATATGTACCTAAACCCCCCAAAGGCAAGGTTTTCTCAAATATGAGAAGATCTGCTGGGGACTCTGAAGGAGTTGACACCCCATTGTTCTCTACAATGATGGTGGTGTCCCAAACCAATGAAGGTATGGCAGCAGGGTCAAGGCCCCCATTAGACCAACCCACTACTAGCCAAGCCCAACCTTCCCTCTCAAAATCAATTCCCCAGTCCCTTCTTGAAAAACCAACCTCTCCCATCACCCAAACTTACAAGAGAAAACAGGTAAAGAAGGCTCCTTCCCTTCTTGTACCATTACCCACTAAGCCTATAAGCCCTCTAAGGGAGAATTCTCCCCTAGAGAATATCCAAAGGGAAACCACAAGGGTGTCTCCCAACCCAAAGGAGGTGCTCTCTGAGGAGGAGGTAGAGCATATGGGTGATGAGGCTGCCACTACTCCTGCTAGTACAGAGGAGGAAAGTGGTAACATCAATAAGACCTCCCCCATGGCAACTTTGAATGAGCAATCATTTGAAGGTCCCTGGTGCCAAGAAACCACAGGGGTGGATAGTGCCTCTGCAAGGCAGAAGACTTCCACAAATAAAAGATCCAATGATCCTTCAAAGGAGGGTAACACTTCTGGAGAGGGTGAGGACAGATATACGTACGATGAATTGATGGAAACAATGGGGAACATCAATCAAGATGTTCTCAAACAAGGCAAAGAAATTGAAGAAATGAAGCTAGTAATTCTGTCACAACAAGAACAGATTGCTAAGCTGAAGAGGATGGTGGTTAGTCTGGTACAAAGGAAGAAGAGAAAGCAATTCCAATTAAGGAGAAGGACCACTGAGGATGATGCTCCCAAAAAGGGGGAGATCAACATGGAAGAAGCCACAAGAAAGGGGGAGCTTGATGGAGAGAAAGTTGATGTTCAGGGGGAGCAGCAAGAAGAAACAGTTACTACTGCTGACATTAATAAAGCAGCAGAAACTGTGAAAGAAGTGTTAACAGATCTTGAGATTGCAGAAACCTTACTAAAAGCCAAGAATGATACTCCCAAGGTCACTTCAAAGACCAAAGGTGTAATCATAAAAGAACAAGGTGAAGTGATCAAGAAAGATAACAGTAAGAAGGCAATGAGCAAAGATAAAGGAAAAGCAAAGATGGTAGAATCTGATCAACCAATCAAAAAGCAAAGGTTGGTTGAATCAGATGAAGCCCTAGCTAAAAAGATGCAGGAGGATATTGAAAAAGAAGAAAGAGTTCAGATGGAAAAGGACAGGGAAATGGCAAAAGCTCTAGCTGCTGAACTGAATGAAGCTTATCAACAGAGTATGGCAACTGAAATTGCACAGAAGAAAGCTGCAAGTATGAAGAAATCTGTGGTGAAAACAGTTGCAAAGAAGAGAAGACCCTCAAAGACATTCCTAGGTACCCAAGAGAGAAACAAGATGATTATATTTCTCAAAGGTGCTGTAGGAGTCAAAAAGGAGATGTTCTCCAAAATGTCTTTTGAGAAGATCAAAGAGCTCTATGATTCAGAGATGTTAAAGCTTCAGGGAAGTGAAACTGCTAGGGTGGAGATGGAGAAGAGGATGAAAGAAAGTAATGACTTTGATTGTCAAAAGCCATTTCCAGATGAGCAAGAAACACCCCCTAAGAAAGAGACCACTCTAGAAGAAAGTCTAAAGACTTTAAAGAGAACCAAGATGATGGCAAGCAGAAAGCCAATCAAGAAGCCTAGAGTATCTGAAGAAGAGGCTGAGAAGGCTGCTGAAGAAGAAGGAGCAACTGAGTCATCCAAACTGAAAGAGCCAGCAAACACAGATGATGTAAATTTGTATATGGTAGTGATGGACAAAGTGCCTGAACCAATTTCAGCAGAACCTGTAGGAGTTAAGCCTCCTGAGGTCATTCACTGGGATACATTGACAGTGGATGGAAAGGAATACATAAGGCTAAAAAGGAAGGATGAAAAGTATGAAGTGTTCAACACATAGGCAAAAATTGTCAGAACATGTTCTAGATCAGATCTTGAAGAGATGTTTGAGATAGGAATGAAGTTGTATGCAGATATTCTAAAGGCTCCAGGGATTTCAATTACAAAACTGGTAATGGAGTATCTGTGTATGATGTTCAAACCTGAAGAAGTAAAGCACTTGATCAAGGATGTCTTCAAATCAGTAAACAGTTGGACTCTATATGAAATTAGTGGAGTATATACAGTGACTTTGGATTTAAATCACACTGAATACTTCCTGGTGGATAGAGTGTATAATCATAGCAGATTGAAGCTACATGCCATGCTGAAGAAAAAGTTAAGGTGTGTTCCAGATTCAGAAATGGCTAAATACTTGATTCAAAGAACCATCAATCAGAGTTTGGGATTGGATGCAAACACTGGGATTTAGGCATTGATAGAGTTTTGGGAGCATCTTGAAGAAAATTTGAAGAACTTGACTTCTCTTCCAAAAAGTCAAGTTAGGGGGAGATTGTTGGGAACTGAAGAATTCATCAAGTATGGTTAATGCTGCTGGTTCAAATTACTACTGCTAGAAGACTTAAAGGTTAATACTGCTGAGTGTTACTACTGCTAGTATTATTAATATGGCTAGTCAAAGTTAGTGCTGCTTGAACAAAGTTAGTACTGCTTAGCTAGTTAGTACTGCTAGTGGTTAGTACTGCTTAGTAGTTAATGCTGCTAGAAGGAAGTTAATGCTGCTGAAGATTAATACTGCTTATATGATGAAGATTCGTATGAAAGGATATACATGGAAGCTTAGAGATATACATAGAAGATATACTGAAGATATTTTATTTATTGTAATTATCTTTGTATTCAGTATATATATTGTATTGTTTAGAATAGTTAAAAAACTTTTGTTTTCATTCTTTTAGAGAGAAAAACAACCTCAAGGCATAGATCCTAATTCTAGAGAAGTAGAATTCGTATTGGTGAGCCTGTTCATCTATATTGAGGTTGAGTGAGTAATCTTGTAACTTCAAAGCATTAAATACAAGTTTACAGTTTGTTCTTCATATTTTCTGTATTGATTTACTGTTTAATTGAATATCAAAGTGTTATTCCGCAAACTTCTTTGATATTGTTTCTGAGAATTAATTCTTGTTGAGAATTCGATCCTGACAATAAGGAAGTTTAGAAGAAGAATCAAACTGAGAAACACAATCATTTAAAACACCTTCAGAGTTTAATAAATTACGCTCATTATCAAGGGAACCAGATTTGTCATCCGAATTTAAAGCCTTGGAGATTTTAGGAAAATTAGAAGTTTTGAACACTGTTGAAAAAACTGTTTGTTCTAAGTCCATCAAAATTCTTTCTTCTATAAGAGTATTCTCGAGTTCAGAAATTTTACTTTCCAAAACTAGAGGAGGGACGTAAAGCTTACCTTCGATGGGTTTAGCCTCCAACTCTTGTACAGAATAACTCTCAAAGTAATCATTTGAAAGAAATTTTGATTTATTAGAACTATAACTGTTATTCAACTTCTCATTGCGAAATGGAAGTTGAACTTTAGATGTGTTCTTTCTTTTATCATATTCCATGGCTTTATCTTTTTCAGACATACTAGTCCAAAAGGGTTTGAGTTCAGGATGTTGAGGAGCCAACAACATAAACCCAAAGTCATAAAGTGCAGGCACTTCAGATATAACCTTTTTGAGATGATATGGGTTCTTGTAACCAAGTCCCCAAGTATCAGGTTTCTCTTTAGGTTTGTTCAAATGAATAGTGTGTTCAGTTTGACCAATAGTATGTAATTTTTCTTCCAAATCATTCACCTTTTCTATTAAAGATTTATTCTCTTTTGAAGTAGAAAAGTATCTTTTAGCAAGCTCTATAGACTTAAACTCACATTCTTTGTAGTTTGAAACAGTTTCAGATAACTCTTTATGAATTATAGTCTTTTCTTTAGCGCTGGTGTCTATATTTTTGTGCAAAGTTTCAATCAATACATTTTTCTCAGCAATGTCATTACTAAGTTTATGTATAGATTGATTTTTCTCATTTGTGACACCTTTCTCACGCTTCAGTTTAGACTCTAATTCTTGGAGTTTAGACATCATGGTATGCATTTGGTTTAAAAATTCAGATTCAATTAAGTCACATACCTCATCATTATCTCCATCATCAGAATCAGCTTCTGACTGATTCTTTCCCATCAAGCACAGATGTGCTGTCTCGTCCTTCTCTCCTTCTTCAGATTCTTCGTCCGAATGGTCGAGCCAGTATTCATCCTCGGCCATTAATGCTTTTCCAGCCTCTTGTTGCTTGGCTAGAAGCATCTTATTCTTGTAATAGTCGGAGTTTCGGACTTTTGATTTGCGACAGTCCTTGGCAAAATGACCGAGTCTCCCACAATTGTAGCACTTAATCGGTTCTTCCTTCTTGGTCTCTTCAGCTTCATCCTTCTTCTTGTTTTCTGATCTCCTTTCTTCAACTTTCTCCTTATGCTTGTAGTTATTAGGACCAGACGAGTATCTCTGACTATTGGAGTTTGGCTTTTTATAGAACTTCTTTTGGAGAGCCTTGGTTATCAACAACATGGCTTCCTTCAGTTCATTACAATCGTCAGAGTCAGACTTTGCCTCGCAATCAGCTTCTTCCGATTCAGATTCTATCACCTTCTTCTTCTTAGATTTCTTGACCACAAGAGCAACTGGATCAGCAACTGCTTTGTCAGCCCTTTTCATCTCAGCCTTGATCTCTTCCACTTCTTCCTCATTCTGTCTGAGGATTTCATAAACTTAATGAAGAGGAATGTCGTGCAAATCCTTCAGCTGTCTCATTTGTCTGGTGAATCTCTTCCACTCAGGCTGAAGGTTGCTGAGAAATTTCACATTCAGCTCCTCGTTAGATTTGCTGATCTTGTTCTTGCTCAGCTCGTTCAGTAATGTGACGAATCTATCATAAGTGGCTTCAAGTGATTCTCCAGCTTTAGCTTTGAATTCTTCATAATTATTCAAGCAGGTGGAAACTTTGAGTTGATTTCCAACTTTAGATCCAAGCATCATCTTCTCCAACTGATCCCACATTTGCTTACCGGTAGCGTTGTAGCTATCAATCTTGACGTATATTTCATTCGGTATGCCTTGGAGAATAAATGATCTTGCCAGCTTGTCACCCTTGTGTCTCTTCAGCTGATCTTCCGTATATTCACCAATCGATAACTTATTATCAGTCTCTTCTTCTACATCATTTTCTCCGGCTACAGTGAGAACCTTGCTAGGAGGTGTCATGATCCCGTCTTTCAGAGATTTTCTGATTTCATCTCCCAAATCATGTCGATCAACGAAGTCCAAAAATCTATCCTTCCATTGCTCGTACTCCCACTTGAAGAGTACTGGTGGCTTCACATCTGTTCCAATAGCAAGAGCTTCCCGAGACATCTTTACTTATACGATTAGTATCAAACTTATCTGATATTAAACAATCAACTGGATGAGATCGTTAGAAGTCAAGATAAAATCACACAATACTGAAAATCTGATATTGATTAAGCAATAGATTCAACAGGTTACAGGATTGAAATCGATCTATCTCTCTGTCTGTTTCTCTGTTCACGGCGCACCACCCACACCAACAGCCTCCTCTCCAATAATTAATTCTCTAATTAATTCCTCTAACCTAATTACCACTAAACAAGATTAATTAATACTTAGGCTAACTAAGCCTAATGGGCTTGACAAGGTTTGGTAATGGGCTTTACAATGCTTGGCCCAAAAACAAACTAAGTTAACTAAAATTAAAACTAACTAATAAATAAATAAAATACGTAAACAGACTTTGACTATTTATTACAAAAGGACCCTAGACTATTTGTTGAGACGACTTTATCAGCTTTGACTTCAGATTTCCATCTTCAGATAATTATGATCTTGAATCCAATAAATATGTGCTTTAACAAGTAATTTTGTAATTTTAATAATTTCAGTAATTTTTTTAAATGGTTTTAATTTATTTCCTTTCCTTTCCTTTCCTTCCCTTTCCTCTCACATTTGGGAGGAAAGGTTTGGGAGGAAAGTTATCAATTCTTTCCTTCCGTTTCCTTTCCTTTCTCTCCTAAAAAAGTTTCGAGAACACGAGTTTCTTTTACTTTCCTTCGTTAAATGAGTTTCGAGAACACAACGTAGGGGTTTTATACTTTGAAAACAATGTATTTCAATTTATAAAACATAATTACTCATTAAACCCTTAAGGATTAAAGCGGTAAATCATGGTGAAGCTTGGACCATGCTTATGACTCGACTTGTAAAAGGTCATGCTCGAGGTTAACTCACCTAAAGCTCCAATCTTCGTTAGCTTGTACAAGTGCAATTCTTATATGGTCATGTGATGTAACCTCAAGTTTTGACTCATATCACTATGACTTGTACATAATAAGATCAACTTATCGAATGTCATTTTAAACAATACTAAACTCCACTCAACTCGTACAGTCAAATGACTTGATTTGACTTAACTCAAGCCCGTCAAACAACAACAAAATCAGGAAAGAGCTAGCAAATTTGTACGCGTAAGCTGACCCGAAAATCCACGGTTACCAATTTTTTTTTTCGATGTCTTCCTACAAAAATTTAAATGAAAACCAGTTTGTAAATTTCCTCTACATTTCTAATAGTAATATTTGTTACAAATACATTTCTAATTTAATACCCTTAATAATTTTTGTATCAAGTCAAACAATATAATTAATTTTTCAACATTAAAATACCTCATTTAATTAAATAGGATTTTATTTAAAGAAAATAAAATATTAGACATGTAAAATCAAGAATTGGTTTTTATGTGGTCAGGGGTAAAGATTCTTCGTCTCTTCTTGTTCTTCTCTCGTTTCCATTATTAGTTTTTTCCTTTTATTTTCTTTTGAGTTGCAAAAATATATACATACGCGTATCAGTCTTCAGATATTCTAAATCCCTTATCTGTCTCTAGATCCAAAATCCATCTTCATTTTCATCTCTACAAAAGCCTACTTCAACAAAAACCCCAAAAGGGTTCCTTTGATCTATACATATATACACTCATATATATAGTCATCATCGATCTCTTGTTACTATAGATCCATTCATTGATTTCATCGGCTCAAATCTTTATCTTTTTTGCCGACAAGATCCTACACGCTTTAATTCATTTATACGACTAACCCAGACGAAGAAAATTTTAAAAATTTTGCTGTATAACCGTTGTACGAACAAATTTTGGGGGTTTTATGTTCTTGATTGACTTCGTTGGCCGTAGATTTGAAGAGTTTTTGGCAAATCCATTTTGGGTTTATGATAGTGAGATCTAAAAGCTTTGGTGTAGGTTCTTGTTGATCTGTGATCTACTAAGTTTTCATTTGTCTGTTGGGTATTGTTTAGTTGCTTGTGAGGTGTTTGATGCTTTGCCGCTGTGATGCAGTCTGATCAGAGAAGAAAGGTAACTTTATATCTAACTCAATACAAAAAAGGGTTTCATTTTCTGTTTGTTAATGTTATAGAGTGATATTATCTTTTTATTTGTAGAACAAGGATTTGGGAAAATGCATCTGCAAATCTGATAAAACTTTTGATATTTTGGTGTTGGTTTATAAGGGTCAGTTCATGTATTGATGGTTCTAATATGATTGGTGTGATTTCATCAGTTTTGTACCAAATGCTCATGTAACCTAAACTATGATTTGCATTTCAAAGCTGCTTAAAAAATTATTTGTGTTGAAAATCAGAGCTGTGTTTTGTACAAGGTTGTAAATGGCGTTAGACGTGGCGGGGCGGCGAGGTCAAGCCTCAAGCCTTACGAGTTATGGCGAGGCCATGGCGTTTTCCAAGGCGTGGCTTATGTCGGCAAATCTGTATATAATTTATATGTATATATGTGTATGTATGTGTTTTTATCGGTGTCTTGAACAATAATGAACGAGTTATTAACAATTTAAATTCATATAAAACGATAAACAAAAAAAATTCTAAGCTATAATCGATACTAATTGGTAAATTCCAATCGAATTTCGAAGTACACAAATTCGAAGTTGTAACGCTATAACGCCATGGCGCGCCATAACGAGCTTGACGCCTCATCTCAATGCCAAGGCGTAATGCCATAACGCGCCATAACGAGCTCGACGCCAAGGGGTAAAACGTGGCGGCAAGGCCACGCCTCGACGCCATGGCACACCATGGCGGCGCTAAGGCGCGTTTTTTAGAACCTTGGTTTTGTATGCCTCCATATATATATACTGACAAATTGATAGATAATTAGATATGTAGGTCTTTATGAGTTTGGATTTTGTACCTGATGATAACAAATTGATGAATATGTAAGCTGGTTATCTGTTCTTTTAGCTGATTTCAGGTCTTTTTTCTATTCTATCTCTTGGTTCCAGATGTCTTTCTAGAGAAACCACCTGCTTATATCAACTTATGTTTCATTACCAACTAAGGGGCTGTTTGGCGGTTGCTGAATGGTTTGGTGCAAAATGATTAAGAGGCTCTTTTGATATAGTGCAAAATAAAATATTGTTGTTTGGTAATTGTTCAAAATGAAATTAGTAGCAATGAATGGTTAAGGGAGGCCCAAGATACAAAATATTGAGAGGGTTTTAGAACCATTAAGAGGCAGGCTCTTTTTTTGTTTGCCAAACAAGATTCACCCCTTAGAGAATCAGAGGTTGCTTCTTAATGGAACTATTAAAAGGTAAACAAACAGCCCTAAGCCAAATGTTCAAACACTTTCATTCTTGCCAAGAAATTGATATATGTGAAATTGGGAACTTGGATGTCAAATGTTATCTTTTAGACCATACTGCTACATTGTGTTATAAGGCATGCTCATTAGCTCATATATGATAATATATATGGTACAGAAGGAAGTAGGGAAGAATACAAAATGTTACATTGCGTTATGGACCTGCAAATGTTTTATATGGTTAATGTTTTTAAACCATTTGATTACATTCTCGTCCCACGTTTTAATGACATGGTATCTTGTACTCTGATGTTTCAGGGATCTGCGGAAGTAGATTTTTTCACCGAATACGGTGAAGGGAGTAGGTATAAAATAGAGGAAGTAATTGGTAAAGGAAGCTATGGTGTTGTCTGCTCTGCATACGATACCCATCTTGGCGAAAAAGTAGCAATAAAAAAGATAAACGACATATTTGAACATGTTTCTGATGCCACTCGCATACTTCGTGAGATTAAGCTTCTTAGGCTTCTTCGTCATCCAGACATTGTGGAAATCAAACACATCTTATTACCGCCTTCAAGAAGAGAATTCAGAGATATATATGTGGTGTTTGAGCTTATGGAATCTGATCTGCACCAGGTCATTAAGGCAAATGACGACTTAACACCGGAACATTATCAGTTCTTTCTTTATCAACTTCTTCGTGGATTGAAATATATACACACAGGTTATACATCACTTTGCATATAAGTTTTAATTGGTTTATTGGGTTATCATATTTAGTCTGTTCTGATTTTGAATACTTTTGTGGCAGCAAATGTCTTTCACAGAGATCTAAAACCCAAAAATATCTTGGCGAATGCTGATTGCAAACTAAAGATCTGTGACTTTGGTCTTGCAAGAGTGGCCTTCAATGATACACCTACTGCGATATTCTGGACAGTATGTCCCTAACTCCCATTACTGTGATCTAAAGTTTATTATTGACGGATGTATTTCTTAACTGGTTATCGGATGTGGTTACAGGATTACGTTGCAACAAGATGGTACAGGGCTCCAGAATTGTGTGGGTCATTTTTCTCTAAGGTAAAACAGCAGTTATATGCTTGAAATTTATCAGATTTAGTAGCAAAAGTTTTTAGTTCAATCAAATAACAATCATACCGAAGTAGAACTCTTGTATTAACTTAACCTTTTTCTCTGCAGTATACACCGGCTATAGACACGTGGAGTATTGGGTGTATTTTTGCAGAACTTTTAACTGGAAAGCCCCTTTTCCCTGGAAAGAACGTGGTGCATCAGTTGGACTTGATGACTGATCTTCTGGGGACGCCATCACCTGAAGCTATAGCCAGGGTCTGTTTAACTTACCATTTCGGAATCGATATAGTGTATTTTCTTTCTTTCTTTTTGCATATTAACGTGGATATATCGCAAGCAGATAAGAAATGAGAAGGCGAGGAGATACTTAAGCAGCATGAGGAAGAAAAAGCCTATTCCTTTCTCTCAGAAGTTCCCAAATGCAGATCCCCTTGCTCTTCGTTTATTAGAAAGAATGCTTGCATTTGAGCCGAAGGATCGTCCTACTGCTGAGGAGGTGATATTTTATTTTTATTTAAGTTTTCCTGCTGTGAAAGATTTCACTCTTGTTAAAAAAGCATATTTTTTGCTTCTTGTATCAGGCGCTTTCCGATCCATATTTCAAGAATTTGGCTAAGGTTGAGCGGGAGCCTTCTGCTCAGCCTGTTACAAAGATGGAATTTGAGTTCGAAAGAAGACGAATTACGAAAGAAGATGTACGGGAACTGATCTATAGGGAGATTCTTGAATACCATCCCAATATGCTGAAAGAGTTCTTGGATGGAGCTGAACCAACTGGCTTCATGTATCCGAGGTACAATTATTTGAAACTGTGACATCATTCTCTTTGTAATATATTGTTCTTAGACTAATTTGGCTTTTCTATTCTTTTTTTCTCCTTATTTTCCAGTGCTGTTGATCAATTCAAGAAGCAGTTTGCTCATCTTGAGGAACATTATGGCAAGGGTACATCAGCTGCGCCTCTAGAGAGGCAACAATCTTCATCATTGCCAAGGTAATATATAATCATGTTCATGCTTTCCAAACGCATGGTTCAATATATAATCACCATCTTGAGTCCTGAATCTGGTTTGCTTGCTTAACTTTCGAATATAGGGCTTGTGTATTATATCCAAAAGAGACTGCACAAACTACAGTAGAAGTTACAAATGGTCTCTCCAAATGTTCAATTAAAGAAGTTGGGAAGCAATACATGACTTCTGCAATGCCAATGACCAGACTTCCTCTACAAGTTCCTCAGAGCATCCAAGGTTTGAATAAACTCATGCACCACCCTTAACTTTTTCTTAATTCTTTTCACACAAACACACACACACACACACACACACACACACACACACACATATATATATATATATATTGGTCGTCGTCTTGTGTGTGCATCTTAAAATCTATCTTTGTCATGTGTGCGTGAATGTGACCTTTGTTCCCAATTAATAGCACCCTTTGACTTTGAATGCCAATCTTGCATTTAACAAAATTATAATTATTATTTATCATGCTATAAGTAAAAGTACCAATAATCATCATGATATTTACCGCTACACCACTGATCATGTAAAAATATTTGCGGCATAAATGATCATACCCTCATAATGTCATTGAACTTTCAACATCTAGAAATACCATTTTGTCCAAAAGCAATATTGTTCCATCCACCTAATTGGTTTTATGTATATATCTATGTAAAATTCCATTATCTTTTTATAAATCCCTTTGCTTTTGTTTTTTATGTGTATATATACATACAAATGTACACATTTGTATTAAAATATAAAGATATTTGGTTGTTATAGTTTATTAAAATTATTTATTGTAACACCAATACTTCACAAAATTATTAATAATAATTTAAAAATGTATAATAATTAATTTATTATAGATAAATGATTATTGATACATTTATTAATACATTGTCGTATGTAACAATATAAATACTAGTATATCATTAACAATCTTTAATATATTATAAATCAATATTATTGTTGATATTAGTGAGTAGTGTATTGGTAATATTAGTATTAATGCCTATTATTTATTTATCATACATAATGCATTGGAATACAACATTCTTTAATAGTATTACATTGTAATGCAGAGTCCAATATATTTACCACCATATGTAGTTATCATATTAGTAACAATCATACATTGTATCAATAATCGTAAAAAAATTAATATGCATTGTTAATCACAATATTTACAAATAAAAAACCAAATTATACTGACCCAGTAAATCCCACTAGGAAGAAGTTTTTTTTTTTTTTTTTTTTTTTGGGGGTGGGGGGATGAGATCTACCCAAACCTGACTTCTACTTCAAATAGTAGAAAGATTTTTATCATGAAGACCTCTGGCTAGTGCAAGAATGTGAGCAGATAGGAAGAAAGAACAAAGCCTAGCACATGGTGAACAAAGAATGAGAAAAATAAGTAAAAAAAGTAACGGATAGGTACATTGAGAACATACAAACTGTAAGATAAGACAACACATACAAAGCAAGTAAAGCAAAAGAAAAATCCCTAGCCTAAACTGCCTGCCCTCTACCCCCAACCTGCTACCCTAGTTCTTCGTCTCCAAGTACACTTATCAGAGCTCATATCCTCGGTAATGTCTAAGGCCGCCATGTCCATTCACAATTGCTCATCCCATGTCCTCTGTCTTCCCCTCGATGATCACTCCTTCTACTCTCCCCATTGGTGTCTATATATATATATAATTTTTGTTTCATATATGAGAGCATATATGAAACAACTAAATTGTTTCACATGTGAAAAAAATGTTCATATGCTTCGTATATGAAGCACACAGACACACCACACTCACACACACATAAACGCCTAGCCTAAAATGGAACCCATTGAATGGTTGAGATTGGTTCTCACGGTTCTCAATATCTTTGTTATCATTTGATTGTTTTTCCATATATATATATATATATATTCATACGTACATACATACTATGTCCATCTATTTTATTTAATGTAATTTAATTTGAAATTTTTGAAGATTTCTAATCAAAAGAACCGGAGAAATTGTATGCAAGAGAAAGGGATAAGTGACTCTTGTCTTTTGGGTATTGGCCAAGTGCAACAATGACTAAAATGCCTTTTGACCTTTGTTAAAATGGTAGCCTTGCAAGATTTCATAAGTCTTCTCTTTTTGTTGTTAAATATTTTTGTGCATATGGGTCATAATATGATGATTATTGGTGTTCTATCCCATAGTTGGAACACCCACATTTTGTTTTTATGATTCTTATTATACCCTTTGATATAATTGTAGCTTTTTCTCAAAAACTAAACATCTTCACGCCAGGTATGGAATTGTCAAATAGTTTGATTGAAATTAAAAGTCAAAATAGAACAATTAACAGAGAACATGGGGAATAACATAATTATTTCTTGCACGTCAACACACATTATGATTGGTAAACCATCAACTACCAGCATTTTTAGATTTTGTGAGTCGGGGGTCTTCTCTAAAACAAGCCTCAGTCTCTTAAACGTGATGAGAAGGTTTGTGTACATCTTACCCCTAAGGCCCTACATTCTGGTAGATGTATTGCGTTTGTTTTGGTTTTGGCCATGCGAATTAGAGGTTCCTTCATTTTTTTAACTATTGGCATATAAAGGGTGCATTTGGTACGCGGGACATGACAAAACATAACTAGTCCCACATTTGGTGCGACAATTAAACTGGGACGGGACAATACTCGGTCAAAAATGCACTTTTTTCCTGGCCCACCAAAATAGGTGGAACAGAAATCACGGATGGACAAAGTTGGTAAATTACTAAACTACCCATGTCAAATTAAAAGTCTAATACCTTCCACAATTCTTTCACCCCCTACCTCACTCTTGGAACGACATTAAGGTGCCGTTTGTTTTTTAAGTGGTCTAAAGTCTGAAGTCTTATTTTAGTTATAATTAATAAGAGGTGGTGTATAAAAAGGTCTGAACGATTCAAACTTAAGAGTCATTAAGAGGTTTTTAAAAAAAAACAAACGACCCCTAAGTCTTTATAAATAATTTGTTTATTATGTAATCTACAAGGAATTATTAACTTATATATTTTACATGGGGTCTATATGAGTAATCAAAAATGTATTATCTTATAATTTTAACGAACTATTAAATTTGGCATGTTATCACCAGAAATATCATCTAAGAGAGTTTATTAAATAATCGAGAGTATTTTTTAAGGGAGTTTCAAGTGTATGTAGATATTCAAAATTAACACCTTGATCTCCTTTAAGTAAACTAGTACATTTTCTTCATATATTTCATCATTTTGGTGTGAACAGGGGGGAGTGCTGCAAGGCCTGGTAAAGTAGTTGGTTCCGTTATGCGTTATAACAACTGCGGACCAACTGCAGGAACCGGAGATGCTTTCGAACAAAGAAGGATAAGTAGTAGGAGTAATCCGGTAGCCGCTCCAACCCAATTCCCCCTTCCTGCTTCTCAATACCCACGAAGGTCCAACAACTCAGCTGCCTGCAAAAACGATAAGATAGAAGTCACCATAGAAGCTTCTGGAAACGGGCTGCAGGCAAGACCACCATACGTTCCAAGAAAAGTCGCTGCTGCTCAAGGCGGGCCTGGTAGTCAATGGTATTGACTTTCTTATTGCATCATCCTTTGCCCCCGGTAAGTGAAATGACTACACTACCCCTTGTTGGCTTGTGGACGGAAGGAAATGGCAAGTTTTGTTGTTGATGGTATATCCGTCCTGATTAGCGTTTGATGGAAGATACATGCTTAAAAAGAGTATTAAGCAGCTAACAACTTTTACGTTACGAATAATGACCCCTTGATTCACTAGCTTCTTACTCCATGTAAAAATAACTATCTTTCGAAGACCAGACTAGCATTTGTGTCGATTGTATCCTTGTAATACGTACTTGTTTAAAGAACGTGAATATGTTGTTTTCTTTCTTGCATTCTCGTACTTGTGTTTTGGTTCTTACCGAAAATGGTAACTAGTGAAGAAGGTGATGGATAATTAACGAGCCTTCATCGTGATAGTTGCTCATGGGCTATGAATTAGATTTGCTATCTTTGTATATGTTAGTTGGAAAATAGTCATTGTACTTGTGAAGAGGGCCGGTCTTATGGTTTTGAATGTCCTGGACATAGAGTCAAACTAATGCCCCTAATCTAAGAAATCCTCATGTCGATTTTTATTAAAAATAGGGTTTGGAACCTAAGGAAAATTTTAGGGGTCTTGTATCTAACAATTTAGGGTTTATGGTTTATATATATGTATAAACAATGACACTTATATATAAATAAATATATATATATATATATAGGACGGTAATCAAATGAAAATCAAAAAAGATTGTGAACCATGAAAACCAATCTAAGCTATTTATTGAGTTTAATCTATGGATATAAATAACAATGACAATTTTGAAATAATTTAAAACTTTGTGGTTTATTACGTATTAAAATTCAAATTGAATGGCACATTGGGTTTTTTGATGAATCCAATCATCAATTTAAGTTGGGCTTCTCGGCCCACCCCCTTTTATAACCTAAACTCTAGTTTTTGTCATCTTCCAATTGATTGCCGACGAAGATGAAGGGTGATCCGGATCATAGATTCGTTTTCCAATTCGACGGTGAGCAGGTGTGTAGTCCTCAGGTTTTTCAAATCCAAAGGAATATCCGACAGCCGATTTTCACTTGCAAGTTTAGATTTGATTCCACCACTGCCGATGACTATAATCAGGGATCCACGTATCGTTTTTCATACATTAGCGCTTTACTCGGGATTTTTTATTCTAATTTTGACCTACTTGTGGAAATTAGATTCATCCGCCATTGTTATGCTTCTTCTTCGAAGGAACCTAGAAGCCATGGTGCCGGCTCGAGGCCTGGCAAGATCGTGGTGCCCATCATCTATTTAGCCATGGGGCCGACTCGAGGCCTTTTATAATCCATCACCTTCTTCACTAGTTACCATTTTCGGTAAGAACCAAAACACAAGTACGAGAATGCAAGAAAGAAAACAACATATTCACGTTCTTTAAACAAGTACGTATTACAAGGATACAATCGACACAAATGCTAGTCTGG
Organism: Arctium minus; assembly: GCA_954870635.1. Taxonomy (NCBI): domain Eukaryota; kingdom Viridiplantae; phylum Streptophyta; class Magnoliopsida; order Asterales; family Asteraceae; genus Arctium; species Arctium minus. The sequence continues at coordinate 25,422,269 of OX941087.1, read as the reverse complement.
TCTTCGAAAGATAGTTATTTTTACATGGAGTAAAAAGCTAGTGAAACAAGGGGTCATTATTCGTAACGTAAAATGTGTTAGCTGCTTAATACTCTTTTTAAGCATGTATCTTCCATCAAACGCTAATCAGGACGAATATACCATTAACAACAAAACTTGCCATTTCCTTCCGTCCACAAGCCAACAAGGGGTATTGTAGTCATTTCACTTACCGGGGGCAAAGGAAGATGCAATAAGAAAGTCAATACCTTTGACTACCAGGCCCGCCTTAAGCAGCATCGACTTTTCTTGGAACGTATGGTGGTCTTGCCTGCAGCCCGTTTCTAGAAGCTTCTATGGTGACTTCTATCTTATCGTTTTTGCAGGCAGATGAGTTGTTGGACCTTCGTGGGTATTGAGAAGCGGGAAGCGGGAATTGGGTTGGAGCGGCTACCGGATTACTCCTACTACTTATCCTTCTTTGATCGAAAGCATCTTCGGTTCGTGCAGTTGGTCCGCAGTTGTTATAACGCATAACCGAACCAACTACTTTACCAGACTTTGCAAATGATGAAATATATGAAGAAAATGTACTAGTTTACTTAAAGGAGATCAATGAGTTAATTTTGAATATCTACGTACATTTGAAACTCTTAAAAAATACTCTCGATTATTTAATAAACTCTCTAAGATGATAGTTTTGGTGATAACATGCCAAATTTAGTAGTTCATTCAAATTACAAGATAATACATTTTTTTATTACTCATATAGACCCCATGTAAAATATATAAGTTAATAATTCCTTTTAGATTACATAATAAATGAATTATTTGTAGAGACTTAATTAATGTCGTCCAAGAGTGAGGTAGGGGGTGAAAGAATTGTGGAAGGTTTTAGGCTTTTAATTTGATATGAGTAGTTAAGGAATTTACCAACTTTGTCTTTCCGTGTTTTCTGTTCCACCTATTTTGGTGGGCCAGAAAAAAATGCATTTTTGACCAAGTCCTGTCTAGTCCCAATTTAATTGTCGCACCAAACGTGGGACAAGTTTTGTTTTATCATGTCCAGAGTACGTACCAAGCGCACCCTTCATGTGACGATAGTTGAAAAATTGAAGGAACCTCTAATTTGCATGGCCAAAATGAAATAAACACAATATATCCACCATAACGTAGGGAGTAAGGGTAAGATGTACACATATCTTTCATCAAGGTTTAAGAGATGGAAGCTTGTTTAAGTGAAGACTCTAGACTCACAACTCTAAAGTTTGGCAACCAATCCAATCCAATCTAATCTCATCCGATGGATGATTGAATTCAATTGGTTCTATTTAATAGATTTTACTTTTGGTTATTTTGTTGAATCCATCCAATATTTTGATCTCATTTCAATCAATTATCCTTACATTTAACTTAATACTTTATTCAAAAATAGGTATCCATATAAATCAAACCATCAATATAATTTTAAGCATCAAGATCAACATTATAATTATATTATAATAATATCAAAACCTTAAATAAAGACACTAAATCCTGATTGATGGTTGCACTAGAACAAAATTAGGTTTATAGAATGCTTAAAATGTTTAAGCTCATACTTTATAGGACTTAAGGTTATAGAACTAAACTATAAAACATCATATCTAAAACTGTTACAACAAATTTATAGAATGTTTTTAGGTGTTTTAACAATTTTAGATAAGACATTTTTTTGTTTGGTCCTATAAACTTAAAACTTATAAAGTTTTCTATTAGGACGCTTAAACAATTAGGCATCCTATAACCCTAATATTGTTGTAGTGTTAATTATTATAGAGTAAGTGGCGACCGAGCCTGGTCAACCCACAACATTTTGTGGTTTCCTCGGACACCCAACAATGAACCAAATTGCTCAATGTTCATATGAATCAATTTCTAGTGAGTTATAAACTTCAAACATATTAATAATTTGTATGTATGTCATAATAAGTTATAAATTTTGTATTATAACACTCGGAATTTTGGTAAGAAAAGTTAACCTTTAATGCCTTTAGTAGTTATAAGTTAGTGGTTTAATAATTAGGAATTGTGTACTTTCCATCTTGAGAGTTCGGGTGAGAAAAAGTCAACTTTTGGGCTTCGGTGCGAGTGGGGCGATAGTACCCTGTCACTATCGTCGTGTCATAGTCGTCGAGGCTAGAGCCTCTCGGTACATGTTCAACTAGAATGCCTCGCGATTATGACAGGGTCACTCTTGCTTGGCATAATCGCGAGGAGCCTAAGGCGCTCGGTACATTCTCTTCGAGAATGCCTCACAATAGTGACAATGTCACTCTTGGTTGGCATAGTCGCCCGTGGGGTCTGACAGTTTACCCAATTTTCAGCTCACCTCATTCATTACTCTCATCTACCTTCTCCCAAATACTCCCAACCAACTCTTCTCCATTTAGTTCGTTTTGTAAAGCATTTAAGGCTTTAATTCCTGAGTTTTAAAGTGTTTCTTCATCATCAAGCTAGGATTTGGAAGCTAAGACTAGGAGCCTTTCATCTCCTTATCCATCAATAAATTTCTAGGTTTTTAAGTTTTACCAAACCTAGCATTGTGAGTTCATCCTACTCCTTTCTAAAAGTTTATACATGTTATAGATGCTCCATTTATGATTTCTCAATGCTTTTATTTCACTATTTTTCATTTGGATGATTTTGGAAAAGTTGGGTCAAAAACTAGGGTTTGGTTTAAATGTGGTATTTTGATGAAAAGACTATGGAGAATGGTTTGATATGCTGGAATGATATTACTCCTTGATTTTGATAATTTTGGTACACAAATGTGGAATAATTATATTGATGGTTTATTGACAAAATAGGAATTTTCCCCATTGGTGGTTTATTTTTATACAAGTTGTTATGTGATGGCATTATAGGGTATAATTTGAAAATATGTTTGTGTTAAGACTATAATGTAATGGATCCATAGGCATAAAAGTATGTTTTACTATGTGGAAAATGGGTTATGATACTCATATTGTAATTTAGAATTGTGAATTGTTTCATAATGTGGTTCTAAATGAATAAGTTGTCTTCAATGGCAATGTCACAAGATAAAGATTTGGATATGGTTGAACTTGGTGATCTTTGAGCGAAAGACTTGGATAGAGTTGAGCTCGTATTTGTGTTGGACTAAAGATCTGGATATGGTTGATGTCCACCATGACTAAAGACCTGGATAGGGTTGATGTCAATGATAGTCCATCCTCGATGCATGCTTATTGTTTGGGAAAAATTTCATAAGTCACGATCGACGCAAGAAAACAAAATGTTTCCAATCTTAAGACAACTCTTGTATTAAGATAAGGTCCCGAAGACCACACACATTGACGACTCAGGTCGCCACTTATGACGATGGTCGTAAGTTTCTTACGACTCACGACCATGCATGAAATCTCTCGACAACTGAATATCTTACGATTTCTATAATATAACTAACGATTATGACTCATTTATTGTCAAAACATACGTTTCTTCTATGATTCTTTATTACAGGCTTAATATACAACGACTATAACGGAAAAGCCTCATCAAGATCAGTCATTGTCAATACCGTTGGGCATTGAATGTTCATTAATGACAAACCAAGCTACATATTCAAGCTCGAAGAACTATTCGAGGACATTCAAACAATCTGAACTAATCTCGTGCACATATAGCATTCAAGTATACACGACGCTCTCAAGTTATTTACTCAGTCAAGAACTCTCGACAGAGTGCTCTATTGCACGACCAATTGCATAATCTCACGATTTGTTTACCTTTACTTGTAATATCATTATCGCTCCTTCTAAAGAACGACGTCCCTGTTTGACGTCCATAGTGCACCTGACGATCACTGCTATCGTCCGCGATTTTTACCATCGATGGGGTTTTTCGTCACCAAAATTGTTGTGTCTTGTCTTTATTATCTTTGGTCGTACGATTTGTCGCTTGTGTAACACCCTGATTTCGAAAAGTATCGTTTCAAGTTAATACAAAAATCGGTAATTTTAAGGGAAAAATAAGATATAGGATTTTGGATTTGAATTCTATATTTTATAGTCTTGGTGGATGAAGGATTCAATTACGAGTCCAACGGTTCTTTCTGGAGCAAAATCGGAGCTATAACGAAGAAGTTACGGCCAAAACAGTGAACGAGAAGAAAACCGGAAGAACAGTGTACTACGCGACTTGTGCCGCGACTTAGAGCCACCCGCGCGATTTAGGGTAAGCGGGCGACTTATGCCGCAACTTATGGTCGCGAGGTAAGTCGCGAAACGCCCTGTTCGAGCATAAAACCCGATTTTCAGTCCTAGAACTTCATTTTCTTCATAACTTTTGCATCTCAACTCCGTTTTTGGTGATTCAAGTTGCCATGGTTTCGTTTTTGAGAGATCTTCAAGGATATATCAAGATATTTGAAGTCTATTGGAAGATACAAGAGTATTTTATGGTGGTAAGTTCCTTATCTCTCTCAATGTTAAGCTAGGATTTGATGGTTTCATCCTTTTCCCTTTTATCCTTCAACTTGGGTGTGATTTTGATGACTTGTGTGGTGAAGGTGATCTTGTAGATGTGTTGGATCTAATATCTAGGGAGGTTTCTTGGTGATTCAAGCCTTCATCAATGGAGATTCAAGTTTTGGGGGTAAAACCTAGATTTAGCCTAAATCTAGCAAGGTAAGTTCAAGTAGATCTGTGAAAACGGTGTACATGCCAAAATGGTTATTTTAAAGTGTTTTGTGCTTTACATGAAATTTGTTAAATGTTGATAAGTTTTGGTTATTTAGAAGTGTTTAACTTTATAAATTTATATAACAAACATTCTTGGGCATTTTGATAAATAAATCATGTTGACATGTGTCCTTGACAATTTTATTTAAATGGAGTTTATTTGATGTAATTGTCATTTTTGAGTACTTGATCTTATATACCCGTTTTGGGAAAATGCATATCATTGTGTCATGAGGTATTTTGTAAATATAAGGTTATGTGTTCATTTGGAAAATGGTTTGCCTCAACCAACTTCGTGTTTTGGGTTAATCAAACTTTTAGTCGTTGAGTTGCATGACCGTTGGTTAAAAATGTTTTATTGTTTACACCGACATTTATTGTACGATAAAGCAATTTTGTTGAGCTCTGGCTCAGTTTGACTAAAATGAGTCTTGAGGACATTTGTTCGGTTTAATAGCCCGTTGTGGAGTTTTTAGTATGATGGCGTTTATTACGTGTCATTTGAGAGTTACATGTTTTGGGTGCTTTGGTCATTCAATTGGAGTCATGTAATGTTATAGACTGTAATACAGTGGAACCATATGCATATGAGTCGGTCTTTATTATTTAAATAAAATGGGCTATTATTTATATGTTGGCACCAGAATTAGTAATGGGATTTCGAGGATAATACGGTAAGGGCTCGTGGAGTCCAATACCCGGACCTGCATCCGTGATGTAATTATGAGTCTTTTTTTATGGGATGGTCGTTTCCCATTTGTAGATGGTTGAGACTTGGACACTAGGGTGGCAACTTGGTACGATTATGTGGGATCGGATACTAGTCGTGGGTCGTAAATGTAAATCATAGCGAATGAGCATGATTAGGAATCATTGGGTGTCCTCTCCCACATCTTAGTACGAGCCGACGTGTTCGTAGCCTTGATCCTAGTATGGTGAGCTCAATAACTTGGAATGTAGCCTACTTTTGTGTTCCACCACTAGCCATAGAATTCGGGTCTCCCCTGTCGGTCCAACAATACTATATCAAGTTTTATATCAACAACACATTAATGATTACCAACCTGTATTGAATAATAACAATGGTTACAAGGTTTGATCTTTGAAGCTCTCTTGTGTTCTCTCCAGATTTACACCTTTTGTGTGTATTTTTATGTGTGTATTCTTATCTGATCTGATCTTGGTTGATAGAGATACTAGAGATATCACATAATATCTAATCTAGTGTGTTGAACACACTTCCTAATCAACTTGCAACATATAATACTAATATAACTACATAATATCTAACAAATAGATATTATGTCTAACTAAGTTAATATATAACTAATAACTAACTTTAACAAACTAACTAAGTTAACTAGTATAATAAACAAACAATTATATTGAATTACATTGACATTTATTACAAATAGACATAGACTTTAATATCGAGAGTCGACGTTCCGGCTTTAGCTTCAGATTGCAATCTTCAGTTTGGATGATCTTGAATCCAATGAGACTGTGTCTTAACAATCTCCCCCTTTGGATCAAGATCATTACGAAAATGATTTTAGCAATTCAGTCTTCTTGTTCAGCTCAGAAGATGCAATCTCTTTCTCTAGCTCTTAAATCAGCATGTCTTTTTCTAACAATCTCCCCCTTTGAAGAGTGGACTGATTCTTGAAACATGTGATCTTTGCCATTTCTTTTGTAGTCATTCTCCCCCTTTTTGATGTTAAGTGTAACGACTTCATCAAAATTAATTGTAAGAAATGTCTATCTTGCGGTTAGAGCCCCTGATTCGTCAATTCATAAGATATTCATCCAGATCTTTTCAAATCCAGACAAAATAGTCGTGTAACACCTGAATCAACTAATGAATCAGTTAACATGCCTGTCAGTAACACTAAGTCACTGTGTGTAACGAATACACATTGGAAAGGAGCTATTTGATGTTGACTCCCCCAGGGCTTCCATTTAATCATCGAAACACCACAAAGGTTATTTCTATAAACGTTATGACAAAGAAACTAATTCCTTGTGTGTTCGTGCTTGTGTTAGAAAGAATTAAGCACAGATGATTGCTTATAAGACTCAAAATTGTGTAAACCATTGAGACAACAGTAAGTTAAAAACAGACTCAATGTGCATGATTGAAGTGCGAAGGTGGGGCAGACTTCCTTCTTTTCAATATCCAGATTTTCCAAATGAAAATCAGATAACATATGTGTTGCGTCCCCTTTGAAAATGTGAAACACTTTCTTGTTGAGAAGAAAATGAGTAGATAGTGAGGTTTGATCAAGAGTTGGCATGGGTTAGTTGCCTGTTTCAATAATGTTCACCACAGAATTATGAAACACTAGTAATGTGGCTAACCGGCTTAGAAAAAGTTGGTGCAGAGTTGTGATATTCTTTGAACTTTGTTCTCACACGCTCTTTCTTTTAAACAGTTTGTTTACTCTAATCACACTCATTTCTTTTCGCTTCTCACACTTAATCACTAAGGATTAACTTCTTGGGTAGAAATCACTGGTTAAGGTGATTCCATAGAAGTTGTGTTAATTCCTAGCACAATGATTCTTGTTTTCCTATGATGCATGTGATGCTCAGATTGGTTTAACTATTTCAGTTAAAGCACAATTTAGATCATGAAAACATTTAAAATTACACTCCCAAAATATAAAATCTGTTGAAAAATCGGGAAGTGGTTTGAATATTAAAAACAATGTTTTCCAATGATTGAAAGTTGTCCTTCTTTCAATCATATATGAGATGAAGATTTAGAATTATACCTTGACGTACGATCTTCAATCTCATGAAGCTAAGCTTTAAGTCATAAACATATGAAGTTGTAAGCATCTCTCAAAAATTCTGCAAAAGTCTTATGTCAAGTCAAAGTAAAATTTATTCACTTAAAATGAAAAGACAAAAAGCAGTAAAACTTTTAAAAGTACGAGTTCTGATCAGAAATAATCAGAAGTCATATCCGAACTCCTTGACTTGAAGAGCTCCCCCTAAATTCTTGCATTACAAAAAAAAATTGGCATTAAAAGGTACATGCAAAATTTTATGAGCTCCCCCTCGAAGTAATATTGACCACTTGTCAATTTCTTCTCATTCTCCCCCTTGGATATGAACATTATATAGAAGTGCAGATATCAATCAGGGTTAAGAATTTAGAAAACTTTTATAGGTAACTACTGATTAGATTTTAAGATTTAGCATACCAAACTTAGAGATAAGAAAGTTGAACCTCTTTTCGTCTAAGGGTTTGGTGAACAAATCGGCAAGTTGATAATCAGTTTTTACAAAGAAAACTTCAATTGTTCCCTTTTCAACATGATCTTTAATAAAGTGATACCTGACGTCTATGTACTTAGTCTTGGTGTGTTGAACAGGATTCGCAGATATTGCGATGGCGCTCTTGGAGTCACAGTATATCGGGATTTTGTTGAAGTGAAAATCGTAGTCCCGCAATTGAGTTCTCATCCATAAGACCTGAGAACAGCAGCTAGCAGCAGCTACATATTCTGCTTCGGCCGTGGAGGTTGAAACACAAAGTTGCTTCTTCGATGCCCAACTTACTAGTTTGTCACCGAGGAACTGTACATGTCCCGACGTGCTCTTCCTGTCTAACATACAACCTGCATGATCTGCATCTGTGTAGGCTGTTAGTTCAAAACTAGTATCTTTAGGATACCACAGACCAAGATCTGCAGTGCCCTTTAGATACCTAAATATGCGCTTTACAGCAGACATATGGATTTCTTTAGGATTGGCCTAATATCGTGCACATAAGCATGTTGAAAACATTATATCTGGCCTACTAGAAGTAAGATACATTAAAGAACCTATCATCCCTCGATAAGTCCTAACATCAACAGCCTTTCCCGAAGGATCGGTGCCAATTTTAGTACCTGGTGCCATTGGGGTACCAATCGGTTTTGAATTTTCCATTTGGAACTTCCGAAGAATATCCCTAATGTATTTTGATTGATTGATAAAAATACCCGATGAAAATTGTTTTACTTGTAAACCGAGGAAGAAATTCATCTTTCCCATCAAGTTCATCTGAAATCTAGACACCATAAGGTTTGCAAAATTCTTACAGTACTTAGTATTTGTAGAACCAAAGATAATATCATCTATACAGATTTGAATTAAAATGATATCGCCTTTTTCCTTTTTGATAAACAAACTGGTATCTACCGTTCCTTTTGAAAACCCAGACTTGACTAGAAAAGTGGAAAGGACATCATACCAGGCTCGAGGTGCTTGTTTCAGACCGTAGAGTGCTTTGTCGAGAATGTAAACGTGAGTCGGCTTCTCTTGATTAACAAAACCCTCTGGCTGAGAGACGTAGACTTCCTCCTTCAGAATTCCATTTAGGAATGTTTTCTTCACGTCCATTTGAAAGACAGTGAAGTTCTTGTGGGCTGCGTAGGCTAGAAACATTCTGATTGCCTCTAATCACGCCACAGGAGCATATGTTTTGTCATAGTCTATTCCTTCCTCTTGTCTGTATCCTTTGGCTACTAGTCTTGCCTTGTTTCGGATAACGGTACCATCTTCGTCTTTCTTTATCTTGAAAACCCATTTCGTACCTATAATGGTTTTACCTTTAGGCTTTGGTACGAGTCTCCAGACTTGAAGTGCATCGAACTGATTTAGCTCTTCTTGCATTGAGACCACCCATTCTGGATCAGCAAGTGCCTCTGATACTCTTTTTGGCTCGAACTTGCTCAGAAAGGAGTCATGCATGCACATGTTCATTGATGCTGACCTAGTTTGCACCGGTTTTGATGGATCGCCAATGATCTGGCTTAGCGGATGCTCTTTGGTCCATTTATGTTCATGAGGTAGTGGATTAGATGATTGTATGTCGGTTGTATCATCTACAAATCCACTTGTACCTTCTTCTGATTGTTCAGGAGGATTGATGGTTTCAGTTGAAGTGGCAGGTTCAGAAGGCTCAGCAGGTACAACTTGTTCTGGTTGTAAATTGATCTGTATAGTATCTCCTACTGTTTCAGCTACTTCTGTCTCTTTATCAGTTGTCACTTCTTCAACTGTTGGAGTCGGCATTTGAATTGTAATCTCTTGTTGAATCGGGGCATTTGATTCAATAGGAATATCTGAACTGGTTGGATGAGTATTCGTTAAGTCTTCCATCCTGTCAACCACAACAAATTTCTTTACATTAGATCCAAGAAATTCATCATAAAACAATTCAAATAATAAATCTAAATCAGATAAATGGTTAGTAGAAGTTGATGCTTCATCTGATTTATTCTGTTGAGACGTAGGTCCTGAACTGAGTTGCCCAGAAGCTAGTATTCCTGTTATAACGGGTTCTGAACGTTGTTGTTCGGAAGCCATTTCTTCATCAAACGAGACGTTGATGCTTTCAATCACCGTCTTTGACTTCTTTAGATAAACACGGAATGCAGTTGATGTCGAGGAATAGCCAATGACGATTCTTTCATCCGCTTTAGCACTGAACTTATTTAGACTCTCCCTATCGTTTAGAACGAAACACTTACACCCAAATATATGGAAATATTTGATTGTCGGTGTTCGGTTGTTGATTAACGCATAAGGAGTCTTCTTGAATCTTCGATGTACCATGGAGCGATTCTGTGTGTAGCACGCGGTCGATACAGCTTCTGCCCACAAAAATAGAGGTAAGTCTAATTGACTTAGCATAGTACGAGCAGCCTCGACTAGCGTCCGATTTCTTCTTTCAACCACTCCATTTTGTTGAGGCGTTCGAGCAGCAGAGTATTGATGTGAAATCCCGATAGATTCGAGATATTCTTCAACTTTGTTGTTTTTGAACTCTGTGTCGTTGTCTGTTCGTAGAAACTTGACCGGTTTCTGCAGATTCACCTGGGTCGTCTTTAGGAAAGTGATGAGTACATCTGGTGTCTCATCCTTTGAACGTAGAAACTTGACCCATATGTATCGCGAGTAATCGTCCACGATCACGAGTATGTACTTCTTGCCGCCTAGACTCTAAGTTCGCATCGGACCGCATAGATCCATATGCAATAACTCTAACGGAGAGCTTGTACTTGGTTCAGGCTTTGGTTTATGAGGTGCCCTCTTCATCTTGCCCTTTTCACAAGCTGCACAAAGATGTTCTCTTTCATACTTGAGTTCTGGAAGTCCTTTGACGAGCTTTCCACTGACCAAATTGTTGATGTACCGGAAGTTGAGGTGAGAGAGCCTTCGATGCCATAACCAACTTTGTTGCATCGATGCTTTCGTCAGTAGACAAACTTGCTTGTCAGTCTGGACATTTGATAAATTGATTGTGTAGAGGTTTGATTCTCGAGTACCGACCAAGAGTTCTTCGCCTTCTTCATTGCGAACTGAACATCTCTTGGCTTTGAAGTTGACCTCTAAGTCTTTGTCACAGAACTGGCCTATACTGAACAAGTTGTGTCGTAAGCCTTCTACATAGCTCACCTTCTTGATCGTGACATTGTCATGTTGTACATCACCATATCCCATGATTGATGAAAACTGGTCGTTGCCGAATCTGACTGTTCCGCAATATTTGTCTTTAAAATTGGACAGTATCTCTTTTTGTCTTGTCATGTGCTTGGAACATCCGCTGTCCAAGAACCATGTATGACTAGTCTGCATAAGAGAAATTACAAATTTAGATATTCATACGACAACTTTGGAATATTCACTTTGATTATCGAAGTGCGGGTCTTGAACTGATTTGTTCAAAAGCCTGTTTTGACTTTGATGTTCGGGTTTTGAACTGCATTATCCAAAAACCTATTTTGTCATTGAAGAACGAGTCCTGATCTGTACATAATCAGAAGTTGCTTTCTCTCTAAGCTTTGTGTGCCTGCAACACAGATTTAGCCTTAGGTACCCACTGGAATTTGGGTCCTGCTGTGTTAGCACAAGATTTTGGTACCCATTTCAAATTGGGTCCTCTTTTCTTTTGAAATGTATGTGAAGAATTAGTATGAGATGAATGCACATGGTAATTGCCAAACCAATCTTCAGAATCTTGACAAGAGATAGAAATATGTTTATCATAAATAGAAGACTTTCTAGCAGATAAAGATAACTGAAATAATTGCTTCATTGTATATTGTTTACGAGAAACAGCAAGTTTTGAGTTCAAAACAACAATATCAGCAATTAGGATATCTTTACTAAGCGAAGTCTTATTACAATTAACACTACTAAACGATAAAACGGTCTTGTCAAGCTTCCGTTTGGGTTGCCATTGAGAATTTACTTCTGGCCTTTGCTTGCTCAGATCTGAAACATGTGAAGCTGGTGAGTTAGACCTTTGAGCAACAAGCGATTTCTTCTTCTTCGGATTACCAGTAGTGTTCGGTTTCTGTGAATGCTGAGATATATTCTTACCTTTAGCATTTTTAGCTTTCACAGAGACTGAGTTATCAACTTTCGTTGATTTTTGCACTGTTAACAGGCATACTGGTTTTTCTCAAAGTTTTCTTAACAAAAGATGAATAGTTAGGAAGTTTTGCATTAAAGTCAAATTGTTCAGAACAATCATCTACACCACCATTAGAGTTCAGAAAATCAAATCCTTTATTTGATGAACCAAACATATCCTTAGAGTTTGAAGTCTTTGAAAGAACATAATTTGAAAACACGGTTGAAAAAACGTTTTGCTCAATATTTATCAAAAGTCTTTCATCTGACAAAGAATTCTCGAGTTCAGAAATTTTACGTTCTAAAACGAGAGGAGGGACATATAGTTTACCTTGAATAAGCTTCGCCTCCATTTCCTTTTCAGAATAACTTGGAAAGAAATCACTTGAAAGAGTTTTCTTCTTTTGATATATAGGATTTTCATTATAACTATTATTCGTCTTCGCATAATTAAATGGAAGATGAACTTTAGCTGATTTCAATCGTTTTTCCGTTTCATTGGCTTCATCCCTTTCCGATAGTTTAGTCCAAAATGTTTTAAACTCAGGGATTCTGCGAGCTAATTGCATTGAAAGATGATCATAAAGTCCTGGCACTTCAGACATCCCTTTTTGTAGACAGTGAGGATTCTTATAACCGATTCCCCATCTCTCTATTTCCTCTTTGGGTTTGTTTAGAAAAATAGTCTGTTCATTTTGACCCATTTTATATAACTTCTCTTCCAAACTTTTTAATTTTCCCAGTAAAGAAAAGTTTTCTTTGGTACAAGAAGCATGCAATTTTGTAAGCTCATAAATATCTATCTCACTTTTTAGCAGTTTAGACTTAAGATCAGAATTCCCTTTAAGAATTATTGTCTTTTCCTTAGCGTTGGTGTCATTATCTCTATGAAGAATCTCAACTAATACTTTCTGCTCAGCAATTTCATTGCTAAGTTTCTGTATCAATTGGTTTTTGTCAGTTATGACACCATTTTCTTGCTTAAGATTAGATTCTAACTCTTTTTGTTTTAAACTCATGGCATGCATTTTATTCATGAAATCTAAATCTGATAAATTACATACCTCCTCGTCTTCATTATCTGAATCAGCGTCAACATCTGATTCTATCTTGCCCATCAAACACATGTTGACGGCTTCATCTTTCTCTTCATCCTCTTCTTCCTCGTCTAAGTGATCGAGCCATTATTCATCCTCAGCCATCAGTGCCTTGCCTGCCTCTTGTTGCTTTGCAAGAAGCATCTTGTTCTTGTAGTAGTCTGAGTTCCTGACTTTTGGTCTTCGGCAGTCTCTGGCATAGTGACCTGTTTTGCCACAGTTGTAGCACGTTGGTGGTTCTGGCTGACTGGATTCTTCAGCTTTGAACTTTCTCTCTTCTGGTTTCCTCTCCTCTAATCTCTTCCCTTCATACTGAAACCTTCTCTCTTCAGGCTTCCTTTCCTCTGTTCTTTTCCCTTCATATCTGCTTCCTTCAACCCTTTCCTTGTGGATGTAGTTGTTTGGACCAGAAGAATATCTCTGACTATTTGAACTTGGCTTTATGTAGAACCTTTTCTGAAAAGCACTTGTTAGCATAAGCATTGCTTGCTTCAGTTGGTCATTTTCATCCGTGTCAGAGTTTGCATAAGCTTCATCTTCTTCTAGTGGGAAGCGCAAAGTGAGGTTTGCGTTTCAAGTGGGAAGCGCAAAGTTGAGGTTTGCGTTTCTAGTTGGAAGCGCAAAGTGAGGTTTGCGTTTCAAGTGGGAAGCGCAAAGTAGACTTGTCTTTTGAAGAGATGAACACAATGGCTTGAGGTTTGCGTTTCTGAGGTTTGCGTTTGTGAGGTTTGCGTTTCTGAGGTTTGCGTTTGTTGACTTGTTGTGAGAAGTGAGATCGAGGTTTGCGTATGCTTTTGGAACCGAGAAGTAGACTTTGCGTTTGGCTTGAGAGGCGCAAAGCTCACTTTGCGTTTCTCTTAAGGAGTGCAAAGTTAAGGTTTGCGATTGATGTTGGACGCGCAAAGTTTGAACTTTGCGTGTGTTCGTCCTCTGCTTTGCGCTTTATTCGTCCTGTACTTCTAAAAATCGTCTAAAATCTGTATTGAAACGATTTAGCAATACCAAACACTACCCTTATGTCTAGAAACACTTCTAGAACTAAATGTAAGCACTTGATCTCAATAAAACACACTTTTTCGAAAATAATTTGATAGCATAGTGTCTTAAAGCTTTCGACTATTTCTTCACTAAAATCACAAAATGGAACTCGATAAATGATTTAAAGTGAAATCAAACAACAACAACTCTATCTAGCATGCTAATCGATCACAACCTGATCGATTTTAACACCTAAAACACTTAAACACTCAAAATCGATTTTTAAACAAGAACACAGGGTCATTTTTCAGAAATAAAACTTGATTTGATCTTAATCAGGCTCTGATACCAATTGTCGGTCCAACAATACTATATCAAGTTTTATATCAACAACACATTAATGATTACCAACCTGTATTGAATAATAACAATGGTTACAAGGTCTTCAGTTTGGATGATCTTGAATCCAATGAGACTGTGTCTTGACATCCCCCGTCACCTAAAGGTGCTGTTTTGGGTATTTAGTTTTATCCTTATTTTAGGTGACTTTTTGAGTTTGGGTTATTCCCCATACGTTATAATTTTGGAGGCTTGAGTTTATTCTTATTTCGGTCGATTGATTTATAAAGTTTTATTCAAATTTCAACGTTTGAGCATTTACCATTATTCACGTCTTGAGTAAGCGTTGGGTTGCATTACTTAATGAAAGAATGTTTGGCGTTGAGGCGTTCATTATAAATTGCATACTATTGGAAAACGGGTCGTTCTCATATTTAAAGTAATTCATATTAAAGGAACATGATTATAAGTTACAATATCTCCGTTTAACGATTTCCTTTATAATCATGATAAAAACCCTTGAACTCACTAGGCGTTAGCCTAACATTTTTATTTGTCGGCATGTGCATCAGGTTCCATTTCGGGATTAGTTCTAGCGACATTGTGAAGAGATGAGCGCTAGTTGTGTGCTCGAAGAGGTGATTAGCTTGATGAAGTCTTCCGCCCTTATATTGGAGATAACGATTGTTATTGGAATATAGTAACACTCGACTTTAGTTTGTCTTTATGTAAGACTTTAATTATTTGTTGATGGTTCAACCTAGAAATGTATTTCAATTATGGACTGGTAGTAAGAGATTGTATTATCCTTTAAGGTATTGTTGAAAGTTTTAAATAGTCACTCTTTCCAAATTTGAGAGTCTTACAAGTTGGTATCAGAGCTTAAGTTTGAGAGAATTAGGTATTGATTTTGGATGCCTAGACTCAAACTAGCGTTAATTTAAGTGATTGAAAGTGAAGTTGCACCAATAGGCACTTTAAGATTGGATGATTCGAGGTGGTTGGAGTCACAAGGAATGGGAAACACGCCGAATGTGGCAAGGATGATCATGTACAGTACATTCATAATAGCACCTGGCCAGTGTTATGGTGAACCTACGAGTTACATGTGTATGCTTGAACTGCCTTGGTATGATGACCGTTGGGGTAGTGAAGAGGTTTCTAAATGGGTAGCCATTAGAAGGAGTTGATGATTTTAGTATTTGTTCCTTGGAGTGGCAGTAAGCACGGTGATTGCATTACGTGGACCATTTCGGGTCGGATTGATTGGTTGGATTAGAACCGTAGACATTTGGAACCAATGTATTTCGAGGAGAAATTGTGAAGTGAACCTATGAAACCTTTGATCTTGCCTTAAGATGTTTAAGCATCTGGTTGACGATAGTGTGACTAAGAAATTGAGGAGTGTGGTTTCGAGGTGTTGAGTGCCGATCAAATTCATGCACAAAATTTATTTCTGAAATAAATTGCATCAATTATTTCTCATGTTTCCAAATCACCATGTGGATCATATCACGAAATCTTGAAATGTTTAGCACACACAAGTTTTAGACCATGATCTTAAACAGGCATAAAATTATTTTATTGCATGTGGTTGCAGGCTTTGTTGAGACTTTGTTTATTCTCATTGTTGCCTAACGCTATTTTCAAATATGGTAATGTTCGTATTTTGACGCTGCGTAGAGCCTTGGACAAGTAACTACGACTTATGGCCTTAATATTGGATCTCCTCCACATATGTTAAGGCCTTGGACGAAGAGTTGTCTTCCACTATTTTAGTGTTTGAGTTTTCTTGGGTATCATGTTCTGTGTGAGTTTTGCTAAGTTTTATGGAGTATTGTTTTACGACGTTCACGACGTTATGGGTGAACCTTGAAATGCACAGTCTAAGTTCTTTGTGTGCGTTGTTTTATGGGAAATTTTGGAACTTGATTTCGTGAATTTCTCCTTCCGGATCTTATACAAACGTTTGTTGCACTCCACATTAGTGCGGGAAATTATTTTACGTACATAACATGAAGTGTTGCATATTCGGACCATAGCGGTCCATTTGAAAAGATTGTTGCGCATATTTTATTATTGTCGTTATTAGCGTCAGTAGTGATAAAATGATTTTGAAATATTTTCTTATCTGTGTGACGTTGAGACCACTTTCTACACCTACCGAGTAAACGGTAGTAGATTTTATTCGTATGATTAATCGTTATAAAGCTTTTACATTTAGAGATTTTATAAAAGTTCAAATTGGCATAGTAGTGTGAAAAACCTTGAACTCATTAGAGTTATAGATGTAAGCCCCTCGTGTTAGAGGTCGAGATTAAGGACTAAAGGAGTCCTCGGAGTTTGAGGCGTTAGATCTATGCTTTCTCCCAGTGAGTTAAGTGATGATCTTTATGCTTCGATAAACCTACGGGTTAAAACCGTGTACGGTCATTTGGGTATGGTTGGTTTTGAATTTGTGGGTTATTGGTTCGACGACATACCAATTATCGGTGGTGTGCCACCTTATTAAGTATTGGTGAACAATGATGATATTATGGTTGGCTAAATAAAGCAGTATAATTTGGGTTTTAATTTCCATGAGTAGGTGTCAACTTTATTCGACATTGCAACTCGGGAGCGAAATATTTGGTGGTATAACCACGTTTGCATGATGGCCATTCCGAGGATAGGTGTCGACACTCTGTTTTGAGGACAATAACTATTGGTGTGCTTCAGTGCACTTCTGTTAGATCTGGTGTGTATGCAGGACAAGCGATAACCTTAAGGAAATTAGATGTTGATAATTAAGAATCAATCATTGGTGTTTTGATAATTGTCAAGACTTTCGCTGATTTGGCAATCGATGCTTGAGTGCATGACGGGAGTTGTGTAACATTGGAGTTTGGGTTAAACGACTATCTGTAGGGTGTGATGGTACGTTTCTGGGGGAAACATCAGGCCAATGCTTGGATCTATGGAAGTTTGGGAGCCCTTGCAGACATCGTGCTTGTGTCATCTTTGAGGAACGGATTTAAGGTTGTGTTGGTTCAAACCAAACTAGTTGTTAGGAAATTTCGTCGAAGGATGATAACTCTTTGGTGGTAATGATTATTGGAGACATTTGGTGAGAATGTTGAGGTAGACTTTAAGTACGAATCAATTATTGAGGAGACCTTGATGCGTCGTATTTAGAGGTATCTAAGGGAAATGTTTGCTTTGGGGTATTCTTGGTGGAAATGACTGAATAAGGTCGTAAGTTACTCTTGAGGCATTATGAGCAACATAAGGTTGGGAGACAACCGAGATTTAATGTTAAGAAAGTAATTAAGCAAGGACTCAACGTTCATCTCGACATGGGTGAGTTATATCGAACGTTGAGGTTGAGTTTACGATGGTTCGTTATGAGAAACGCAGAGACAACCTCAACCGGAATGTAATCGGGTTCGTATATGAGGTAAGGTTTCGTGAAGGCATTCCTTTTTAATAGGAAATCAATCGATCTTGCCAAATGCGATGTTGGGTGCTTGGTTGGTTCCAGATTTCGAGGACGAAATCTCTTTTAAGGTTGGGAAGATTGTAACACCCCGATTTCGAAAAGTATCATTTCAAGTTAATACAGAAATCGGTAATTTTAAGGGAAAAATAAGATATATTATTTTGGACTTGAATCCTAGATTTTATAGTCTTGGTGGATGAAGGATTCAATTACGAGTCCAACGGTTCTTTCCAGAGCAAAATCGGAGCTATAACGAAGAAGTTACGACCAAAATAGTGAATGAGAAGAAAACCGGACGAACAGTGTACTACGCGACTTGTACCGCGACTTAGAGCCACCCGCGTGACTTAGGGGAAGCGGGCGACTTATGCCGCGACTTATGGTCGCGTGGTAAGTCGCGAAACGCCCTGTTCGAGCATAAAACCCGATTTTCAGCCCTAAAACTTCATTTTCTTCATAACTTTTGCATCTCAACTCCGTTTTTGGTGATTCAAGTTGCCATGGTTTC
The DNA here is from genome assembly GCA_954870635.1 of Arctium minus. Classification (NCBI taxonomy): domain Eukaryota; kingdom Viridiplantae; phylum Streptophyta; class Magnoliopsida; order Asterales; family Asteraceae; genus Arctium; species Arctium minus. Next base: position 25,403,732 of record OX941087.1, on the reverse strand, counting down.
GTTTTTGAGAGATATTCAATGACATATCAAGATATTTGAAGTCTATTGGAAGATCCAAGAGTATTTTGTGGTGGTAAGTTCCTTATCTCTCTCAATGTTAAGCTAGAGTTTGATGGTTTCATCCTTTTCCCTTTTATCCTTCAACTTGGGTGTGATTTTGATGACTTGTGTGGTGAAGGTGATCTTGTAGATGTTTTGGTTCTAATATCTAGGGAGGTTTCTTGGTGATTCAAGTCTTCATCAATGGAGATTCAAGTTTTGGGGGTAAAACCTAGATTTAGCCTAAATCTAGCAAGGTGAGTTCAAGTAGATTTGTGAAAACGGTGTACATGCCAAAATGGTTATTTTAAAGTGTTTTGTGTTTTACATGAAATTTGTTTACTGCTGATAAGTTTTGGTTATTTGGAAGTGTTTAACTTTATAAACTTATATAACATACATTCTTGGGCATTTTGATAAATAAAACATGTTGACATGTGTCATTGACAATTTTATTTAAATGGAGTTTATTTGACGTGAGTACATGATCTTATATACCCGTTTTGGGAAAATGCATATCATTGTGTCATGAGGTATTTTGGAAATATAAGGGTATGTGTTCATTTGGAAAATGGTTTGACTCAACCAACTTCGTGTTTTGGGTTAATCAAACTTTTAGTCGTTGAGTTGCATGACCGTTGGTTATAAATGTTTTATTGTTTACACCGACATTTATTGTACGATAAAGCAATTTTGTTGAGGTCTTGCTCGGTTTGACTAAAATGAGTCTTGAGGACATTTGTCTGGTTTAATAGCCCGTTATGGAGTTTTTAGTATGATGGCATTTATTACGTGTCATTTGAGAGTTACATGTTTTGGGTGCTTTGGTCATTCAATTGGAGTCATGTAATGTTATAGACTGTAATACAGTGGATCCATAGGCATATGAGTCGGTTTTTATTATTTAAAGAAAATGGGCTATTGTTTATATGTTGGCACCAGAATTAGTCACGGGATTTCGAGGATAATACGGTAAGGGCTCGTGGAGTCCAATACCCGGACCTTCATCCCTGATGTAATTTCTGAGTCTGTTTTTATGGGATGGTCGTTTCCCATTTGTAGCTAGTTGAGACTTGGACCCTAGGGTGGCAATTTGGTACGGTTGTGTGGGACTGGATACTAGCCGTGGGTCGTAAATGTAAATCCTAGCGAATGAGCATGATTAGGAATCATTGAGTGCCCTCCCCCACATCTTAGTACGAGCCGGCGTGTTCGTGGCCTTGATCCTAGTATGGTGAGCTCAATAACTTGGAATGTGGCCTACTTTTGTGTCCCGCCACTAGCCATGGAATTCGGGTCTCCCCCGTCACCGAAAGGTGTTACTTTGGGTATTTAGTTGTTTTCGGTGACGTTTTGAGTTTGGATTATTCCCCATACGTTATAATTTTGGAGGCTTGAGTTTACTCTTATTTCGGTCGATTGATTTATAAAGTTTTATTCAAATTTCAACGTTTAAGCATTTACCATTATTCACGTCTTGAGTAAGCGTTGGGTTGCATTACTTCATGAAAGAATGTTTGGCGTTGAGGCGTTCATTTATAAATTGCATACTATTGGAAAACGGGTCGTTCTCATATTTAAAGTAATTCGTATTAAAGGATCATGATTATAAGTTACAATATTTCCGTTTAGCGATTTCCTTTATAATCATGATAAAAACCCTTGAACTCACTAGGCGTTAGCCTAACCTTTTTATTTGTCGGCATGTGCATCAAGTTCCATTTCGGGATTAGTTCTAGCGACACTGTGAAGAGATGAGTGCTAGTTGTGTGCTCGAAGAGGTGATTAGCTTGATGAAGTCTTCCGCACTTATATTGGAGATAACGATTGTTATTGGGATATAGTAATACTCGACTTTAGTTAATCTTAATGTAAGACTTTAATTATTTGTTGATGGTTCAACCTAGAAATGTATTTCAATTATGGACCGGTAATAAGAGATTGTATTATCCTTTAAGGTATTGTTGAAAGTTTTAATTAGTCACTCTTTCCAAATTTGAGGGTGTTACAACTTGATCTTTAATTTAGTTGGACTAAGAGAATCCTGATCGACGAAGGAAGTTCTGTGAACATCATTTTCCTTAGCACGATCAAAGCTATGGGAATCGATAGAGCAGAAATCATACGACGCTCAACAGTTCTTGTCGGCTTCAATGGTAACATGGCCAACACTATCGGGGAGATCACTCTTCCGGTGTACGCCAAAGGGATCAACAAGCAAACTAAGTTCAACGTCATCGAATGCTCATCTGCATACAACGTCATCCTAGGGCGACCCTGGATTCACGACATGAAAGCTATCCCCTCGACATATCATTAGACAGTCAAATTTCCAACACCCTGGGGTGTTCAGGAGATCAAGAGCGAGCAGAAGATCACAAGAGAATGTTACAAAGTCACGACGAATCCTAGAAAACATAACATCTAGCAATTACAGAACCAGGATGATCCTGATACTGTCGACGACTATCGTCTAGAAGAAGTCATCTTAGATTAGGACAATCCTGACAGATTCGTCTTCGTCGGTACATCTCTTGACCCTGCTATACAAGAATCACTAATTTCTTTTTTATAGGAACATATCGATTGTTTTGCTTGGACGCATGAAAACATGGTCGACATCAACCCGAAGGTCATTTCACATCGACACAACGTCGATCCTTCCTTTAAACCTATCAAACAGAAGCGATGCAAGTTCGCTCTAGAGCGAAACAAAGTAATCAACGACGAGGTCGACAACCTGCTCAAGACGGGAAAGATCCCAGAAGTAAAATATCCCGACTAACTGGCTAATGTCGTGGTTGTGCAAAAGAAGAATGGGAAATGGAGAGTGTGCATAGACTTCACTAATCTTAACAAAGTCTGTCCTAAAGACCCATTCCCACTGCCACATATCCATGTTATGGTCGACGCGACTGCCAGTCACGAACTTCTCACGTTCATGGACGCCCTACTCAGGCTATAATCAAATTTTGATGCATCATGACGACCAGGAGAAAACTGCTTTTATGACGGATAAATGTATTTATTGTTACAAAGTTATGCCTTTTGGTCTTAAGAATGCAGGTTTGACATACAAACGGTTTGTCAATAGGATGTTCAAAGAAAATCTGGGCGACACAATGGAAGTTTACATCGATTACATGTTGGTCAAATCAAAAAGAGCGATCGATCATATCGATCACCTCAAACAATCGTTCGACATCCTTAGGGAATACCATATGAAATTAAACCCAACCAAATGCTCCTTTGGAGTAAGTGCAGGAAAATTTATGGGATACATAGTCACTCGTCGTGGGATTGAAGCCAACCCTGACCAGATTAAGGCGATCATGGATATTAAGTCCCCTCACAACTTCAAAGAAATCCAACGACTTACTAGACGCGTTGCAGTATTAAACAGGTTCATCTCACGATCCTCTGACAAATGTCATTTATTTTACAATGTCTTAAGAAAAAACAGGGGATTCGAGTGGACGGACGACCATGAAAAGCACTTCAACAGATGAAATAATACATGGTGTGATAAGATGTGATAATGTTTTGATGAATCGAAGACTTTTTATTATGTGATTTTGTTATGATAATGATATGGTAATTACGTGATTTTGCTGTGATAACAATGTAATAATCGAAAACCAGTAGTGGTCACGTCCAAAATCATCGCTCTGCTTGTTCATCATGTGATTTTATTGTGATAATAATGTGATAATGATTTGAGACATATTAATAGGTGATTATATTATTTGTACGTAATTTTAGGGACAAGGAAATTACTTACTTTATTTTTTAGATAAATACAAAATCACATAATTATCATTAGTATTTACTTTATTTTAATTTTGCGTTAAGTAAGTTGGATGCCCAAAACTGTTCTCGCATTTTTGCAAAACAATGGTGTTCTCGTTTGAACCCCCACCTTATATAATATATATAATAGGGGAGGGATCATTTTCAAACCTCCCCATTTGTACAAACTCTACAAACCTCCTTTAGCCAATCAGAAATTTTCTTTTTTCTTTTATTTAATTTTAAGGGCTTATTCGCCCTTTTGATGTTTAACCATTAATTGTCATAATTAGCAACTCTCTAACATAAAAACACGAGCATATGAAACAATTTAATAAAAAAAAGAATTATACGAAACAATTTCATTAACTTAAGCAATGAAATCGACGGTTTGCACAGTTAGGATGGTTTGCAAATGAAATTTGATTTTCAAAAGTTTGATCATGACTATATTCATATGAGTATAGCGTCAGATTTAGGGGAAAACCTAAAAAAAATGGAAAACTGAGGAGCACCCTAGTAGCTTTCATCTGGACGGTATGCAATTATGCATACAAGTAATTTGTAACATGCACATGTGCATATGAACAAGTGCATAATGCATATAAAAACCAAAAAATAACTTAATTTAATTATTCCTTAGTTTTCAATTCTTTTAAGGTTTTCCCTTGAACCTCCGTTTATGAGTATATTCATATGATATTTTTATTATATTAAATACAACATATAATTTATTAAAATGCTTAAATTTTATAAAACTAACTTATAACCAATTCACAAACATATTCAAATACAATATAAACATTAAATCCTATTAATATCATTAAATACTCCATAATTAAAATTAATAAACAATAAAAGATTTATCGTTCTCTCAAAAACCACACAAACTCACAAGGACAAAATAAAGATATTTTATGATACATTGCAAGTGTAAACTTGTTCAATTGAATAAATATATTACGTATTAAAACATAGACCCATTCATATAATTAATATATAAATAGTTGGAATTGGTGTCACGTGCACTCCATGACCCATGAAAAATAAATCAATTATGGTTGGAATGGCGGCGGACATTAACGGTACATAAAGTTTCCTAAAATAACAAAAAAGCAAAGGTTTCTAAGGGGTGGTATGTTTTAAAAAAAAAAAAACTTTTAATGGTTCTTAAATCTGAATTGTTTAGATCTTTTTACACACAACCTCTTATCAATCGTAACTAAAATAAGACTTAAGACTTTAGACCTTTTAAAAAACAAACCACACCTAAAGTGGAAAAATTCCCATATTTTTTTGATTTTCAATTTCGTTACTCAACACCTCCTTCAAGTAAAAGTAACCTTTTCGCTTCCACTACATAACCAAATTCCATTTATAATAATTCTACATGGATGATTGATATATAAAAATAAAATATATTTCCTTTCTTTTCTAATTTAAAGAAATCTATCTCATAATTTTACAAACTAATCCCTATAAATTACAATCATGAGATATTAGGGGCCGTTTACCAAAATACTTACCGGGTAAACGTTTACCGACAAGGATATTATCTTCACTTATCTTATTTTATAACATTATCAACCATCAAAATTGATTGTTGTTAAGCGTCTTAAATCCGGTAAGAGCTTATCGGGTAAGTGTCATTTCCCTCACTTACCGGGTAAGACTCTCGGTCCTTGTTATGGCTCTTATCGGGTAAATTTCTAAATAGTTTACATGTTCAATGGGTAAGGACCGTAAGGTAGGTTATACCTGTAAACGCTTACTCGAGTAAGTATTTAGTAAACGGCCTCTTAGTCTTGATAAACTCAATGACCACAATTGTTCTATATTAAAATTTTAGTTGAAAATATTGAGATTTTAATCAGCAGATACATGTCTCATCCAGTAATAACGAAATCGAAAAAACAATTGATAAAACACTGTTATTGTGAAAACTACAACTTTTATTTGGGTATATAATTTAATAAAAATGTGTGACGTTCATATGATTTATTTTTGGAAACACTATAATAAAATTGGTTTTATAGGACGTCTAAAATGTCTAAATGTTTTAAAAAAATACTTTAAGCCTTAAGCTTATAGGACCAAACCAAAAGACGTCATATCTAAAAGTGTTACAATAGGTTTATAGGATTCTCTTAGGCGTTTTAAAAAGTTATGTAGGACGTTTTTAAACTAAAATGTCGTATTAACTATTTTATACAACACTATAAAAAAAGTGTCATATAAAAAGATGGGTTTATAGGACACTTCTTAAATGTGTCCTATAAAATAATTTGTGTAACACTTCATTCTAAAAGCGTTCTAAAAAAACTTGTTGAAAATGCTTAAAAACATCCTATAAACCTATTATAACACTTTTAGATAGAAGATTTTTAGTTTGGTCCTATAAATTTATGTTCTATCAGGAGGCTTATACATTTTAGACGTTCTATAAAACCAATTTTGTTGTAGTGAAAATATTTTTAAATATTTTATGTAAGACAAGAAATTTCAAACAATAAAGTTTATTATTTTTTGGTTTACAAAGTTATAAGTAATAGAGTAAATTACAATTGTGGTCATGTGATTTACGCTCAATTACAACGTCCTTAAACTTCAATAAATATAGGAATAATAACTTTCAAAATAAAATGCAAACTATAATGATCATTTCTATACTTATTACAAATTTAAAGACTAGTTTGTAGTTTAATGTAAACCACAAGGACCATAATTGTAGTTTAACTAAAGTAATATGTTTTCTTTTGTTTAAAAGTAATTTTACATTTTCTTAAGTCAATCAAAATTTCTTAATTGCATTAAGGTGTTGTTCGTTTAATTTTCTGTTAAGACATGAATGAATATAGTGTCTGTATTGATAAAGTTGTTAACCAATGTTCAAAAAAAATTCGTCGCACAGCCGCCATGGCGCGCTATGACACCAAGGCTTGTGTCTCACGTCACGTTAAGCTCGTGGCACGCCATGGCCTAATGCATAATTTCGTAATGCAATATTTGATTTTTTTCTTTACGTTTTTAATGTCTTATTTGCAAGTTTTTTAATATACACCATAATTTAACTTGCTTATTAGTATTGACTAATTGAGTAACACTACAAAACATATGTTTTTATATATAATGATATATATGAATTAGAAAAATGACGTCATAAGTCATGTGTTGAAAACGTCATGGATTCGCCGTCACGTCATTTAGAACCTTGATGTTAACAGATAAGTTGTTGTTCGGTTGTTGTGCTGAATAAACGGTCTGAATGTTATAAAAGACCATTTTACCCTCGGTCTATATTTTAACCATTTCATTCATTCCCAAAACCCTAATTTCTTTTCTAAAACCAAACATTTCTTCTAAAGGGAGGCCATTACATCTAAATTTTACAGGGAAGGCATATTTGTTTGTAAATTTTGAAATTTAATTTGTATTTTTTTCCTTATTGGTCTCAAACTCATCTTGCATCCTCCAGAACTCATCGATGGAGATAAAAAAAAGTTTGATCATCATCATACCCATTAATCTTCATCATCATGCTTCTCCTTTGTCGCTCCATTGTTGCTAATTCTTTCCCCAAACCTCCACCAATTCCAACCCCTCAGTCTTCAACCCTACTGCTCTAAACGCTTTCAGGTCAAGAAATTGATGGCTACTGCAAATTTCAGACGGGAACCAAAAAAACGAGAAGTCATCAAATCAAATATCCAGCAATTGCAGGTTTAATTTAGACGATGGTGAGAACAAAAAAAACGAGAACCAAATCAGCATCTACAGGTTTCCGACGATGGCGAGGGGTTTCTGATGACGGCGAGAACAAAAAAAACGAGAACCAAATCAGCAACTGCAGGTTTCCGACGATGGCGAGAACATAAAAAAATCGAGAACCAAATCAGCAGCTGCAGGTTTCCGACGATGGCGAGTCAGATAGCCAATAACAGTGATCAACCACAAAATAGATGGCTATACAAGAAAAAACCCATATCGAAGATGAGAAGTAGATCAAAGAAGGAGCAATCATCGATATTCTTCCGTTTTGTGAGGAGTAGACAACGGGAATAGCATATCTATGGAGGGAGGATTAAACAAAGTTTTTGTGAAGTGCCATTTTTGTTTGGGTCGAGAGAAGAAATGTAGAACAAATATGGAGAAAAAGAAGATGGAGATGAGAAAGGAGATAGGATGGGGAGGAAGGGAGAAGTAAAGGGGAAGGGTAAAAATGGAATAAATGGGCTGAATGAAGGGTTGAGTGTATAGGAGAAGAGTTTTCTAGATGAGCGAATAAGCTCCTACCGAACAGCTAGATATGACTGAGCGAATAAGTCATATCTGTTATACAACCCAATAATCCGTTATCGAACAGCCCCTAAAAGACAATAAGTTTTCCACGGTTGAATTTATGGGAATAGGTTGTCTAAAACATGAAAACAAAACGTAGTACGCTATTTTTTTATTCAATTTATCCACTATTTTATGACCGTAAAAGTTATTAATTTTAAAAGTAAATCACAGTTTTAATCTCTATTCTTTGAAATTTTTCTTGGATTGTACATACAAAAAATTTATTGCATGAAAGTAGAAACCCCCTACGATATACAAGTATGTATGGTTTAAAGCCATCGTACTAACAGTTGTTAGTTTGATCTCTTAAATTAAATGAGAAACATTTTTATCTTTTTTATTTATTTATTTATAGTTCATTTTCTATAGAAAGTTGCACTTTACTCTTTTTATATTACTACACCACCACCCACCAGTGCAACAGACCAACAAGACGCCACCATCATTTCAGCCGACCACCACCAGTTTAGCCACACCACCACCAATCCATCTGATCACAACCACCAATATTAGAGCAAAAATACAAACATTGAACAAAGTTAAATACAAATTTGGTCCCTGTGGTTTACAAAATTTAACGAGTAGCATCCCTTAAAAAGCTTTTAACGAGCAACGTCCCTCCACTTACATTTTTATAGCATATAAGTAGCGTTTTGGTATGCATACATGATTGGACAAGACTAGAGAGGACAAAACAGGACATGATGACAGGACTGGACATGACAAGAGGGCAGGACTGGACATAACAAGAGTCTGTCTGGTGTTTGGTATGACTAAGACTAGATAGGATAGGACTAGACATGTTACCCCAAGGTGTTTGATGACTTTATATATCATATAATAATTATAAATGAAAAAAATAAAAAATATATATTTAAATAATTTAATTTATAAACATTTTTAGTTGTTTACACAATTTTCATATACATAAATAATAATACGAAATTTTAATGAAGAATCTGAAATAATTTATGGTAGTTCAAAAAAAACCAATTCACACAAGGGAAATACTCTATTTGTTCAATTTGGAAGATTTTTACGAATTTGGCGAATTGAATGCATGGTTGCAGCAACAAATAGAGGTAAACGCGATGAATGGTTGGTGAACATGGTGGTTGTAGAGGATGTGGAAATGGTGGACAGTGGTGGTGGATGAGGTACTTCCAGCCAATGTGGCAGAGGTATAGGTGGTGGTCAGCGACGATGGGTGGTGGTGATCGGTGGAGGTGGTCGAGGATGGTAGTGGAAGTGGTCGATGATGGTAGTGGTGATGGACGGTGTTTGTGGATGTGGTATAAGAGGTTGTTATAGTGGAGGAAGAGGTGGACGTGGCAGACGGTAACTACTGATGACCGGCGATGGGTGGTGGTGATCGGTGGAGGTGGTCGACAATGGTAGTGGTGGTGGCAAGGGGCGGTGGTGGAAGAGGCTGTTGTAGTGGAGGAAGAGGTGGAAGTGGCCGACGATGGTTGGCGGTGGTTATCGGTGGCCATCGATGGTGGTGGCAGTGATTGGTGGTGGTGATCGGTAGAGGTAGAGATGGTCGATGATGGTAGCGGTGGTGGAGATGGTTGTGGAGGTGGTGGAGGAGGTTGTAGTGGAGGAAGAGTTGGAGGTGGCTGACGGTTGTTGGCGGTGGCTACCTGTGGTCACCGATGGTGGTGGTGGCGACGATGGGTGGTGATGACCATTAAAACAAATACCATGTTATGTTTATATATCTAATAAGGGTAGATCAGTAATTTTTTAGTTTCTGTCTCATTCTTGTCCCATGTTGTTCCACCTATTTTGGTGGAACAAGAAAAAACCCTTTTTGTCTCACCTAGGGTGTGCAGAAAGTCAACCGATCCAATAGGATCCAATCGATCCAATTAGAACCGATCGACCATAATTGGATATCCAATTGTAATTGGATCGGATCGGATTGAAAATCTCAACATCCAATTTGGATCGGTTGGTTCTTGGATGGCAGTCTAGAACCGACCAAAACCGACCGAACCGACCAACATCCAGTTACCCATCCAATTAACCATCCAGTTTTCCATCCAATTAGTTTTTTACAATTTGCTTAAATCTAAATTTGTTTTGTGTTGGTTTTTGAATTCTTAGTCTCACTTTGTGTTGGTTTTAACACAAATTAAAAGTGGTTAATCAATTTATTTTATCGTTAGAAAATTGCATTAAATTAACATATTGGATGGAATCAATCCGATCCAATGGATATCTGATAAGAATATCCAATGGATATCCAATAAGAACATCCAATGGATGAAACCGAACCGATCCAATCATCAATTGGATTGGAAAAATACAACATCCAATGGATGATTGGATCGGTTCGGTTGAAAAAATCCAACATCCATTGAATGATTGGATCGGTTCGGTTTCCCTCACATCCATTAGATATCAACCAATGAACACCACTAGTCTCACCCAGTCCGAGTCCTTGTGGTTTACAAAAAGTAATGAATAAAATTCCCAAAAAAAAAATATAAAAAACATACTTATATACTAAACTATATGTATTATAAATTATTTTATATTTTAATAGACCTAATTATTTTATAAGCTAATTAAATAAGAAATACAAGTTTTATGTACCTTTTACTATTTATTTATAATAAAATATCATGGACAATCCTGTGATTCATTTGTATACTCATAACTAAACATTTTCTATATAATTTCTATATTATATACTTATTATAGAATTATAATTAAATTTGTAATTTGTAAAAACCAAAACCAAAACCAACTTTGTACTACACATTTTTGTCGATAAATTTACAACAATAATACTAAAGAATAGAGAGAGATTCATAATTTTTTTCAATAGTGCAACAAAATAATAATCTTAATATATATTTAAATAAAACATAATTCTAATTATTTACAACAATAATGATTTTTTAGAACCATAGTTATCGATAAATTTAGTATATTTATTTTTTAATATGATAAGTATTGTCGCTGGCTCACTGCTATGAATTCGTTTATGTTCTTATTATATTACTATTCTAAATTTATCCATGAAAATATGTAGTGCAAACTTGGTTTGCTTCTTATAAACTACAACATTAAATATAATTCTATAATGGTATACAATATAGATATTAGAGTAAATTACATGTTTGGTCCCTGTGGTTTATGTGTTTTAACACTCTGGGTTCTTACTTTGAAATATCTATGGATTGCATCTTCGTGGTTTGTATTTTATAATGTATTGGGTCCCTAAAACTAACTTCATCCAAAAAAATCCAGTTAAGTACGTTAAATCATAGGGCAATTTTGTCACTTAACACATTTTAATAATTTTATTAAAAAATAAAATGTATAACAACCCTCTCCATATCCGTTCCATGTCTCCCCTTTCTTCCTTAGTATACCCATCACTGGAGACTAGGGATGGCAACGGGGCGGGTTTGGAGCGGGTATCCCCTTACCCGACTTTGACCCCGATTTAGTAAGCATGGCCTCGGCCCTGGCCCCGGTCCCCGGCGGGTACGGGGATTGACTATCCGACCCCGGTCAATACCCGGTCAACCCCGCCCCCATACTCGGTTGGAACCCATTTACCCGGCCTGATTTAGATCGGTTTTTTAATTTTTTTTTGACATTTTTTATATGATGTAATATAATTTATTGAGTTTATATACAATATATATTATATAATATATGAGTCACAACAAAGCGAACCAGTCCTTGTTTAGTTAGCTTACATAAAAGGCCACATCATCCAACACCACTAAATTTTGATATTCACGAACAATTACAAAACATTAACACTAATTTGGGAAAACTAATAGGAATATAGAATTATTAATATATATATATATATATATATTTTTTTTTTAAAATACTTATATAATATATCCGGGTATCGGGCGGGTCAGGGGGTAGGTTACCCGGCCCTGCCCCTGCCCCCGGTTTGAGAGTATCGGGTATTCCTCGACCCCGGTCGGGTCGGGTGAACCGGGTTCCCCAACGAGTCGAGTCAAATCACCATCCCTACTGGAGACTCATCGCTGGAGACCACCGTCTCCTTTCTAGAGACCACCATCTCCTTCCTACCGGCGGAAACCACCGTCTCCTTCCTACCGCTAGAGACCAACCATTCTCCAGATCCGTTCCACGTCTCCCCCTAACGCTACCACCCCTCCCTCTACTCCATTATCTCCTCTTCAAATCCAGATCCAGATCTGAGGCCATTGATGGTTAACCCACGACGCCGTCTACACCACGAAGGGCAAACAAACGAACGGAGAACAGATCCAACAACCACCTCCCGTCGACCACTGTCGCCTACCCACGACTACCACCGTCTGGATCTAATGCCGTCGTCATTCTTCGTCTTTCTCGGACATTAGAAGCAAGAACTCAACTTCTCCTTCTTTTTATTGTCTAAATCAGAAACACCTTTTTTCATAAGTAACATCTAGATCTATCTATTGTTCTTGTTGTTGTTGTAGTTGATTTTAGGTTTTCTTTTTAACTTTTTTAAACATTGATTTAGCTTATTAATTTTAGGGTTTTGATTTTTTTTGTATCATACACGTTTTGGAATGAATTTGTGATGGTTTGATTCATTATATTTTGATTATGCTTTGTTTTCTTATGGTACAATGTATTGGATTTGGGTTGTTTGGAATATGGATTTTGTTTGAGTTAGAATTTAATTTTGATTTTCAGTTTTAGTTATTGGGGTTTGGATCTGGGTTGAGTTGTTGTGTTTTCCGGTTATGTTTGTTGTGTGATCTAGTATACGGTGGCCCGAGATGTAGTTATGGTCGTAGAAGATAACCGGAGAAAGGAAAGGGTTGGATTTTTACCAGAGAAGATGAAGAAGATAGAGAACATTACATTCTTGGTCCCTGTGGTTTAATAAATAAATAGAGTAAATTAATTGAAAATAAAAATAAATTAAATGACCAAAATACCCGTCTAAACAAATTGAGTTAACATAACTTTTTGGATGGAGTTATTTTAGGGACCCAATGCGTTATAAAATACAAACCACGAGAATGCAATCTATAAATATTTCAAAGTTGGGACCTAGAGTGTTAAAACACATAAACTATATGGACCAAACATGTAATTTACACTAGATATTATATTGCTTATTAAACATTTAAGTTTATTAAAATATAAATTAACTAGGTTTGACCCCGTGTATTATACGGGGTAATTTAAAAAAATTAAATCATGTCAGAAAACTTATCTTACATATATGAATGATCATCGAAAGTACGATGCTACTTTTCCAAGTTTTTTTCCTTTTAGAGCTTTTTTTTGCAACTTGTTATAAAATGTCTCTGTTTTATGCAGTTTTCACAAAGAATGTTTTGCAAAAAATTAATAAAAAATATGAATAAATATTAAGAATTTATTAAACAATAATAGAACGTAAATGAAATTATAGAAAAATACATAGTTAAAATATTAATAAAATAAAAAGCACGTATCATAAATTACCAAATATTTCTTTATATACAACATTCTTTGTTCTATAGCTAATATATAAGTAATATATACTAAATATCATAATGTCAAGAAAATAAAATTAAAAATGTTATTTTATAAAACTTCATGATAAAAATCAAAATTCTTGTATAAAAATTTAAAGAGGATGAGGTGTTTATAAAAAAAATTTGAAGTAAAAATTGATATGAAATAGCCAAAAGAAAATTAAGACAATTTAGTGATTATTTGTATTAAATCTCATACTAATTTCACCAAATATCATACTAGGGGTGAGTTATTATGCAACCCTTGCAACCCCTTTAGCCACCACACATTTTACTTTTACATTTTTTCTTTTTTTTAATTACATAAAATGTGTGGTGGATAGATGGGTTGCAAGGGGTTGCACCATGTAAATGAGTTGCATTTGAACGCCCCTCTATCATACTAATCACAACACATTAATTCGTATATATTTATGATATTTAATAATATAATTAAATCCAAAAATATTCAATATTGAACTCATTTCGAAGGTATTGATGAAACGATTACAATAGTATAGTTTGTAAAAAATAAAAATGTTTTTAATGCATTTTAGTTCATATACATTATTTATGTTTATATGTAGGACTGTAAACGAACCGAACGTTCATCGAACCGTTCATGAACTGTTCAGCGGGAAGTTCGTTTATGTTCGTTTATTTAATAAATGAACGAACATGAACACATTTTTTTGTTCGTTTAGTTAAATAAACGAACATGAACAATGGTCTCGTTCGTTCATTTACGTTCGTGAACGTTCGTTCATTTATGTTCGTTAATGTTAATTCATTTATGTTCGTTTATATTTGTTTATATATAAAAATATATTTATATATATTATGACATTAATGTGTCAAAACATTAATTAAATTAATTTTTTAAAATTAATTTTTTATACCTCCTAAGTTTATCCGTTTTTTTATTTGTTATGTTATTTTTCACTAATGAAATGATGAGTAACGGTGATTGTTTTTTATTCATTTGTGTTCGTTTATGTTCATTTATGTTCGTTCGTTTATGTTCGTATATGTTCATTTATGTTCGTTCGTTTACGTTCATTTATGTTCATTTACGTTCGTTTAGCTCTTAAATGAACAAACATAAACGAACACGAACAAACATATTTTCTTAACAAACGAACATGAACACAAAAAATTTCGTTCGTCTACCATTCGTGTTCGTTTGTTTGTTCCGTTCGTGTTCGTTTGTTTGTTCGGTTAGGTTAAACGAACGAATACGAACAAGCCTCCGTTCGTCTTCGTTCGGTTCGTTTACAACCCTACTCATAACTTATATGTTAAGAGTCTAAAATAAAAAATAAAAAAGTAAGGGATTAAAAGTAAACTACATACCTAATTATAAGGGTAGTAAATGTAAGGTATAAATTAAAAAAATTGAATTAAGGAAAGATTTAAGGAGGAATGAATATGGATGTGTTAAATGAACTTATAATGTAAAATGCGTCCAAATACATGTTTAAGCGGAAAAATGAAAAAATGACTCACCAGAAGGCGACATGTGTTCTTCTAGTTACTTATTTATTATATGTATAGATTTATAATACTAGATAATACGAATAATTTAGTATATAAGCAAGTTTTATATTAATCATTTGAGGGACGTTACTCGTTACTTTTGTCTAATCCATAGGGACCAAATTTGCATCTAATCCTTATTAAAATTCAAAGAGGTACCAAATATGTTATAAACTAACATTTTTTTAATAGTTAGAGGGAGGTGAAGGGTGAATGGACAAAAGTAGCTGTTCTTAAAGGCACTTTATTTGACGATATTAAATGCAGGTACCCTATCCGTTATAAAAACGAAAGTAGAGGGACGTTGCTCGTTAAAAATTCTTCTGAAGGACGTTACTCGTTAATTAAATTTTGTAAACCACATAGATCAATTTTGCATTTAACTCTCATAAAAACTAAGGAAATCAAAATACTAAATCACAAAATCATTGTTTAGTTCCAAACAATCAAAATATAATTACAAAGCTTCAACACAAAGATAATACGGCATGAGCTGACGACAGCCATGCACCATCTGTGTCCGTGTTCCCGAAGGCACCTCTTTCTTTCAAGAGGATTCGCGACATGTCAATCCCTGGTAAGGTTCTTCGCTTTGCATCGAATTAAACCACATGCTCCACCGCTTATGCGGGCCCCCGTCAATTCCTTTGAGTTTCATACTTGCGAACGTACTCCCCAGGCGGGATACTTAACACGTTAGCTACGGCACTGCACTAGTCGATACACACAGTGCCTAGTATCCATCGTTTAACTCAAACCCAAATCTTAATTTCAAACCCTAAATCAAATTCTAACTAAAATTGTAAAACAAAATCAAAATCAAACCTATATAATAACTTACGTATGAATCAAAGTCCACAAATCATAATCGAACCAACAATCATTGATCGCTTACTGGGGAGATGAACAAGTTAATGGTCAGTAGGCAATAACTAGCTATAGAGGATATTGGAACACATCTCACTGAAATCACTATAACAAAGTTGAGTTTATGGGATACCTAAAATGTTTAGGGGTTGTTTGTTTTTTAAAAAAAACCTCTTAATAGCTCTTAAGTCTGAATCGTTCAGACCTTTTTACATACCACCTCTTATTAATCATAACTAAAATAAGACTTCAGACTTTAGACCTCTTAAAAAACAAACGGCACCTAAGCGTTCTGATAGAGTGTCTTATAGGATGAAAAATAAAAATAAAACATCATATCTAAAATTGTTTCAATAGGTTTATAGGACGCTTTTGGGGGTCGTAACAAACTTTTAGGACCCTTTTAAAATATATTGATATATTAACTAATTTATAGGAACTTTTGAGAAGTGTCATATAAACACATCTTGTTGTAGGAAACTTTTTCAAATAGCGTTCAATAATATATCTAATACAAAACATTTTATTTTAAAAGGGTTCTAAAAAACTTGTTACAATGCCAAATATATCATATAAACTTATTGTAACACTTTTAGATAAACGTTTTATCTTTTGGTCCTATAAAATTGAGTCCATAAGACACTCTATTAGGATACTTGAACACATTAGATGTTCTATAAACTCGATTTTCTTGTAGCGAATCGTTCACGAATCCTTCACTCGTCTGTCGTCTCTCTCATAGACGGAGACATGGTGTGGTGTTGGCTCACAAAAATGCCCTGTCGGCAAAGAGGGAGGGGTATGTGGGGTTCGATGTAAAGAGAGAAAGGTCAAGAGTAGGTACAGAGGTGGAGATGGGGTCCAACAAAGAAAGGGGGAGTTGATCGCTGCTCTGCTGGGGTCACCGTCTCCGGTTTGGACTTGGGTTTACGTTTTCTCTCGCACACACATATAATATATATATAGGGGGTGAGATGAGGAGATAACTTTGAGAAAAAGAAAAAAAAATAGATGAACTTATTTAAGCCGTTAGATTAAGATGATTCATTGGTTAAAGATTAAAAGGATGCTTATAATCATCTTTTAAAAAAATTAAAAATAATCTTACCCTATTTTTTAAATAAAAAATTGACGAAATATAACAAAAATTGAAACGAAACAATTTATACCAAAAAATCGATCATTTTATTATCTTTAATTTGACATCTATTTTGATATATATTTTTCCATCCATTTTTTCATGGGTCTCCAATTTTTTTTAAGGTTCTTACTTAATCTTAAACCCATATATATATATATAGAGAGAGGGAGGATCATGCGAGAAGTTAAACATTTTGCGAGAAGGCGAAAAGTATTTAATCATATATGATTACACGACTTGTAGGTGTGTTTAATCATGTATGATTAAACGCCTATGTATTGCTAATATAACATGTGTTTAATCATATATGATTAAACACTTCTCGGCTTCTCGCAAAATGTTTAGCTTCTCGTTTGAACATGCCCATATATATATATATATATATATATATATATATATATATATATATATATATATAGGAGCAGGTTCAAACAAGAAAATTATCAATTTGCGAGAAGACGAGAAGGAATATGGACCACATAATTTATTAATTAAAAAATACCAAAAATAAAAAATAAAAATTAATTTCAAAAATTAGCATAATTACAATTTTGAATGGGATAAATCCTTAAAAATCTCATTATATATTTTAAATTTATTTATTTTTTAATTTAAAAAAAATCATAATTTTTTTCTAGATCAACAATTAATTCATTATCTTATTTCACTATTTTTCTCTATTTTTTGGATTTACATTTTGAATCACATGTAATTAACTTCATTTAACATATGATCTATTATTATGTATATATGATTGCACTAGGTGAATTTTTGTTCATATCACATATGATAATATATGTCTGAATATAAGTTACGCATAATCACATGTGATAAAATTCCATCACAAAAAGATCTATAAATATAAATATACATAATCATATATGATTAACTAAAATATATACAATTATCATATGTGATAATATGATATGTGATATTTATAAATATTCATATAGTGATATTATATGTGATATTTGATCTGATTTTTTTTTTATTAAAAGTAGAGTGAATTGTTGATTTAGTCCCTGTGGTTTAGTGATTTCTTTGACCATGATCCTCATTCTATGTTTATTGTGGATTTGGTCCTTGTGATATTCAATTTATTTTGGTCATGGTCCTTCTGACTAACACTTCCATTAACTTTGTTAAATCAAGGACCATTTTAATATTTTTCTTATTTTTTGTCCTTTTTTGAAAAAAAAAATATAAACAATATTTTTATACACACATGCATACACACATGTATATATATATATATATATATATATATATATATATATATATATATAACGATATTAAAATAAATAAAATAAGACATTATTGTATGATTTAATTGTTTAATTTTTTTTAAATTAAATATATTAAATACGATTTAATTTTATTATTTTATTGTAATTGTGAAAAAAGATATAGTTTTATTGTTTTAATGTAATTAAAATTTCAATTTAAACAAATCAGATCATAAAACTATATCTTATTTATTTAGATCGAATAAAATAAAATATGGTTTTATGATTTGATTTATTGAATTAAAATTTTAATTAAGTTAGAGACGATTTAATTATATTGTTCTTTTACTATCATTGCAACAAACAAACTTATTGTTGATATTTTAACACCAAAAATCATTGAAAACCGTTGAGAAATGAACTATAATTTTATCATCTTACTTTCTTTGACTACGGTCCCTATAGTATGTTTATTGTGGATTTGGTCCCTGTGGTATTCAATTTATTTTGGTCATGGTCTCTCTGATTAACGCATCCGTTAACTCTATTAAATCAGGGACCATTTTAGTTATTTTGCCTAATTTGTGTCTTTTTATGATAAGAAAAATAAAAAATATATTTTTAACACACACACACACACACACACACACACATATATATATATATAGATATCAAAATAAATAAAATATGATGTTATTGTATGACTTGATTCTTTAAAATTTTTAAAAAAATAGTTATATTAAATATGATTTAATTTTATTATTTTATGTAATGGTGGACAAAGTTATGGTTTTATTGTTTTGATGTAATTAAATTTTAATTTAAACAAAGTAGATCATAAACTTATATCTTATTTTATTTAGAGCGAATAAAATAAGATATGTTTTTATGATTTGATTTATTAAATTAAAACTTTAATTATGTTAAAGGCGATACAGTTTTATTGTTTTTTACTATCATTGCAACAAACAAGCTTATTATCGATATTTTGACACCAAAATCATTGAACTGAGAAATGAACTCTAACTTATCATCTTAAAATTAGAGGTTCCAATTTTCATATTGTTTTTCAATAAAAAAACTCAAAACAAACCGTTTAGATTTTAGCGAAATAAAATATTTAAGTTACGAATATTTTAACTGACAGCCACAAGGCAAAACATAGAGCATCACATGTCAGGTAACGCCAACATGAAAACATGTTAGCATTTAGAAAATAGCGAAGATCAGCTACAACATCCATCAATAGAAAGATACGACATGGTCTTATCATTATTCGGTACTCCTTCCGTCCCAAAATAAATGTTCATAATAAAAAAGGCACACGATTTTAGAAATGTGTAATTATTAGTTTATTACACTTGTTAATTTTATTGTGGGTTAAAATATTCGTAACTTAAATATTTTATTTCGTTAAAATCTAAACAGTTGATTTTTAATTTTTGACTGAAAAACGATATGAAAATTGGAACCTCTAATTTTAAGATGATAAAATTAGAGTTCATTTCTCAGTTCAATGATTTTGGTGTCAAAATATCGATAATATGCTTGTTTGTTGTGATGATAGTAAAATAACAATAAAAGTATATCCCCTTTAACATAATTAAAGTTTTAATTTAATAAATCAAATCATAAAACATATCTTATTTTATTTGTTCTAAATAAAATAAGATATAATTTTATGATCTAGTTTGTTTAAATTAAAATTTTAATTACATTAAAACAATAAAACCATATTTTTTTCCACCATTACAATAAAATAATAAAATTAAATCATATTTAATATAATTAATTTTTTTAAAAATTTAAAGAATCAAGTCATACAATAACATCATATTTTATTTATTTTGATATATATATATATATATGTGTGTGTGTGTGTGTTAAAAATATATTTTTTATTTTTCTTATCATAATAAGACACAAATTAGACAAAATGACTAAAATAATCCCAGATTTAATGGAGTTAACGGATGTGTTAGTCAGAGGGACCATGACCAAGATAAATTGAATAC
This sequence comes from Arctium minus, assembly GCA_954870635.1. Taxonomy (NCBI): domain Eukaryota; kingdom Viridiplantae; phylum Streptophyta; class Magnoliopsida; order Asterales; family Asteraceae; genus Arctium; species Arctium minus. The sequence goes on along the minus strand of OX941087.1, from coordinate 25,383,274 downwards.
CACAGGGACCAAATCCACAATAAACATACTATAGGGACTGTAGTCAAAAAAAGTAACAAAGCACGAGGACCAAATCCACAATTCACTCTTAAAAGTATATTTAGAAAAAAAATTAAAAAAATTATGAAATAATTAAAATTAAAAAATAAATTAATGTAAAAGATATAATGAGAATTTTAAGTATTTATTTAATTCAAAATGATAATTATCCTAATTTCTTAAATTATTTTTCATTTTTTATTTATGTATTTTTAATTAATAGATTATGTGATCTACATTCTTTCTCGCTTTCTCGCAAATTATTTTACTTTTCGCATGATCCTTCCTCTCTTTATATATATATCATTTATTAATATAATATTTATAATATATAATTTGTATATGTTAATATGAAAAATTATATAATTAATAATTTTTGTAAAGAAAATGGGCTTAACGGTAACGATGTTAGTGGAAGGGATTAAAACCAATCATTTGTACATAGTTTTGTTGCATAGGATCCAACCCAAGAAAGTCACAAATATGCAAACCACACGTTTTGTTGCATAAAATGTGTGTTCGGATCTGATTCAAGAAAATCATCAAACCACAGACAAAATAGCAATATACTTTTTTTTTTGAGTGACTTACATTTTTCGTCTCTATAATTTGGTGTTTTCTCGTCCCTATTTTAAAAAATTAATGAAACATGCCCCTGTCATTACAGTTTTTTTTAACAGATTAGGGTTTTATGGTTGCATTTTTTTTAACAAATTGGATATATATGGTTGTAGTTTTTTAACAAGCATGGTCTCTGAATATATAACAAGTTGGGTCCTTGTGATTGCATTAGGGATCCAACTCGTTAAAAAATGCAATTATAGAAACCGAACTCGTTAAGGTTGCGTTTGGTACATGAGACATAACAGAACATGACGAGACAAAGTTCATTGTCCCACGTTTGGCGTGACATAGGACAGGTAAAAAATTCACTGTCCCACGTTTGGTGTTTCATGGGATAGGGACAGGGACAAGGACTAGACAGGGTGAGACAAAAAATAGTCTTTTCTTGTTTCACCAAAATTGGTGGAACAACATGGAACAAAAGTGAGACATAATCTAAAAATTACAGATCTACCCTCATTTGATGTATAATCCTAATATGATATTAGTCTTAAGGGTTACCACTACTCGTTGTCGTCGCCACCACCATTGGCAGCCACCAGTAGCCACCACCAACTACCGTCAACCACCTCTACCTATTCTTCCACTATAACAACCTCCTTCACCACCTCCACAACCATCGGCCATCGCCACAACCACTACCATCGTTGACCACCTCCACTAACATCGATCACCACCACTCATGGCCGCCACTACCATCGACGGCCATTGGTAGCCACCGGCAACCATTATCGACCACTTCCACCTCTTCCTCCACCACCTCAACCGATCACCACCACCCACTGCTGCCGCCACCACTAACGCTCACCGCCAACCACCGTCGACCACCTCCCCCTCTTCCTCCACTACAACAACCTCTTTTACCACTGTCTACCACGACCACCACTACCATCATCGACCACATATACCTCTGCCACATCAACAACAACTACCTCCTGCACCAACACTATCCACTATAATTCACGTCCTTCACCAACCACCCATCGCCTTTATCTTTACCTGTCGCTACAACTATGTGTTCGCCAAATCATAAAGATCTTCCAAATTGAATCAAATATTATATTTTATTTGTATGAATCAGATTTTTTCGAACTACCATCAATTATTTCAGATTGTTCATTCAAATTTCGTACCATTGTTTTTGTATGTATTTATATGTATGAAAAGTGTGTAATAAAAATAAAAATATTTTTTAATTAAATTATTTAAAGATATACTTTATTGGTGTCATTTATAACTATTATATGATATATAAAATAATTAAATAACTTTTAGGAAACTTGTCTAGTCCTGTCCTATCCAGTCCTAGTCGTACCAAACACAAAATAGAAATTTGTCTTGTCCAGTCTTGTCCTGTCCTGTCCAGTTCAGTCCTATCCTCTTGTCTTGTCTTGTCCAGTCCAGTCTAATCATGTCTTCGTATCAAACGCTACCTCAATTTCAAATTCCACTTTTGGTCCCTCTCACATGGAAGAAAAAAAGTATTAACTCGTATTTTTTAAACACGAATCAATTGAAAAAGGAAAGTAAATTCCACTTTTGGTCCCTTTCACTAACTCACGTAAAAAAAAACTTCCGTTAATTAAAGAGCATTTACGTCTTTTTATCATTTATTAGATTTCAATTTAAAAAATAAATAAATAAGTAAATAAATTATTATTATTATTATTATTATATAATAAGTATAGTAGTTTTATATTATATTATATTATATTTAGAGTAAATTACATTTTTGGTCCCTATGGTTGCCACTCACTATCAACTCTAATACCTCTTCTAAACTAATTACAGTTTTGGTCACAGTGGTTGCCAATCTGTTTCGAATTGCTCCCTCTGGTTGCCATTTTGTTTCAGAATTGGTTTATCTTGTTAACTTAGTTAAAAAACAGTTAAGTGAAGGGAATTTTGGTCTTTTTACTCTTTTTTCCATTTTTATTTTATCAAAATTTTTATTTATTTTTAAATCAATGCACAACATTGCATAAATCATAAACCCACCAATGCACCTAAACCCTTACCCCCAATTTCCAGCGACCTTTTTTCCCCAACCCCTCCCCTTCCAATCATCTTTACAAGCAAAACCAGAACCCCCACCACCACTTCTATGACCCCAATTTTATCTGGTCATTCTCAGCCCAATATACCACCACCACCATCATCCAAGAACATAAAAACCCAGATGAATATAAAGAATAATTTCACATAAATTCATTCAAAAACTAGGTTATACAAATCATTAAATCAAAACACTAAAACCATAAATCAAACCCTAAAATAAAAAACTTGAATCAAACCAAAACATTAGCTTAAAATCAAACCTCTAAACGAAAGACCTAATCGAAATGATGTTTGAAGAGAAAAGCCATCAAACCTATCAAACTCAACCTTCAAGCACCCATTAAACCAAACGAAGCATTTTTGTTGCATATGATGCTTGAAGAGAAAAACCATCAAACCCAACCTTCAAACACCTAAACAAAATCGACATATTTGCAGATCCAAATGAACAGATGAAGATGCAAACATGAACGAACAAAGAGAGAGAGAGAGAGAGAGAGGGAGATGGTGCTCGATACGGTGTTGCTACAATCTCTAGGATACGGGTGGGAGGGCTCGACGATAAAGAAATATAAGCAAGAAGAGGGAGGGGGAGAGGAGATGAGAGAGATTAGAGCCTTGCTTCTTGAGGGATGGGAGTTTATAACGACCTAAAAATTAGGGTGAATTTAAAATTCGAAATTCCGGCAATATGACGTCTATAAATAGAGTAAACCTGCACACTCTAAAATAGGGGGGAGGGGAATTCAAACCTGGATATTAAGGTAAAGACGAATCAAGCCAAAGTGTAACATCCCAAAATTCGGGGAATAAAGTATGGCATTTACAAACCCAATAAAATGAAGAATACATTCGACAACCTAATAATCTAGATTTGCCAAATAGATTACAATTGGGTGTCGCTAATCCTTCCAAAATGTATGTCTATCAACTCGTATATGCCGGTCCATAGATCTCCAAAAAAGACCACTCTCGACCACACGGTCGGCCACTCATTCCCGACGATCCCCGCCACTGAGATGCCCTGCCATACATGACAACCAAAGAAGCAAGTGTTAGGCTAAAACCTAGTGAGAGCATATAATCGCAAAATAAATAGAGTAATGAAATTGTAATATATATATATATATATATATATATATATATATATATATATATGTGTGTGTGTGTGTGTGTGTGTGTGTGTGTGTGTGTGTGTGTGTGCGTGTCCATATATCTATAGTTCCCAACCAAATTGCACGGCTAGTCCTCGTACATGAAATGCCATACAACTCTTGACAATACACACTTTAATTTATTCAAGCCATTTGGCTTGTTGGCATCAACCCAAACCGGGTCTTTATCCATTTGAGACATCAACCAAAACCGGGTCTTTAGCCATTTGTGACCTCAACCCAAACCGGGTCTTTAGCCAATTGAGACATCAACCCAAAACGGGTCTTTAACCAATTGAGACATCAACCCAAACCGGGTCTTTAGCCAATTGAGACATCAACCCAAACCGGGTCTTTAGCCAATTGAGACATAAACCCAAATCAGGTCTTTAGCCAATTGAGACATCAACCCAAACCGGGTCTTTAGCTATTTAAGACATCAACCCAAACTGGGTCTTTAGTTACACTTGACCTCAACTATTTCCAAGTCTTTAGTCTTACTAGTAGGTTGGGGCATCCCCCATGACCTCATACATGCGGGTCATAATATCCCACAATTTTACCTTTTATTTACCACCATCACTACACAAACATGCCACACAAGGTGTATTATTAGAATCAACATAAAACCTTCTATTCACCTACAAACTCATGATACTTGATACATTCAATCCTCCTTTCCAACCCAACTCTTCAAATCTAGAACATCTTTAAAATATGGTTTTAGGTCAAACTTCACACAATCAAATAAGGACATAGAAAGATATAGATTTATGGATTAAGATCCATGTTAGACAAGTATACAAGTAGGATAGACAAGAATGCACTAACCTTGGTGATTTCTTAGAAGAAATCGAACCCTGGAGAAGGTAAGTAGAGAAGTGAGGGCTTGAGAACTTGCCACTAGCTAGGTTCTTCACAAAGATCACACCTAGAGATGCATTAAGTCCCCATTAATGCTTATGGGAGCTCAATAAATGAGGAGAGTGGAATTAGGGAAAGAGTTCTTACCAAAAATCGCAGGAAAGAAACCCCTATTAGCTCCTAAAAGCAGTTCCAAAAGACAAAAGCCCGTAAATGAGACTTTTATACAACCAACCCCCCCCCCCCCCCCCCGATGACGACTATGACAGGATACAGTGCCCTTGTCATAGTCGTAGGGCATTGTCGCACCCACAACCATACACTCGGTACAACCCCCGTGATATTCACACGCGATAGTGCCCGTGGCAAGGTCGTCGGGTCACTATCACCCCATATGTACCGTATGTCACCCCGGGCCGCGATATTGACACGCGACTATGCCCTGGTGGAATAGTTGTCCAAGGCATGTTGGACACGTTTTCGACCCGAACCAAAACCATTTTCGACGAAGGAGAGTTGACCAAGTTCCATAGTCCACAAACCAAACAATGAGGCATTAAGATACGATTATTTAAATACTAAAATGAAATCAAAATAGAGAAATTCTACCCGAAATTACGGGTGTTACAATCCTCCCCAACTTGGGAATGATTTCGTCCCTGAAATCCTAAACTTACACGAACATGTGACGATATCGGCCCTTCATGTCCTCCTCCGCTTCCCAAGTCACATTCGCACCCCGATGTTGCTTCTACTGTACTTTTACCATCGTGACCTCATTATGCCGGAGTCTCTTGGTTTCCTTATCCATAATGGCTTCAGGTTCTTCGATACATCGGTTGTCGTCTACCCTAATCTCTGACAGTGGGATGACGTTTTCTTTCGCCGCCAAACATTTCCATAAATAGCATACGTGGAACATAGGGTGAATGCCATCCATATCCGGTGACAAGTCTAACTTCCCGCACTTCCTAAAACGAATCAAACCCTTCCAAAGGGATACTTCAAACATAACTCGATCTCCCACTTGAAACTCTATCGGTCGTCTCTTCTTGTCGGCATAGCTCTTTTGTCGATCTTGCGCAGCCTTCAAGCGTTCTCGGATTGCTTTGACTTTGTAGGCCGTATCTTGTAGAATTTCTGGCCCAGCGAATTGCTCCTCGCCCGCCTCCAACCAACACACGGGGGTTCTACATTTCTTTCCGTACAACGCTTCAAACAGTGCCGCTCCAAGGCTAGAGTGGTAACTGTTGTTGTAAGCAAACTCCACCAAAGGTAGATGAGTATCCTAATTACCACCGAAATTGATCGCGCAAGATCTAAGCATGTCTTCCAAAGTTTGAATTGTCCTTTCGCTTTGTCCGTCCGTTTGTGGGTTGTATTTCGTACTCAGATTCACTCGAGTACCTAATTCTTGATGCAAAGCCCCCCAAAATCTTGATATAAACCAACTATCACAATTGGAAACTATAGACAAGGGTATTCCACGCCTAGAGACCACCTCATCAATATAGACTTTTGCCAATTTATCCATTGGCAAAGTTTCCCGCATCGCTAGAAAATGAGCATTCTTCGTCAAACGGTCGACAATCACCCAAATGGTGTCGTTGCCCCGCAACGTCTTTGGTAGCTTGGTCACGAAGTTCATGGTGATCTTGTACCACTTCCACTCGGGTATCTCCAACGATTGTAGGCTCCCATAAGGTCGTTGGTGCTCGGCCTTTACTTGCGAACAAGTCACGCACCACTCTACATAGTGTGTCACATCCAACTTCATAACCAGCCACCAATAGTGCAACTTCAAGTCTCTATACATCTTGGTGCTTCCCGGGTGGATGGAGTATTTGAAAATGAGCATTCTTCGTCAAACGGTCGACAATCACCCAAATGGTGTCGTTGCCCCACAACGTCTTTGGTAGCTTGGTCACGACTTAAGGCATCGACCACCACGTTAGCTTTACCCGGGTGGTAAAGTAACTCGCAATTGTAGTCCTTGAGTAGCTCCAACCATCTTCTTTGCCTCATATTTAGCTCCTTTTGATCGAAGACATACTTCAAGCTTTTGTGATCCGTGTACAAGGTACACTTCATGCCGTAAAGATAATGTCGCCACTACTTCAATGCGAACATCAACGCCGCTAGCTCCAAATCATGTGTGGGGTAATTCTTCTCGTATACTTTTCGTTGCCTTGACGCATAGGCAATCACTTTTTCTCTTTGCATGAGCACACACCCAAGACCCATTTTAGATGCGTCGTTATAAACCACAAAATCCTCTGACCCTTCCAGCAAGGATAAGATCGGGGCTTCACAAAGCTTCTTTTGCAATGTCCGGAACGCCTTCTCTTAAGATTCGGTCCACACGAACTTCACATTTTTCTTGGTCAAAGTCTTCAATGAAGAAGCAATCTTGAATAAATCTTCGGTAATAACCTCCTAACCCCAAAAAACTTCTGATCTCGGATGGACTCTTAGGAGGTTCCCAACTCATCTTGGCTTCTATCTTCGCAGGGTCCACCTTTACACCGTCTTTTGCGACTACGTGCCCCAAGAACTGCACCTCCTTCAACCAAAATTCACACTTTGAGAATTTTGCATAAAGCGTCTCCTTCCTCAAGACTTCCGACACATCGCGTAGGTGATGCACGTGATCGGATTCATCCTTGGAGTAAATCAGGATATCGTCGATGAAAACGATAACCGACTTGTCAAGAAACAGTTAGCACAAGCGGTTCATTAAATCCATGAACACCGTCGGGGCGTTTGTCAAACCGAAAGGCATCACCAAGAATTCATAGTGTTCGTAGCGTGTCCTAAATGCGGTCTTTGGAATGTCGTCCTCCATGACTTTTACTTGATGGTAGTCCGAACGTAGGTCGATCTCTGAAAAACATCCCGCTCTTTGAAGTTGGTCGAATAAATCGTCGATCCTAGGGAGTGGGTACTTATTCTTCACGGTCACCTTATTCAAGTCCCTATAATCTATGCACATCCGTATGGTGCCATCCTTCTTCTTCATGAACAAGACCGGCGCTCCTCATGGTGACGAGCTCGGTCTCACGAATCCCTTCTCAAGAAGGTCTTGTAGTTGTCTCATCATCCCTTTCATCTCTGACGGGCCCAAACGATACGAAGCTCTAGCTATCAAAGCCGCTCCCGGGGTTAAGTCAATCTTGAACTCTACCTGACGATCGGGTGGTAATCCAGGCAAGTCATCCAGGAATACGTCAGGGAATTACTTTACCACTTCCACATCTTGAAACTTCTTCTTCTTGAGCTTGACTTCTATAACGTATGCCAAAAAGGATGAACATCATTTCGATAAACACTTCCTTGCCTTCACCATGCTGATAATTGCCACCTCGCCTTTCTGCCTTTCGTCGTACACGGTCACCGACTCATCATCCGAATTTGGAATTCGGATCAACTTCTTTGCACGAAGAATTTCGGCATGGTTATCCGCTAACCAATCCATCCCAATGAACACATCAAACCCTCCGATAACCATCGTCATTAGATCAATCGGAAATTCTTTTCCCTAGATTTCCAATTTGCAACCCCTAAGAATATCCCAAACTACTAATTGGTCACCATCTACTAGTTCTACCACTAAAGCATCCTCTAAGCTACTAGTATGCATAGATAACTTTTGACATAAAGAATTCAATACAAACGAACAACTTGCGCCGGAATCAAACAATATACGCGTAGGTACGAAGTTTAGGAAAAACGTACCCGACACTATATCGGTCGAAGCCTTCGCCTCCTCGACGGTCATTTGAAATGCTCTTCCCATTGCTCTAGGAGGATCCATCTTCTTTGCTCCGCTTTCTCCCGTTTTCAACTTTGGGCATTCACTCCTGATATGACCCGGTTCCTTACATTCGTAGCACGTGATCCCTCTGACCGGGAAATCGCGGCGATCATGACCTAATTTATCACACTTGAAGCACTTCGTCCCGCCCGAGATGCATGAGCCGACATGCTTACTCTGACATTTAGGGCATCATCTAGTCTTTCGTCTAACCTCGTTCCCAAGATAATTATTGTTGAAAGGTCTTGTCTTCCTTGAGGTTGTAAAACTCCCCTCCCACTTCCTCTTCTCTAAAACTCCTCCTTTCTCCTCCTTGCCCCGATTTTAGGCATCTTCCACCATCTGTGCCTCCTCAATTGCTTCCCGAAGGTTAGAGGCCTTGGACACACGGACCATCATCATCATGTCCGATGGAAGACCTTTGATGTAAGATTTAATCTTCTCTCTCTCTCTCTTAGTTGGGACCAGATGCCCCACCAACCCCAACTTATCCATAGACTGATGGTTGTATTCTTTCACCGATAGGCTTCCCTTATTCAAGTTCCAGAATTCTTCCTCTATCTTGTCCATGGATCGATCGTTACAAAATTCTTCCATTAGTTTATTCTTGAAAGTTTCCCAGTTCAACTTTGCCAATACCGAGACCTCCACAGAGGCGGAATAAACGTTCCACCATGTGAGGGCCGCCCCTCTGAGCATCTGGGAACCAAACGTTGCTTTTATGGCTCTCACTACATTCACTTGATCGGAAAGCCTGTTCCATTTCCCGAATCCAGTTCATACATGCCACCAGATCGTTCGAGCCCTTGAATTCTGGTGGTCGACAACCAAGGAAGGCCTTGAAAGTGCAAGTTTTCGTCACTTGCCTTGCTTCCGGGGATGCGGTCTCATTAGTGGGAATTTCAAGCCCGGTTCCCCCGGATCCCGTCGCAAGGAAAATTTCCCCAACCATTTCGTGTCTACGGTTGTTAGTATCTCGGTCCTCAAGTAGCTTCAAGAACATTTCCTGTTGTTGGGCCATCGCCACGTTCATAGCTTGCATCATCCGATCCATCATTCTCGATTCCAGAGTTACTTCTTCCATTATCGGTTCTGATATGGCTATGTTGCGTCCGGGTATATGCTCGGTCCCTCTGCCCAAAATTTTTTGCAACGGCGGGGGAAAGTCCGTCGTCGTCACTCTATGATGGTCGGCCGTGGATGCCTTTGCATCTTGGCCATCCGACCGACTTCGAGTGTTTACCATTGTCTGCCACACATACGCAAGAATATAGGTGAGAATAGACTATAAGAATTATAGACAAGGAAACGTACTACTACATTCATTAATCACCATAACAATGGGAAAACAAGCATACTCACGTAAAACATCTTCATAATAACGTTAGCTAAGTGAAATTATGAACATATGATACGTAAGAGTTCTCATCCATAATTCTCAACAAGTGTAATTTCCGTCGACTCTAAAACCATCCCATCTTAAGAGTTCTACCCATTCTCACAAGTCATAGCTTAAAATCACAGCTTAAGTCTAGGTATCCTACATTCATACCTAGTTCACTTAAACTACTGCTTTGATACCAACTTATAACGACCTAAAAATTAGGGTGAATTTAAAATTCGAAAATCCGGCAATATGACGTCTATAAATAGATTAAACCTACGCACCCTAAAATAGGGGGGCATTCAAACCTGGATATTAAGGTAAAGACGAATCAAGCCAAAGTGTAACATCCCAAAATTCAGGGAATAAATTATGGCGTTTACAAACCCAGTAAAATGAAGAATACATTCGACAACCTAATAATCTAGATTTGCCAAATAGATTACGGTCGGGTGTCGCCAATCCTTCCAAAATGTATGTCTATCGACTCGTATATGCCGGTCTATAGATCTCCCAAAAAGACCACTCTCGACCAAACGGTAGGCCACTCATTCCCGAAGATCCCCGCAACTAAGATGACCTGCTATACATGACAACCAAAGAAGCAAGTGTTAGGCTAAAACCTAATGAGAACATATAATCGCAAAGTAAATAGAGTAATGAAATTGTAATATATATATATATATATATATGTGTGTGTGTGTGTGTGTGTCCATATATCTATAGTTTCCAACCAAATTGCTCGGCTAGTCGTCGTACATGAAATGCCATACAACTCTTGACAATACACACTTCAATTTATTCAAGCCATTTGGATTGTTGGCATCAACCCAAACCGGGTCTTTATCCATTTGAGACATCAACCAAAACCGGGTCTTTAGCCATTTGTGACCTCAACCCAAACCGGGTCTTTAGCCCATTGAGACATCAACCCAAACCGGGTCTTTAGCCAATTGAGACATCAACCCAAACCGGGTCTTTAGCCAATTGAGACATCAATCCAAACTGGGTCTTTAGCCAATTGAGACATCAACCCAAACCGGGTCTTTAGTCACACTTGACCTCAACTCTTTCCAAGTCTTTAGTCTTACTAGTAGGTTGGGCCATCCCCCATGACCTCATACATCCGGGTAATAATATCCCACAGTTTTACCTTTTACTTACCACCATCACTACACAAACATGCCACACAAGGTGTATTGTTATAATCAACATAAAACCTTCTATTCACCTACAAATTCATGGTACTTGATACGTTCAATTCTCCTTCCCAACCCAACTCATGAAATCTAGAACATCTTCAAAATATGATTTTATGTCAAACTTCACACAATCAAATAAGGAAATAAAAAGATATACATTTATGGATTAAGACCCATGTTAGACAAGTATACAAGTAGGATAGACAAGAATGCACTCACCTTGGTGATTTCTCAGAAGAAATCGAACCCTAGAGAAGGTAGGTAGAGAAGTGATGGCTTAAGAACTTGCCACTAGCTAGGTTCTTCACAAAGATCACACCTAGAGATGCATTAAATCCCCATTAATGCTTATGGGAGCTCAATAAATGATGAGAGTGGAATTAGGGAAAGAGTTCTTACCAAAAATCGCAGGAGAGAAACCCCTATTAGCTCCCAAAATCAGTTCCAAAAGACAAAACCCCGTAAATGGGACTTTTATAAAACCAACCCCCCGACGGCGACTATGACAGACGACAGTGCCTTTGTCATAGTCGCGGGGCATTGTCGCACCCATAACCATACACGCGGTACAACCCCCGCGATATTGACACGCGATAGTGCCCGTCGCAAGGTCGTCGGGTCACTATCGCCCCATATGTACCGTATGTCACCCCCGGGCGGTGATATTGACACGCGACTATTCCCTAGTGGCCTAGTCACCGGGCATAGTCGCCCAAGGCATGCTCGACAAGCTTTCGACCCGAACCAAAACCGTTTTCGACGAGGGAGAGTTAACCAAGTTCCGTATTCCACAAACCAAACGATGAGGCATTAAGATACGATTATTTAAATACTAAAATGAAATCAAAATAGAGAAAGTCTACCCGAAATTACGTGTGTTACAGAGTTGGAGGCTGGAATCCGATCATTCTCAGCCCGATTTCTAGGGTTGCTGTCTTGCGGAGTGTTTGTGTGTGTGTATATATATATATATATGTATGGACATATTTATTTATTTTTTATTAAAAATAAGCGAAATAATTAAAAGGCCAAAATGCCCTTGAAGTTAACAGACTTTTTTAACAGAGTTAATCAAAAGGGCCAAAAGTGAAACATATTGGCAACCATAGTGTCCAAAACTGTAATTAGTTTACAAGAGGGACTTAGATTTGATAGTGGGTGGAAACCATTGGGACCAAAAATGTAATTTACTCTATATTATATTATAGAGTAAATTACATATTTGTTTCCTATGGTTATATCAAAATTATGGATCGGATCCCCCAGATGAATTAATTACATGTATCATTATTATAGTTTCAATTTTGTTGCGCATTGGGTCCCTTGTCCTAACTTTGTTATCCTAAACTCTCTATTAAGCCATGGGTGTTTTGGTAATTGACATTTTTTCATTTTAATTAAAATTTTTAGTATTCTTTGTTTTATAACTATTTATATTTGATTATATCTATGATTATATATATATATATATATATATGTATATATAGACACACATGTGCAAACAGAGGCAAATCCCTTCCCCAATAAGCATGTCCTTGGTTCACCTCACCTTCCATTGTTTCCTCCTTCCTCAAGAAGTTACTCACTGGTTCACCTCCCCTACCACAATGACATCCTCCATCAAAGCAACGGGTTTTATGATTTCTAAGGTCTACTGATTAATTGGAGAACTAGTAAAAAAATAAATCAAAGATAACTGTTGGATCATAAATTGTATTCAAGATTAAAGTTAAGTTAGAGGGTCTAAACTGTATTTAATTGATAGTTAAAGTTAGAGGGTTTATTGTGTAATAAGCTAATAGTTGTTAAGCTATTGGGCCTCAAGCCCGTTTATCATTTAGCAAAGCCCATTAGGCATTAGGCCTGGGTATTTAATGTTTTGATTAGTTTAGTTTTAGGTGAATCCTCATATTCATAATTATAATCCAAAAGTGAGGTAGCTGTTTTCTCTGTATTCAAGGGTATCAATAACACACAAGCTTTAACTGTTTATTCAAGGGATTGGTATGTTATTCTAATCTTTATATATCTTGATATTATTGTGTTTGTGTGTTAATTATCAACTAGATTAAACTGGGATAACAAGTGGTATCAGAGCCTAAAAGAATCAAGTTTATTAGGTATTCTATGTTCATCGAAATTACTATTCATCGAGATTTCTGTGTTCATCGATTATTCATCAAGTAAAAATCGATTTCATTTTTTAAGGTTTAATTATGCTTAAAATCGATATGATTAGATGTGTTTCATGCTACTGAACGTGATCTGATAAGTTTAACTGCATTGCAAACCATCAAGTGATTGAATTTGTGAATCTTTGGTTTTCTGGGTTCGACTTCATCAAGAACAGTCGACCACTGTGTTGTCAAAATTGAAGCACAAAAGTTGGTTTTTATTCATTGATTTTGATTGCATGATAATCGATATATGTTATTGGATACCAAAGTTTGATTTATGCATTTGATTTTGTGTTCTCGATTTGATTTCTAGGTTACTTTGTGTTCTGGGTCGATAGCTTAAGAACATACTGGTCGACCACATCATATCGGTCGACCATAGAATATCGGTCCATAGACTATCGGTCGACCTGAATATATTTTATCGGTCCAATTGAATACCGGTCGATACCCACTACCGGTCAGACACACTATCGGTCAAAGCCTTTATTAGTCAAGACCAATACCGGTCGAACTCACTCTACCGGTCCACATCTTATATCGGTCACCTTCTCACACATCTTATACCGGTCACATACATCTATATAGGTCCATACTTCATATCGGTCCACAACCAATACCGGTCGAAGAAGTTTCCCAGTCGTGCATCTTACCGGTCGAACAAGATCCTGGTCAAAGCAAGTCACCGGTCGACCGTAAGACCTCGGTCTGTCCACTTTGCGCCAGTGCCTTATCGCGAGAACTACACTTTGCGCCACGGCCTTGTCGCGCAAACCTCACTTTGCGCGACCCAAGGCTCACGCAAATCGCACTTTGCGCGACCCACTCAGCTCACGCAAACCTCATTTTGCGCCAGTAACTGTTCACGCAAGCACTGTTCAGTGTTCACTTTTGCGATTTTTTTTTTCAGATTTTTCAAAGTTCGATTTTTTTCAGTATTGTTTGTGCTTTATACTGCATGAGAGGACTACATTTAATTATTTTTGGAAATTTATTTTTCTGAAAATTTTTGAGTGTGGTTTTTATCTTGATTCTAACGATCTCATCTAGTTGGTTGTCTTGATACAGAAAAGTTTGATTACTAACCGTACAACTAAGATGTCGAATCAGCTTCTCTCAATGGGCTCACAGTCCAAACCTCCTGTCCTCATGGCTAATGAGTATCAACAATGGAAGACCAGAATGATTCAGTTTCTGAATCACAAGAGCAGAGATTACATGGCAGCAATCATTAATGGTCCAGAAAATCCAATGATCACAGTAAAGGGTCAAGATGCAACAGAAACCTCTCCAGAAATCCCTGACAGACAGGTTCCTAAACCTTATTAGTTCTTTACTGAAAAGCAGAAAGCACAGTACAAGATAGAAGAAGAGGCTCTAATTTATCTGACAATGGCTATTCCAAACGACATCTACAATCGTGTAGACAGTCAGAGCTCTGCTAAAGCAATCTGGGATGAACTAGCTAGACAGTTTGAAGGAAGTGAAGCCTCTATCCGATCTAAGCAGAATCTATGCATAAATGCATACGAGGGATTTCATGCAAAAGAAGGAGAGCTGCTACTAGATACCTACAACAGATATAACATCATTCTCAATGACTTGCGGAGGAACAAAATCTCTAAATTTGTTTCTAAGAGAAATTACAAGTTCAACAAGAACCTGAATCCAGAGTGGAAGAACTTTGCCATCAACCTCCAGATGTCCAAGAATATGGCTAAAGAAAATGTCACTGATATCTTCTCTACTCTTTCTCAACATGAGGATGAGGTGAGATCTATTAATAATGAGTCTAATAATCTGAAGGACTCCGTGGCTCTCATAGCTGGCAAAGGAAAGAGTTCAGTTTCTATACCCTCTGCAAGGTCAAATAAAAAGATGTCTAAAGCTCTTGTTACTGAGTCCAAATCTACTTCAAGCGATGAAGAACTGGAGATTGATTCTGATCCAGATATACAAAAGTTCTCTGAGGACTTAGCTCTAATTACGTGATGATTAAAGAAGAGCTTTGGCAAAAAGAAATTCTACTCAAAGCCAAAGTATGATGGATACAAGAAAGAAAAGTCTGAGATGCGATACAAGCCGAAGCATGGAAGAAGAGAGGAAGGACGAGAAGACATGAAGGAAGATAGGCGAGAAGGAAAGAGAGAGGAGAAGCGAGAAGAACGAAAGGATGAACCAGGAAGATGCTACAACTGTGGCAAATTTGGGCATTTCTCAAGAGACTGCAAGTTCAAGAAGGTAAAGAACTCAGAGTACTATGCAAGAAAGTCACTCATTGCCAAGAAAGCTGAAGAAGGAAAAGTGCTGATGGCTGAAGAAGAAAACCGGTTGTTCCAAAGTTCCGATGACGAGGAGCAAGCGCACTTCACCCAAGTATCTTATATGGCAAAACTGGATGGTGACGATGAAGATTCTGAGGCACAATCCGAAGATGCAAACTCTGAGGTAAGTGATAATTCTGAACTTATTGAATCTTTAATGGTCCAAATACATGGTATGAAAGATGCATTTGCTTTACTGAAAGGTAAACTTAGCTCTGCACATCAATCTGTCTTAAGTTTTCGTGATGAAAATGCTTTATTAAAGGTTGTTGTGGAAGAAAAAGAAAAAGAAAAGGATGATTTAAAAGCTGAAAAAGATTCTTTAAAAAGAAAAATATCTGGTTTAGAAACGGATCTTGTGAATCTTAATGCTGAAAAGGGTGAGTTTCAAATCAAATTTGAAGTTTGTTATAAAGAAAGAAATGAAGCTTTCACGAAAATCAAGCAATTGGAGGATATTGTAACACCCGGAAATTCGCAAGGTAAGTACTTTGTTTTCTTAAATGCATTTATTTCGCTTATGTGAGAAGGTGTGTCTTGGTGTACATTTCATGATCATTATTATGTCTAAATGTCATATAATTAAATTACCTTCGTTAATTGTTCAAACCTTGTGATCGTTATAGTTTTCGGTTGAGTTTTGGGCTGTTTTTGGGTGACTCGCGATTGTGCCTCGCGATTGTGCCCTGGGCACTATCGCGGAGGGCACTATCGCCGAAGTTGTACCGAGAGTTCGGGGTGGGTTGCGATTGTGCCCCGCGATTGTGCCATGGCACTATCGCGGAGGGCACTATCGTGCGGTTTGTACCGCGGGTGGTATGGTGCTCGCGATTGTGACTCGCGATAGTGCCAATGGCACTATCGCCGGGCACTATCGTCGTCGGGGGGCAGTGTCTTAAATGAACCCTTATCAGATTTCAACCTCATTTCTCTCAAACACTATCTTTTGGTTGCAATTTTGGAGCTTCCATTCCAGCCTCCTTTCTCCACTTTCCAAACCCTAACTCTCATAAATACTACCTTTTGGTGGTTGGGTTTTGGATTCAAGCATTAAACTCACCTCAAGAAAGATTCTAGGGTTTCTCAAAGAACATCTCCTCATCTTCAAGTCTCATCTTCTCAAATCTAGGGTTTTCATCTTTCCTAGGTTGTGAGTTTACTAACCCTTTTGTAAAAACTAGATACACATCATTTACTCTACTTATTATTCTTGTTATTACTCAAGAGTTCTTATTTAATGTACAAGTATTTGGGGATTTCTATGGAAATATGTATATGAGTAACCTACTATGATTCACTTATGCATATCTTGGTATTATGATGATTCCTACTTGGAATGACTTTTTGGCGACCTTATATTCTCATGAAGTATTTGGATGATTACTAGGTCATATGATGGAATTTACATGCTTGGGATGGTAATGTTGTGTTCATGGTTGATATCCGAATATGTTGGGTTAAAACACATATTGAGACCTCCTATTTGCATAATGTGGACGAACTAAGTCAGTGATTCACTATAGGGATGTAGGTGGGTGACAATTGGGGAATTTCATGAGTGGTAGTCCCCTATGTGCCTAGACCTCCGCCGTCGGGGAATTTCCTAAGCGGTAGTCCCCGATGCGTGTCGGGCCTTTGGGTTGCCTTTGTTATTTGGCTTCAAGGTACATCGCCTCTTTGGGTGAACCTGATTGGAGATATGGGTCGCTCCCGTTGACTCCACCTCTACGTGATTAAATGATTAACTGCTGATAAGAACTGTAACTGTTTCTGGCATGTTTTTACTTGTGCAACTCACTAGGCTTTTTGGCCTAACACTTGTTTGGTGTCGATGTGTATCTCAGGTTCTAGCGGCGGCGGTCCTAAGCAGGTTTAGTTGCTTTTGGGGTGAGAGCTTGGGGAATTGCACATGGACGCATTATACTTTTGGATATAGACCGTTTGGGTTTATAGATAACAACAACCCTTTTTGTAATCTCTTTTCTAGATGTAGAAATTAGATTAGTTGGTTGTTGTTTATTGTCCGTTAAATTATAATTGTGATTAAACAGGTTATTTATATTTATATATTCCCCATTTTTTGGAGGCTCTTGCTATGGCAATTTTAGTATACCTCATGTCCGTTTTCCGGATTTTTGTTATCCCTATTTTTAGGGTGTTACAGATATTAATATGAAACGAGGTCAGACTGAGCAGACATTAAATCTGTTGACCAATAAACTCCAAGACGAAAGGTTTTATAAACTAAAACCAGGTTTAGGTGTGCCAACTAACGAAATTTTGAAAAAGGCACCGGAGCACCTATATAACTTTGATAAATTTGGCTCCGCAATCAGACCCATTCCTGACATTCGTGCAACTTTTGTTGAAACAAGTTCTCCTAAACCTTCTAAAGAGACCAAAGGTCGAGAAGAAATGGGAAAGAACAAGTCTGGTGACACTGATTCTCAAAATCTTTTTAAATCAGTTGGTTTTACATATGGTGATTTGAATAAAAGCTATGAGACTCGAAAGATCGAATTTACTGAGTTTGAATCACTATTTACCACACCTTCCAAAGAATCAGTAAGCACCAACACAGTTCCACCTGAGACTGCATGCAAATATGATGAGTATGAATCGGATGTTTTTACTTAATATGCAGACATAATGGAAGACAATTCGATTTAGGTTTTTGGCCCAAACCTAAACCAAAATAGATAGGTTTTTCGATTTTCTCTTGAACCCCATGAGCTCCTCCATCACCCTCCATTAATGTTGAATCCACCGTGTATCTCTGTAAAAACAATCTGAACCTTTCTCTCTCTCCCAACCTCTCCTATCCACCACAAAACTGCCGCCAATCAACCTCCATGTCGTTAAACCCACTACTTCTTCGTCATGATGACTGCACTTGTAATTATTTTGTTTGGGGGACACAAACCAAAATTTTTTAATAACTACAAGGATAAAATTTGTAATTTACTCTATATTATATTACATTATATTATATTCATAAACACGATATACACAACACCCAAACAACGGTGTGGCCCCATTCATGATAACTCCCTCACCCTTCCCCCATTCCCGATGCCCTATCTCCTTCTCCGACAGAACTCCCCACCCCGTCTTAGATCTGGTCCAAAGAACTCTCAATCGAAGAATTCCACCTTAATTTGAGATCTATCTCTATCGAAGAACACTCAATTGCCCCACCTGATGGATCTGCTTCATCGACAATTATTTGTTTCCTTTGATGGTTTTGCTTTGTCGTGGATGGTATGCTTCTTTCGATGGAATAAGTCACAAGCAGTGTCCTAAAAATATCGCCACGTCTGCCAATGTGGTGCATTGTTGCTCAACGCTCATGTCTGAAAACACGCTATTTTTGTGGTACAACATGGCTCAATGTGCGTTTTATAATGCAATATTTGATTTTTCTTACCTTTTTAGTGTTCTAATTTTTAATTTTTTGTATATATCATTGACTCATTGAATAATAGTAGAACATATGTGTATATATTTTATTATATATATATATATATATCATATATGCATTCTCCATCATAAGTCACGCCTTAAAAAACATCGTGGTCTTGTTGTTGATCTTAAGGTTTGATGCTTATCCTCGTCACCACGCTCGCCTCACGCTATATAGAATCTTGGTCAAAATTCACCCACCATCGTCCCCTGGACTAACCTCGCCACCTCCTCGACCACCACCTTCTTCGGTCATATGGGTTCCAAGATCTGGTTCACTTTCTAGTTTCTCTGCCCAAATGGGTTAATTAGGAGGTTTCTTTGATTTGTCGATTTGAGTTTTAATTTAGGGTTTTGATTTAGGTTTGATTTATGGTTTTGATTTGAGTTTTGATTTTGGATATCCGTTTGTTTTGGAATCATAGTTTATTTTTATTTTGGATATCGTTTCTTTAGGAATTTTGGTTTAGATTTGCTTGCTGAAGACGATGACCGGAAGGCTTTACCAGGAAGAAGAGCTGTGGTGTGGTAGGGTGGAGTTGGGTTACATTAATAGGTTGTAGGCATGTGTACATTGAAATCTATTTAAAAACAATATAGAAAGACATAAAAATTTGATAAACAAAAGAGATAAACGATAAAAAAAGAACACAAATAAACCAAAATCCCCTCAAGTTAAGTGTTGATTAGATTGAACAAATATGAAATAAAATGGCAACTAGCGGGACCAAATTGGAAACAAAGTGACAACCATAGTGATCAAAAGTGTAATTATTTCAAAATAAGGAGACCTGGTAGTGAGTAGAGACCATAGGGACCAAAAGTAGGGATGGAAACGAGACGGATATTGGGTAGATAATATGTCCCCCGTCCGTGTCCCTAACCCCCGTTAAGTTTAAGCCCCTAGTCCTCGACCCCACTCCAAGTAAAATAACTCTTATTTATAGAAAATGTTTTAAAATAAGATTTTTTTTTTGAAAAATTGAATTATTTTCCAACGGAAAATAATTTAATTTTAAATTAAATTATTTTTCATCAGAAATCCGTCGGAAAATAATTCATCTTTTTTAAAATTTTAAAATAACTATTATTTATAGAAAATATTTTAAAATAAGATTTTTTTTTGAAAAAAACGAATTAATTTCCGACGCATTTCCCACAGGAAATAATTTAATTTTAAATTAAATTAATTTCCGTTGGAAACCAATGAAATTAATTTAATTACTTTCTAATTTGTCTTGTTAGTTACTAATTTATTTAATTAAGTAATTTAATTTCATTTAAACAAATATCCGTCACAATATTAAAAAGAATATAAGTTTTTTTTTCGTAAAATTTCAGTGGCGGATTTGTGGTGAATTTTCGACGAATTTAAGGCGATTTTGACTTTTGTTGACTTTTGTGGAATCCGTCGGAAATTTTTCCGACAGAAAATCCGTCGGAAACGTCCGTCGGTCAAGGCCGTTCTTTAGGGTGTGCGAAGAGGTTCTACCGCACAGGGCCTCAGAATAATTTTTTGATTTTTTTACTTATAATAAAACTTACTATATAAGTAATTTAATGCAAGACATTACAGTGAAAAGGCCTTCAGCGCAATGGCAAAAGGCATGTGCATTAGGGGTGCTCACGGGTTCGGTTGATGGGGTTGAAGACTTTTTAACAACTCAACCCAATATAGGCGGTTTGAAAATTTTACAACCCAATCCAACCCAATCAAAAGTACAACCCAACCCAACCCAAACCGTTCGGGTTGGTCGGGTTGTGTTTAAACAAGATGAAATCAAATTTAGAAATATAAACATAAAGGAAACATTTCTTTGAAATACAACCGAATGACCAATAATTCATGAGAATATGTAAGTTCATCAAAAATATTATGATATTACATATAAAAATGTCTAAACCAAATGATAATATGTCAATCAACAACAATCGTTTTAGACGTCTCCAACCCCGATGCTTTCTTTCTTGGCTTTGAGGTTGGTCGTGCCATCATCAACCATTTGGTACAACTTATCCATACTTCTTAAATCTTAAATATATCACATTTAGTTTATTTTTTAGTTTGTACATATATATATATATATGTGTGTGTGTGTGTGTGTGTGTGTGTGTTTACATTTATTAAACATATATACAAAGAAGTTATATAGAGATGAATAATAGATTGAAAATATATGTAAATGAAGAGGGTACGCAATAGTGTAATTGTCTAATTTACATATTAATAGAGACTTAATAATCATATTAAATCCACAAAATAAAAGGACCGGGTTCATCAGGTTGGGTTAAAGTAACCCGATATCAACCCAATACCTTCGGTTTGAAGATTTTACAACTCGATTAGACATCGGGTTGCTTCGGTTTGAGTTATTTCGCGTTAGGTTGGGTTGGGTTGATCGGGTTTGTTGATCCCAATAAAGATGTTCTTAACTTGATTTGACCTTAAACTACACACTGGTTTTGTAAGATGTGAGTGCAGAAGCGTTTAAGATGTGTAGAAAAGGTAGAACATGCAAGGTAGTAAACACACAAGTAATCAATAAACAGGAAGTAAAGTATTACAAGAAAGTTACTCAAAGAATTGTTTCATTGATTACTGAAGAATACCAAGAACACGCACTGGTATGTGCAAATATTCTCTTGGAAGATACAATCTCTATTTTCTATTGTGTGTGCTCGCATACTTAAAACTCTAAGGTGGTGCTCCCATAATATACAAGAAGGATGCAACCCTTAGTACAAGACAATGGCTGACATCCCATAAACGGAGTGCCACCTGGAAAGTAAAACCATCGTGCGCCGCTCCAAGGTGATCAGGAAGTCTTCGTACAGCAGGCATCACGTGATTTGCATGTGATCTTGTCTTGAACTGAGTTTGCACATCTTCGAACTGTCTCCAGAGGTTAGCCATCACAGAGGCTCTGTGAGTGATCACACAGAGGCTCTGTGATCTGATGATCATTATCAGGTGTGTCCTCTGGTAGTGTTGAGAGATGTCTTCTGAGACTTTAACTTCTGCGGTGTACTTGGATGTCCTGTGATAGACTTCTGCGGTTCCTATACTTAGCCTATTTTTCAATACTTCTATACAATGTGATTGGAGCTAACAGGGTTGGTCGGGTTGATCGGGTTTTTGAGCACCCCTAATGTACATTAGTTTATATGTTTTGCTTTCACCAGGTTTCGAGTCCCTTGGTTGGAATTTTTTTTTCTCATTTAATCTTGTTTTTAGTAAAAAAAATAGCTTTCTTTTTATCATAGATTTTTTTGGTATATAAATCGTTTAATGATTTCTTTACATTAAACTTTTCTTGAAGATGATTTAAATATTTTATTTTTTATTATTCTTTTACAATGGTAATTAAATTAATTATATGATTATTTGTAAAATGTTTTCTATACAATTTATCCTTCAAAATTCAAATCTAAAGCTCTTAATTTATATCCTAACTTTAATTTTGTATAATGTGTTTTCTAAAATGTTTTGAGATAATAAACTTATAAAATTTTTAGTAACATAAATAATATTGAAATTATAAAAATAAAACAGTTATCGGAGTTGAATGTAATTTTCTAAGATATATACATTAAATTTAAATTGTCTATTTTAGAAAAAAATTATAAAATAATTGATGGAGATACCGTGAATAACGTTAGTTGTTTAGTTTTTTTTAATTATATATCTTATATTTTTCTTTGAATATTTAATATATTTAGATATTTTAGTATTTGTCGATTATTTCCATATGTTTTTTGGCACATTTTTAATTTTTAATATATTGATTTCTAATGACGATGCGTTCTTGTTGATATAAGTTTTCTAATTACCGATAATGGTTGTTCAATTCTACGGAAAAAACAATTGTTAATCATATCTCCTCCCGACTTACATAATACATACTATGTTATTTCATATCTTCTACCTAGACCCTTATTGGAGGAGTTATGGAAGTTAAAACACTAACATTAATAAAAAGTTAAAGAATCAATTACAAATTTTGAATCCACACTAATATAACAACATTAAAAATTAAAATCTAGTGTCAAAGAGAATAAAAGATCAATCGACAATTTGATCAAATTCAAAAATAAGTAATCGATAGATTGATTATAAGGAAAATACAGTAAAAAAATAATTTAATAAAGAATAAGAAAAAACATAAAAACGCATTTAGTTTTTCGTACACGGCCTCCTAAATATCAGGAACGACCCTGCGTCGGTGATAACCCTTTTTCTAGTGGTGCGTGATTTATTGCTATAAGTTTGCAGAACAAAAGGAAAGGGAAATAACAAAAAATAAAAAGAGAAAAATCAAGAACGATTGTTTATAGGAAATACAAAATCAATATATGGATATCCATGTATGGAAACACAAAATCGATATATCAATATAGAAAATCGATATATAATGAAATCGACATATTGAAATCGACAGAGAGAAATATATACAGTAGGAAATTGATATAATGAAATCGATATTCATAAAATCGATGGAGAGAAAGATCGACATATCTGTGATGGATGGTGGAGACGCTGACGTGGAGAATCAATGGAGAAGCTTTGATCCAGGAGTGACGATGGAGAAATGAGGGAGGAACGTCATCTTTTAAAAATAGGGCTTGTTTCTTTTAATTCTGAGTAATTGGGGAGAAGGGTAGTTGAGGAAAATTTAATGGCCGAGTTCAAAGGAAAAATGTATTCTAGCTGAGCGATTCAGCCGCAACCGAACAACTATTTATGGTTCTGTGAATAAGCCATATCCATTATACAACCCATTAAGCTCCTACCTAACAACCCTTAAGTGTACGTTACTTGTGATAGGATATTCGGCTAGTAAGGGATGGAAATAAAGATATATTGGCATCATGCCGTCATTTCTTTGTTGTATTCCATTTGGTGTCCACTAGTTGAGCACGACCTAGGAGTGTTCCGAAATCTGCTACTCCTAATAGGGATCGTTGGCCCAGTTTTTGAGTTTTTCTCCGAATACTGAGGCACAAATGGAACGTGGTATGTATATGACTTGTTGACTTAGTTGGAGGACCGAGAGATGATTGAATTGAGAAAGGCATGACTAGACAAAGTCAAGCCATATTGACTTGTTCTTTGATTGTTGAGCTATTTTTGTGATCCAGTTATATCAGATTATTTTGATCATTTACCTAAACACTTCGTCGGGGGCACCGACCTTGTGATGCTTCCAGGGTGGATATAATCACTTTGGCGTCCTCGTGTATGGGTGGAGAGTACGTTGGCCCTAATCCGGCTATAGGGGTGAATGGATATCCTAGGAATGGAATAGAACTAAGACTACTTTAATAGTAGTCGAAGGCTAGTAGGTGTCGTGCCCACACCACTAGTTCTCACTTATGCCCATAGGACCGTTCATCATTTGGGAACACGGGTTTAGTGTATTCGGGTGATTTATGTGAACTTGAATAACATGAAATACGGAATGAGTGCTTACGTGAATCCCCTTGTTATATCTTTGTGATATTCGATTGATTTTTATCATTTCATTATTATAAGGATAATTTGCTTTTATCCTATATTGTTTATTGTTCATATTGTTGATCTGTTCATTGACTTATTGCTCAACCACGTTTGTTATTCTGTGGCAGGTTTTAGAGACAGGCTGGGTGATTATCCGGGTTGAGGACCAGGAGTGTATTTTTGAAGGCTAACTTTACGGACGACCTCACTTTTGTATAGTTAATTTTGAGTTGTATATATATATACCCTAACAACATCTGGTTGTCTATTACTGTGACTATTTTGTTTTGAAATTACTTCGTAGCTACTAGCCGAGTGTGGTTAGAACGGGATGTTACATGTGAACTAGTCCTATGTTCATAAGCGAAATGCAAAATCAAATGAACATCGATTGTATTTGTTAATGTATATAGGTGTATAAGGCCCAGGCCCATTTGTGTATAAGGCCCAGGCCCATATAGTGTCTGTATAAATATCTTGTTTCCTTTAGTCTAGGTTAATAATCTCATTATTTACTTTTTCGTATTGTACGTTTATTCTCTTAATCAATATATCGAAGTCTCAAACCTTCAGCATATTCATCGTCTCCTTCAATCATATTCATCTTCTAACATGGTATCAGAGCTGTAGGTTTGCTTGCAATCTCACCATTATCATCGTTTTGTTCATCATCGTTCTGTTTACTGTTCATCGATTGTATCGCCGCCCTTTCTGTCTCTCATCGTCGCCTTCAAACACGTCCGCCGCACCAAAACCCTAGCCGCAGACCGGAAGATACTACCGGTCGCTCACCCTACCGGTCAATACTACCGGTCGCTAATACCCTACCGGTCGATACTACCGGTCGCACACCCTACCGGTCGCTAAAACCAATCCATACCGGTCGACATCCTACCGGTCCATACCGGTCGACATCCTACCGGTCCATACCGGTCGACATCCTACTGGTCACTACTACCAGTCGCTAATACCGGTTCACATCCTACCGGTCCATACCGATCACTCTCAGTTAACTGTTTCTTGTCCCATCCATGGCTACCAATCTCAGTCACTCAAATCCCATCTCGGTTGTTTTCAATGGTAGCAACTACATCCTGTGGCACCATCATATGACAATTCTGCTAAAATTTCATGGGCTTTACACCTATGTTACTGGTGCATCCAAACTTCCAGTTCAGGAAGCAACTGAGAATGCTGTTGATTTTGCTAAACGTATGAATGAGTGGGACATTAATAATGCTCATATTCTGGGTTTCATTAATGCTTCCACTACTCCTGAGATCAACCAACAGTTTCTTGGCTATGTCACCGCCAAGAGTCTCTGGGATTTTCTCGCCAAGCGGTACACATCATCGGGTTTATCTCATCAGTATCAACTGTGGACCACCTTTCAGAACAAACGTCAGCTTCCTGATCAATCCATAAACAACTATATCTCTAAAATGCAGTCTCTCAGAGATCATATCAGTCTTAGAGCACCACAGATTTTTGATGAAATGGCTCAACAATTCACAGCCTACTTCAATCAGCTACATTTGATCACCATTCTGATGGGTCTTACAGATAAATTTGAGAATGTTCGTGCTTCTCTTCTTCATAGGCAGCCCCTACCCACTCTTGAAGAAGCCATATCATAATTGTTAAGTGAAGAAACTTGTCTTCACATGCGCTCACCGATGCCCGCTACTGATAGCGTTCTCTACACGTCTCATCCCAAGTCCAAAGGTAAATGGACCAACAACAACCATTCCAAATCTGTGGGAAAGACAAACACATCTGAGTGTGATTTTTGCCATTCTACTGCTCATCTTCTCCTTGATTGTCCTATTCGCAAATACCGTAGGTGTGGCATCACTCATCCGCGCCATTATGAGTCTGACTGCCCTAAGAACTCAAAGCACACTGGCTCTCAGAACCGGACTCACGCTGTTGCTGGGTCTACTATCACTGATAACGAGGTCTCTTCTTCAGTCTCCTCCCCTGATCTAATGGAACTGATGCGTCGCAATCAAGAACTCATGGAGCAGATCATGTCTGGTGCTATGGGTATGAATTCTCCACACTCAGCTGCATCAGGTAACGTATGGCTTTTTGACTCTGGGTGTTTCAATCATATGACACCCTGCACTGATGGTTTTGTTTCTAAGAAACCACCTCAGCATTTTACGTCAGTACGAACTGCTGACAACACTGGCCTACCGGTATCTTTTAGTGGAAATGTCTCCACTCCTCATATTCAATTACCGGATGTTCTAAATGTTCCGAAACTATCTCTGAGCTTAGTTTCGATTGCACAGCTTCTTGAATCTAATTTGATCATTTTATTTCATTCTTCTGGTTGTGTTGTACAGGATCCAAAGACCAAGCAGATCCTTGGACTCGGCCGTAAAGTTGGACGGATGATTGAAGTGGTCTACCTTCGTCTTCCATTACCCTCTTCCAGTCTTGTTGCCTCAGTTTCCAGCACTTCTTCCTTTGATTTGTGGCATGCCCGGCTAGGTCACTTGTCTCTAGCCATAATAAAATCATTAACTAATTTAGGGGTGTTAGGAAATTGTGTATCAACTGACAATATTTCTTGTTTATCTTGCAAACTTGGCAAACATCATGCTTTATCTTTTGAAACGAATGAATTTAATTCTACTTCTTCTTTTGATCTTATTCATTCTGATGTATGGGGACCAGCACCACATCCATCCATGGAGGGTGCTCGATATTTTGTTATTTTTATTGATGATCATACACGTTTCACATGGATATATCTCATGAAACATCGTTTAGAACTACCTAAAATTTATATTATGTTTGCTCGGATGATTCACACCCAATTCTCAAAATCTATAAAGATTCTTAGAGCTGACAATGCTATGGAATACAAAGAGTCCTCTCTTCTCTCCTTTCTTCAATCTCAAGGGACTCTCTCTCAGTACTCTTGTCCCGACACATCTCCTCAGAATGGTCGTGCCGAACGCAAACATCGTCATATTCTTGATACGGTTCGCACTCTTCTCATTTCTGCTAAATGTCTAGAACGTTTTTGGGGGGAAGCTGCTTTCACTGCAGTTTATACTATCAATCGTCATCCTACTCCCATGTTTAATAATAAGTCTCCTTATGAGGCTCTTCATGAGGTCACCCCTGCCTATGAACTTCTAAAAGTTTGGGGTAGTACTTGTTTTGTTCAATTACAATCTCATGAACATACCAAACTTGAACCTCGCTCCAGACTTTGCTGCTTCCTTGGATATGACATTGAGCACAAGGGTTATCGCTGCTGGGATCCTATCTCCCAACGTCTTCGTATATCTCGTCACGTTACCTTCTGGGAACATGTTCCTTTTTCTTCTATATCCAAGTTTCGCGAGTCCCCTACCTTCACCGTTCCGTTCTTTACTGATACTTCTGTCTCGTTGGACTCACTCCAATCTGACATCATATCGTCTCCGCCTATTGTTCAAACATCTTCTGACTCTGCCTCTCCTTCAGAGCCTCCTGCCTCTACACAACCTACCTCTCCTAGTTTTCCTAATCACCATCAATCATCTGCTCCATCCGCACAACCAACATCTGAGCTGCTTGTTGAGTCTTTGGCTCCTGGAACGTCTTAATCTCAGAATGTTCGACGATCAGATCGGGTAAGACAAGTTCCCTCTCATCTTCGTGATTATCATGTTTATGTTACTCTGCTGACTAATCACGAGCCTACTTCCTACAAGGAAGCCTGATCTAACCCTGATTGGCAAAAAGCTATGGATGAGGAACTTCAGGCTCTTAACAAAGCTCAGACATGGGAATCTGTCCCTCTTCCACCGGGCAAGTCACCCATTGGTTCCAAATGGGTGTTCAAAATCAAGACAAAATCTGATGGCTCTATTGATCGGTACAAAGCTCGCCTTGTAGCCAAGGGATTCAATCAAGAGTACGACATCGATTATGAGGAGACATTTGCACCTGTTGCTCGAGTCACTTCTGTTCGCAGTCTCCTAGCTATTGCAGCTACGAAACAATGGCCTTTCTTTCAGATGGATGTTAAGAATGCCTACTTGAACGATGACTTATCTGAGGAAGTCTACATGACACCTCCTCCAGGCATTCGACTTCCACAAGGTCATGTTTGTCGTCTTCGGAAGGCTCTTTATGGACTCAAGCAAGCTCCGCGAGCTTGGTTTGAGAAGTTCAGCTCCACAGTCACCTCTCTGGGGTTCTCACCCAGCCACTACGATTCCGGACTGTTTACTCGGACCACTGAGGCTGGCACAATCTTACTTCTTTTGTATGTGGATGATATGATTATTACTGGGAGTGACTCAAAAGGCATCGCTCATCTCAAGACATCTCTCAGCTCCTGTTTTGAGATGAAGGACCTTGACTCTTTACACTATTTTCTTGGTCTTGAGGTGCTCTCAGATCCATCGGGAATTTATCTTTGTCAAGCCAAATACACCTCAGATCTCTTGTCAAAAGCTGGGCTTACTGACAACAAAACTGCATCCACTCCTCTTGAGCACAACCTTCATTTAGCTCCGAATGCTGGGCCTCCTCTGCGTGATCCTACTTTGTATCGACAGTTAGTGGGGTCACTTGTTTACCTGACAGTGACTCATCCTGACATTGCCTATGTTGTTTATACAGTCAGTCAGTTCATGTTTGCATCCTGTTCTGATCACTATGCTGCTGTCCTGCGCATCCTTCGATGTTTAAAAGGGACCATGTTTCACGGTCTTCATTTTACATCCACATCATCATTGACATTGTGCGGTTTTTCTGATGCTGATTGGGACAGTGACATGACTGATCGTCGCTCCACTACCGGCTACTGTTTCTTTCTTGGAGACTCACTCATATCTTGGCGGAGCAAGAAACAATCTCTCACAGCTCGATCCAGTACTGAAGCTGAGTATCGAGCACTAGCTGAGACGGCTCAAGAACTTGTGTGGTTACGCTGGCTACTCTCTGACATGGGGGCTCCTCAACATTCTCCAACTCCATTGTGGTGCGACAACAACAGTGCGATTCAGATCGCTTACAATGATGTCTTTCACGAGCGAACAAAGCATATTGAAATTGACTGTCACTTTGTTCATCAACATGTGACTCGTCAGACTATCCAACTTCTTCCTATTTCAACTATTGATCAACCGGCCGACATTTTTACTAAAGCTCATCTTCCAGGACGGTTTCGTGATCTAGTTTCCAAACTCCATCTGGCTCATTCTTCTCCCGATTGAGTTTGAGGGAGGATGTTAATGTATATAGGTGTATAAGGCCCAGACCTATTTGTGTATAAGGCCCAGACCCATATAGTGTCTGTATAAATATCTTGTTTCCTTTAGTCTAGGTTAATAATCTCATTATTTACTTTGTCGTATTGTACGTTTATTCTCTTATATCGAAGTCTCAAACCTTCAGCATATTCATCGTCTCCTTCAATCATATTCATCTTCTAACAGTATTTATCTTAAAATATAGAGCATATCATAATTCTATGCATACGAGGTAGACGTGGTGTAATTTACTCATTTTAGAATGAAAATGTCCACATAAGACATTTTAATAAAAACCATTAATTCGTGCAGTCAATGGCGGGAACCTTCTTCAACTTAACACTTTTATTTGCTTTGCACACCACAAAGTACCAGCTAATTTCCCACCTATTTACTTCATCCATTTGCCAACACACTCCACAATTGATTGAATACTCCAAACAATATCTTCAGATGCTATAATAGATTAATTAATTAATGGAATAAGAAGTGTACATAAACTCTCTTTGTTTATTTTATTAATATTAGTACTGTTGGTTGTCTTTAAAAAAAATACTCCCTCCGTCCCAAAATAAATGTCCACAATGAAAATGGCACACAGTTTTAGGAATATGC
The DNA here is from genome assembly GCA_954870635.1 of Arctium minus. Classification (NCBI taxonomy): domain Eukaryota; kingdom Viridiplantae; phylum Streptophyta; class Magnoliopsida; order Asterales; family Asteraceae; genus Arctium; species Arctium minus. The sequence goes on along the minus strand of OX941087.1, from coordinate 25,352,796 downwards.
AATTATTACACTTTTTAAATAACCAAAATACACTTTTACCTTGAAAATAGAGAGAGAAACTTTCTCCACCTTATAATTAAGGGTAAAATGGGAAATTGGAAACTTACTTTTGAAATTGGACATTTATTTTGGGACAAACTAAAATAGTAATGTGGACACTTAATTTGGGACGGAGGGAGTATATATTTAAGGTATTAACAATGTATGAGATAAATAAGAGAAAATACAAATCAGCGTATAAAGAAATCATCCTTCATGATCAAACCTCGTTCTGATTCACACTTCTGAATTTCATTTATTCAACTTTTATAATCGTATTATCTAAATTTCGAGTAAATCTTTCAGTGACTCTGAAAAGATTTAAATAGATTAAAGCTTTGTTTGACAAATTAGCTTATAAGCTAGCTTGTAGCTGATAAGCTAGCTTTTCAAAACGCTACTTTGAGTAACGTTTCAATAAGCTAGCTTATAAGCTAGTTTATGGTCATCCAAACATATACACTAGCTTATAACTTAGCTTTTTTTTTTTTGCCAAACATAGCCTAATTATCCTAGCTAAAAAACAAACCTAAAATTTTACCCTATTATTTTGGGAATAAGAGCATTTCTAATAGATTTTTTAAAATGAAAAAAAACGAGATTTTATATAAAATTTTTGTATTAAGAGATTTTTAAAAATAGAGAAAGCATACGAGGGTGTCACATTCTCTAAAAATGATTATCATAACATAACTTTTATTAATTATATTGTCATCAATAAAAAACCTTAATGTTAATGAAGAAAAAATAATATTTATTAAACATATAAAATATGTTAATAATGTAATTAATATTATAATTCCTAAAATAAATAATGTTTTGATGTTAAATGCGCTAGAAAATGCAGTAACCATTATCGGGTCAAAATATGGCGAAGGATCATGAGAGAAGTTGAGTTAACGGTGAGAAGCGTGAGAAGTAGATCTGTATCGTTGATCTCTTTTAATTTCAAATCTTCTCATAAATTACGGCTTAAAAGAGAATTTATCTGGTGCATCTCGGTGTATCTCATCCTAATGTGCGCCAATTTAGTTTATATTTATTTATTTAATTCACATTCACATACTCCCTTATTATTATGTGCACTCGAGGTGATTTTTGTGGAATCCATCTCCTAATCGAAAAGTAATTAATTAATTAACTAACAGAGGAAGATACAAAGTAAAGACGCAACAAAACCATAAAGGAAAACCTTTTTGAAAAGAAGCAAACCGAAAAAAGCCGCTATCTTGTTTCTTGAATGTTATATATAAAAAAGATAAACTTGCTCTACATATAAATACAACTTACATATCTATAATAATCTGTAACTTTCAATTAAGCTTATATATATATATATATATATACACACAAGTTAAGTAGCAACATGAATCAAAGAACGTCCATGGAAAGCCAAGGAAGTGTTCATCTCCCCATGGATGACCTCTCGCTTTCGGTGATCCATTTCACTCAAACCCACAGAAAAAACACCACCATTTTCGAACCACAAAGCAGCATGGAAACAGCCCACAGCAGCAACACAACACCATTTTCCGATCAGAAACCAGTGGCCGCCGGCGCCAGATCACCGGAAAAGAAACTAACCCTCTTCGCCCTCCGCCTTGCTATTCTTGAGAAAGCAGCCACCGGGCTAGGAACCCTAGGGTTCATCTGGGCCACCGTGGTTCTCCTAGGTGGGTTCGCCATAACCATCGACAAACTAGATTTCTGGTTAGTAACTGTTATTTTATTGATTGAAAGTACCAGGATCTTTAGCCGGAGTCATGAGCTTGAATGGCAGCACCAAGCCACCTGGTCCCTAGCCGACCCTGGAGTCAGTAGTTTTCGAGCCACAAGGTCAGCTAGCTCACACATCAAAAGTAGTAGAAAGATAAACGGGAGTCCACGGATGATAAACTGTACAAACTACCGGGAGAAGAAAAAAGCACCATCTCGAACTTGGACAACTTCTGATGTTCCTATTCTTCCATATGGCAAATGGGTTTTCGTTTCTAGCAACATTAGTAAGCTTCTTTATTGGCTACAGCTCGCATCCGCAACGGTTTGCGTGTTTCTTTCGGTTACGCGGCTTGTAAATCACAACTTCGGAGACGTTGGTAAAGGCGATAGCGACAAAATGAATCGAAAATCCGCTCTAACGATCTTCTACGGGTTGGCATTGGCTGAGGCTTTGTTGTTTCTTTTGGAGAAAACGTATTGGGAGTGGAATGTGATCTACAAGAAGATGTTAGAAAAGGCAAACGAAGATTTGGAACTCGGGTGCACCGGAATGGTTTCGGTTCGGAGGTTTTTCTACGACGCATATTCTAAGTGTGTTAATAGAAGCATCTTTGATGGATTGAAGATGGATATGGTTTCTTTTGCTATGGAACTCTTGAACTCGGATTCATCGGATGAGCAACTCATCGGGGTACGAATCATTGAGCGATTCACGACAAATCCTCGGTTTTCTGAAGATACCCTTCAGAAGATCGGGATCACGATATCAGTCATAGAACGGTTGGTCGAAATGCTTAACTGGAAAGACCCACAAGAAGAGGAGATTCGGAATTCAGCAGCAAAGATCCTCGTGAAACTTGTTGGAAAGAAGCAAAACGCTCTTCGGGTTGCTGGGATTCCGGGAGCATTGGAATCGATATCTTCTTTGTTACATGTACACAGAAACTCCGGTTCAATTATATGCGGTGAAGTATGTAAAAAGCAAATCATCGGAGATCACGAAAATTATGGGTTTTGGGCATTCAATCAATTAGGCCTTTTGATTCTAAAGAAACTTGCTCGCGATCACGATAACTGTGGAAAGATTGGGAACACAAGAGGCCTCCTAACAAAAATCATCGATTTCACACATGCGGATGAACGATTATTAACAAACGAACGGGTCACGGAATCTCAGATTTCGACTGTGAAAAGATCGTTACAAGTGGTGAAGATGTTAGTGAGTTCAACGGGCGTTACTGGTGAACAGCTTCGAACCGAGATATCTGAGGTGGTGTTCACAATAAGCTACATCCGAGATATATTAAGGTATGGCGAAAAACACCCGAGCCTACAAAAACTTGGGATCGATATCTTAACGAGTTTGGCACTAGAGAACGATGCAACAGAAAGGATCGGAGGCACCGGAGGAGTTTTAAAGGAATTATTCAACATTTTCTTTAGAGAAGAAATGCTTGAAAACAATAACCATGTAAGAATTGCAGCAGGAGAAGCACTTGGAATGCTTGCATTCGAAAGCACACGAAACTGCCATCGGATCTTGAAATTGAATGTTATTCAGAGGCTTAACGACGCTTTGGACAATCCGTTGCTTCGCGTAAACGCTGCGAGAATTTTGAGAAATTTATGCATTTACAGTGAAACAGGTTCTTTTAAACAACTAAGAGCCATAATCACAGCTGCACCAACTGTAAGTTATCTCTGAATCAAAACAGTTTCTATGTAACATATTGTTGGGACAGGTTGATTGGAGAACTATGAAAAACAAATATTTATAATGAATATCACAAATATTCGATCACGATGAATATCATGATATTTATGATGAATATTTATAACTTCTCGTATATAGGAGTTCTTATAGACGCAACGTAAGGATAGCATACTATCGGTGAGAATATGTAGTTACCCTAGAAGGAAGAGTTTTAAGGAGCTACCAGTTAGATTTTTAGGGGCCGTTTGATTCATGGAATTGGAAGGAATTCAAAGGAATTGGAATGGCCAATTCCATTGACCAAATTCCAAATCCATGCTTGATTTACGGAATGAAGGCGATGAAATTCTACAATTTAAGGAATTCATCATTATTTGGCTTAAATGAAGGAATTGAATTCCTACCAACTAAACGCGTGATCAAATTCCATCAAAATTTATTCCAATTTTATCAAATTCCATTATGTGAATCAAGGTCAGACTAGGGGTTTGTTTAGTTTGGTTTATTTATGATATTCATTATTATGAATGAATATTCATGTATATATTCATTATGAATATTTGGTTCTCGGTTTCACTTCCCCACATACTATATATGTAACAATTACCCTCTCCAACCCTACCCCATGGATGGTTGCATGCAGGTACTCAAGGAAATGATGACAGATGACATTAAGTTACAAGAAGTGATGGTGGGACTGGCAGCACATATGTTCAAATTTATGACATCTGAAGAAACAAACGCCATGTTTGAAAGAAGTGGGATTCTTGATGATGAATTAGCCATGGTGCTTGTGGAAACCTTGAAGAAATACCCACACCCACAAACCAAGACTCCACGAATAAGGAGATACGTAATAGAACTGGCGATCTGGATGATGAAAGATAAAAGTAGAAATATTCAGACATTCAAGAATCTGGGAATGATGGAAGAACTGGAAGGTGTTACAGAGACTACATCTGAACTTGAAAGCTTTAATATCTTCTGTGGTGCAATTGGATTGAGTAGATACAAGATATCGATTCATTCATTAGTTGAGACAGCAATGAATTTGATGGCAGATGAATATATTCACAATGAATAACTTCATGATTTCTATAATATTGGTGGAATTAGCTTCAAAAGCATGTAAATATGGATGCATATACATATTATTTATTCTTTTTTTTAATAAGAAATAAATTAAGGTACAAGTCGATCATTCCTTAATTTCCTTTGTGTTATTAATTAGTCGATCGATCGAGTTTATTCTTGAGTTGGAGTGATTCTTAATTTGGAGGTGACTCGATGCATGCTTCTTCTATCCCAGCTTCATGACTCTACCATATCGGATTTCTCTTTTCTATCGTATCAAAAATTTCTTTTCTATACATTTTATAAACCTTGGCTTCTTCCCAATCAATTTGATGAAGTCTAATTATCTTTTATTTAAATGTGTTTGGTCCCACCAATTCGATGAAGAACACGTTCATGTTGATGTGTACCGCTTTTTGCAAATGGTGTAAAACAATCTTATGAAGATAGATGCGAGAAAAATACTCTCATTTCCGGTTTCCTATTTATTTTATTGAATATTGTATTGAGTATTGAAGTGAAGTAAAAAATTGGGAACTCTCACTTTTCTAACTAGAAAAAGAAATAGAAAAAGATTAGTAATTTAGGGGGTGTTTGGGATTGCTTACTTGAGGTGTTTTTTACCTTATTGCGATTTGGCACAGGAGATAAGCACTTTTGAGTGTTTTGATGAGGAAAAATTAAAATGGCTTATAACGGTGCCAAACCGCTGAAAAACACTTTTTGACAAGTCATTTGTTTTTAACTTATCAACTTATTTGGTTATTTTATATGTATAAGAAATTCCAAACACCTTTAAATAACAACTTATTAGTTTATTACGTTTTGGTACCATAATAAGCTAATCTAAACACTTTTTTTAAAAACTCCAGTTTGACACTACATAAGTTGATAAGCACTTTTTAAAATAAGCATAAGTTGTTTTAAATAAACAATCCCAAACACCCCCTTAGTATACAGGAAAATTAGAAGAATTTATAAATTTTATAAACTAGTTCACTATGATCATGCAACCACTATAGTATTTTTGAAGGAACAAAAATTGATGATCTCTGTAAAGCAAACTCAAAATTTTAACGGTTGAGCCATGTAAACGTTTTTACTTTTAACGTCTCTAAAAATAGCGTGTATGACCCATAATGACTCAAAGATGAATCCACTTTTTAAGAGGAAGATCGAAAAAGTGTTCATGAAGAGTAACAAGGAAGACAAAGAAAATATTAATTAATTCATATAAGACATGAAAACGCGAATGAATGTTTTCAGGGTCAAATGATGAAGTGGTCAATCATAAGAATTTGAACGACACACGGCTCGATGTTAGTGGACGAATTTAGTTTTTTCTTTCTAAAAATCAAAATATTTTGACTTGGCGAATATAGAAATATAAATTTAGTTAAAATAAAACCAACTTTATCGATCAAAATTATTAGTTTGGGAATGACTTATAAAACCTCCCTTATAAGACTTATATATAAACTTCACAAATAATTTAGGTCGGTGACCTTTTAGTGCATGGATTAGGGGGGAACATCGGGCGGGGCGGGGCAGATTGGGTGACCTAAGCCGAAACCCGATCGGATATTCGGATGAAGAGATAAACCCCGAAACCCGACCGAATACAGTTCGGGTAGTTCGGAGGGTTCAGGTTCGGGTTGGGGTTGGACGGATCGGGTGGATCGGGTTTGGCCCTTATTTGGGTTTCTTTTTTAGGCCTGTTAAAAGCTAAAACAAAAACTATTTTTTACATATAAACAAAAACAACTAATTTACTTACATTACATTACAAAATATAAACAACTATCAACTATGATTCTATCCTATGAACCAAAGTTTAAAATTAAATTATATGTAACAAATAACAAATTAACAATAACATATTACTTATTAGACATCAAAATACCAAAGTCCAAAATTACACCTAAAATACGAAGTCCAAAATTACATCTAAAATACCAAGTGTTTGAAACAAACAACAATATCAAAAACCAAAGTACCATTACCAAAGTCCAAAATATTTGATTTTTCGCTTACCATTCAAAGTTTCAAACAATCAACCATTCAAAGTTTCAAACATTTAACAATCAACCGTCCACCCCTCCCATCGACGTCCAACGGTCCAAGTTCCATCTTCAACTTCCAAGTTCCAACCAAGTGACCAACTTACACGGTTACACCAACTTCATTTGAAATTTTGAATCCTATAAAAAAAAGTAACTCTTAAATTATCAACTAACAAATAAAAATTTAACAACTAACAAATAAAAATTTAAAGTACCTTTTGAGTGAATCAACATCAACTCAATCATGAATCAGCTTCTACAAATCCCCTAACATCAAATGTGTGTGTACTAGGACTATATATCTTCACAATAAGTAGAAGAAGTTCCAACTCTTAAATTATCAATTTCTGTACGTAATGATAACTTATAATTATAAACTAATGTCGTAATTATAATTTACAGATAATAACTAACTCATAAAGTAATGTCGTACCTTTCTCAAACTTCTCAAGGTCCTCCAAATTTTCTTCCACCGCAAGTGGTTTACTAGGACCCCTTAACCAATCTTGGGTACAATCTTGGTCAATAAAATAACTATTTTAGGAGTTAGAGAACTCCTAAAATTATCCAAAACCCTACCACCTGTACTAAACGTTGATTCGGACGCAACTGTGAAAATGGGTACGACGAGGACATCTCTTGCAAGTTTTGAAAGAATGGGAAATTGTGCACTATTCGTTTTCCACCACATCAACAAATCAAATTCCTTCCCATCATCATATACAATTGCCTTATCTAGGTAAACATCAAGCTCACTCTTTTTGCCATCTAAAGCCCCACTTTCAAGTTTTTGTTTCTTCAACAAACTTTTAAACTTCGATTGTGATCTTACAAGAGGGGGGAGAACTTTTTCCGATTGGGTTTGGGATTCGGTTTGAGATTGAGATTGAGTTTGAGATTGAGGATGAGGTTGAGAAGGTTCAGAATATTGTTGCACATAATCTTCAAACAAGGTAGTAAGTTGGGATTTTACCTTTCTAAAACATGCCTCACCTTTTTCTTCACCAAATATCTGATCAAACTGTGATGGAATGTACTCTACTTTATCTCTTGGATCCATAATGTTGGCAAAGAAAATTACCAAATTCATTTTCTCCGGATCACCCCAATATTTTTCAAATTTATCCTTCATTTTTTGCCCCATATTCTGTTTATAGAAAGATCAAAAGAATTACAGAAATATATGAAGTAAATTAGGACTAATAAAGTAAACAATGTAAATAAGTAAATTAGGACTAATAAGTAAATTGAATTGTACCTTTTCAGTCAAATTCGGAGAAGTAATCATCTCCGTAAGCGAGAACCCCAAGTCAAATATCTCAGTTAGGTAAGAATTAGAAGTGACATAAAGAGATCCTGAGATCCGAATAGTCATCTCATAAAAGGTCTTCAAAAGGGTAATGAAGTGTAACACCCCGATTTTTGAAAAGGTATCATTTCAAGTTGTTACGGAAATCGATGTATTACGGAAAAATAAGATGTTTGACTTTGTACTGGAATCCTTGACTTTATAGTCTAGATAGATAAAGGATTTAATTACGAGTCTAACGGTTCTTTCTGGAGCGAAAACGGAGCTATAGCGGAGAAATTATGGCCAAAACAGTGTTTAAGGCTCATTTATCGCGGACTGTGTGGGACGCACGGGTCGTGTGCCCTCCCTGCACAAAATGCGCACGGGTCGTGCGTATGGTCAGAGGCTCCAGCGACTTAATCTCAAGTTTACTCTTATTTCTCATTCTCATCTCATTTTTCTCCCTTATTTCTCCTCTCTTCTTCTTCCCTTCATAGAAACCGATTCTAGGGTTCTTCATCACCCAAATCACATCATCTATTGCTAGAAGTTGGGTGTTTCATCTAAGGTTTCGGTTTGGAAGCTTCATCACCATCTTCATCTTCTCCAACGGGTCAAGATCTAGATTTTTGGGTTTTCTTCTAAAACCTACTTGGTGAGTTCCTACTATCATTTTCTAAACTTTATACACATCAAAACATATATTTTGAACTCCTAATACATCTCCTTGGTTTTGGATCTACGAAAATTACATTTTGATCTAACTTGAGTTTTTGGAGATTTTAAGGTTCTTGCTATATCTTGTGAAATGGAAGGGTTTCATTTGTTATTAAATAAAATGAAGTATTCCTGTACCTATTTGGTGAATTACTTGGAAGAATGTATAAATATCATTTTCATTATTTTCATTCTGCAGTTAAACTTGAAAATGCATTTTGGTTATAAAATGTTATTGGAACCATATGATTATCTACGGTTAGTTACAAACGTAAATGTGACAAGTCTTGACTATACTAGTGGATCCCTAGGTATTGAGTCGGCTTATATTATTGGAATGTTGTTTCCCCTTTTTGTAGCTATGGATGCATTTGACCCTCGGGGGCCTTTGGTATGGTTATGTGAGATCGGTTACTAGCCATGGGTCATAATGTACTACTAGTGAACGAGTATGACTTGGTTTCCTCGGGGGCCCTCCCTCACATCTTCGTACGGATCTTCGTTGTTCGTGGCCATGGTTCCAAGTATTTAGCTCATAACTCGAATTGTGGTCTACTTTTGTGTTCCACTACAATCCTTGGTAAATCGGGTATCCCCCGTCATCGCAAGATGAATTTTATACGAACGGCTCTTTTGTGGCAAACAGTTCAATTGTAAACATATTTTCTTGAAAATAATTCCCTTCGTTACAATTGCATATATTTCTTCATTTTACAAACTGTACGTTATCACTAGGCTTTAAGTGTAACACCCTAATAATCAGAGTAAATTAAAACCTGGAAAACCTGGCAACATGACATTCGTATTGAAATAAACCTCCCATAAAGGGGATCAGTCCTTGAGACTTTACAAAACCTGTACAGATATAGGGTTCATCAACAAACTAATCTAGACACCTATATCAAGATTACATCAGTTGACAATCCATAATTCACCAAAAGAATGGGACTTAACAAATGCCCAGATACAATACTAGTCATCTCAAAATGCGACGAGACTAAACCCGTCTCTCCAAAACCCCGGCAACCCACCGCTAAAGGAAACCTGTTATACACATCATTTGAGAAAAAGTGTTAGGCTTAAAGCCTAGTGAGAACATACAGTTCATAAATCTCAAGAGATATAATCAAATGCATCATAGTAAATCTTTTCAAAGGTTTAGTTATGCAAAATACAGTTCTTTGATTAGAAATGGACAACCGGTCCAAAACACATCTTCCGATGACGGGGATTACCCGATTTATCAAGGATTATAGTGGAACACAAAGTAAGCCACAAATCCGAGTTATGAGCTAAATACATGGAACCATGGCCACGAATGCTATGGTCCGTACTACGATGTGAGGGAGGCCCCCAAGGAACCAGTCATACTCGTTCGTTAGATACATTTGACCCATGGCTAGTAACCGGCCTCACATAACCGTACCAAGTTGCCCCCGAAGATCAAAGGTATCTAACTACAATAGAAGGGGCATATCCTTCCCAGCCATAAGCCGACTCGATACCTAGGGATCCACTAGTATAGTCATGACTTGTCACAATATTTCATGTGACCATCAAAGCTAGATAAATAGCTATCAACACATTTATATTCCAAAATGCCATTTTCCAGACCAACTGCTGGAAAGAAAGATAATCATAAAAACCAGTTTACATACATTCTTTCAATAAGCCACAAACATGGGCTAGTAAAACATTATTTTACTTCAGATAAGGCGAAACCCGTCATTTTAGTCAATACTGATCGGGAACCCCGAAAATCACCAAAAACTTCATTTATATCAAAATGTAGAGAACATAAAATCATACCGTAGAAATACTTTGGATTTCGCAAATAAGAGTTTTGACATGTATAAAGTTTGTAAAATGGTAGTAGGAACTCACCGGTAGGTTTTTAGAATAAAACCCGGAAAACCAGATAACGATCATGACGTAGAGGTGAAGCTTAAAACACCGACCCCTTGCTAGAAACACCGAAAACTAGCAACCAAACGTGACTCGAAGATCGAAAGAAGAAAAGAGAGAAATGGTAGAGAGAGAGACTGAGAATTTGAGATATTTAAGAAATATCTCACAATTGAGATTTTTAAGGCAACCTCAAAAAGTAGCCTGACAAGGCGCACGACCCGTGCGCCCTTAAAGAAGGAAATGCGCACGACCCATGCGCAAGTACATTGCTTCGACCCTGGATCCTACGCACGACCCGTGCGTTTTCTCTGAAGGAGGGCGCACGACTCGTGCGTCCTGTAGACAGCCACAGAAACTCCCTTTTTCCTCAAAACAACCTCGCAAAACGGCTAAACGAAATTCAGGGTGTTACAATACTCCCAACTTTAGAAGGATTTCGTCCTCGAAATCTACTCTTCTCAATGGAACACTGTTCGCAGAAAGGATTGTTCTTATCCCCAAGAGCCAAAATCAATAACGTGATCCCAATTACCGACATCCGTATTAGCTACCCTTCTTGGACACATTTCATTCCTAACCAAGCGAATACTCAACTCTTCAAAGTAACCTTTACTCATAGGGTTACGGTTGCCTCCCAACCTTAGGTGACAATTACTACCTCCAGGAAATTAGCGACCTCAACTTTCCATCTACCAATTTCTTTCGAACTGCACGGTTCTGAACTCAAAGCTAACGGTCGACGCTAATCTTCCCAAAACTCTCAGATGTCACTGATCCATTCCTAATATTGATAAAGATATTCTTACAAAGCGCACTAATGCGTCTTTCCGGCAATCGGTTTAACACAGATTCTGTTATCACTCAACTCCGATCCGACTTCAAATCTGAAAATAGCCCTTATTCAAATTTCTTAATACTTCCATAAATACTTCGTCTACAACCACATTATAAAGATTAGCCTCTAAACATACCACTAATCTATACATTCGGACTATGAAGGACGGGCGCTACTAAAACCCATGCGTAGTCACTATCTCCAACATGTGGAAGACTTCACCTACAACTTACTCTAGCTCAAGGCTAAGGCCCGACTCCTCAAAGCACTGCTAGAACCGAACCCCCAACAGGAAATGATGCACATGTAGATAAAATAAAAAGGGTTTAAGCTTAACGCCTAGAGAGCTCAAGAGTTTTACATAAGTAAAAGCAATTAAATTGATGAACGTATCTTTAAATCAGAACCTTTCAAATAATGAACTTTAAAACATGGAACAACTCCTTTTTAAAGTCATGCACTTTCAAAGACGGATACTTCGTTTCAATTATGTTTTATAAATTGACACAACTTGTATAACTCGAAGTATGAAATATTAGTAACACCATCCATATCGTACGACCGAAAACATGGACACTAGGCCCAACACCCATACGACCAAAATACGAAAGAAAGCTAAATACTAACACACAGAAATAACACATTTCATTCAAACCTTAATATACGTGGGGAAAACCTAATATTAAAGTCATCATTTACCGTCGACTCCACATAATCAAAGCCGTTAAAAATATAACATTAGTGTTAAAAAAATACCCCGGGTCCACGACGGATAGACCCGTACACAAAAGAATAGAAGGACACGCAAGTAGGCCGCCCATACAACTTCCTCGCATGACCTCTAAACGTTTCCATCTTGGGTGGCGAGAACAAATGAATGGGGCCACCCGTGATGTTATTGGATTTCACCCCGTATCTCGATCTTAGTCCCCATGCCATACCAGACATCACAACTTCAAACCGTTTATTGCCTCTAGCCATACTCCGTCGAGTTCCACCTCAAGGGCTTACGGACACGGGTGCCTATCCAATCCAGACGAGTTCCAACTCAGCAGCTCGTGCCACCTATTGTCTACTCGCTAGCCAACCCGAGCGGTCACTAAGTGTAACCCAAAACCTCAGGCTTTACCAAACAGACAGACTGTCTATGAATCTACAACACTGTCTAACATTACATGATTCCAACTGAAAAGAAATCCAAAGCTCCCAAAACATGTAACTCCCAATGGCATGAAATAGTCGCCATCATACTCCAAAAATTTCACAACTGTTTTTAAACCGTACAAATGTTCTCAAGACTCTATTTAGTCAAAACTGAGCCAACGACCCAACAGTTTACGTAAATACCCAAATGAAAGTCGATATAAATTTTGAAACACGTTTGACCAACCATTATGCAAACACGACCAAAAGTATAATTAACTCAATTCTCATCGTTGGTTGAAACAAACCGTTTTCCAATTAAACTCACATCTTTATGTTTTCAACATGACTCATAACACAATATTATGCATTTTCTGAAAAGGTTTATAAGATCAAATACCCCAAATGACACTAACGTCAATTGAACTCCAATTATATATGTAAAATCATCAAAGAACACCTCAACATGATTTATTTACCAAAATAACCGGAGATCCCAAAATGGGTGTCTCAACATGTTCATAAAACTAAACATTTCAAAAATAACCGAAACTTATCAGCAGTTAACAATTTAATGTAAAACACAAACACTTTTAAAATAAACATTTTGGCATGTACACCGTTTTCACAAATCAACTTTAACTCACCAAAAACACAATTAAACTCCATCATACTAAAATCTTTCATTGCGGCTATAAATCCGGACAAATGTCCACACGATTCATTCAGTCAAAACCCGAGCCAAAGGCCCGACACTTCATGTAAATTTCCAACGAAAGTCTCATAAACCTTAAAACACATTTAACCGACATTTAACGGTTTTCCCCAAAAAATGAAATGTCTTTAAACAATGCTTATGAAAACCCACATCACAAATACATGCTTTCTCAAAACTCAACACGTGTGAGGACCAAAGATTTTCCAAAGGTTTCATGAATGCAAATATTCTAAGATGCATAAATCATAATGTAAATTTTACGTGTACAAAATTACCCAGAACATGTAAACCACGCTATTCATTTGTTGAAATATTCAAGCTCGACATGAGCAATTTATGATGTTAAACAATCCAAGTTACCGAATACGAAAACTTAACAAAATATTCGCACCTTGAGAAATACCGAGTAAAACATACGCAATAATTTACGCTATAACCGTGAAAATAGGTTCTTGCACTTCAACATGTGCAACAATTGTTCGTACAACTCCAAAGGGAAAAATCACCATTTTATCTTTAAAATTCTTCCTTTATAACCAAGAGGCGTTGCAGCAAAAGAATTTTCAACTCAGCCCATATGCAACAATTAATTCCCCAAAGGGCGATAAAATAACGGGGATGCAAATAAGATTTCAAATCGAGTTTAAAGCTTCACGTTGTAAAGATAAACACATCTGACCAAAATAGAAACTACAACGACAAAAATACCGCTAACTCGCTAAATGCTTTGCGGAAATTTTAACAGTAAGAGTTAATGATGGAAATACGATCAGAACGAAAGTCCTGTTTTAAAAAAAAAAAGATAAATCGTTTATGCAATCATTCACACCAACGTTATACTTAAATCCAATGCACATAGTACACGACGGTTGACATTTGTTAACAAAACCCTGAAATTAACGCACACAATGATGCATATGCACATGTTCCTGAAATTATTTACGCGACACAAAAGTCGTAAGATGAGACACCATAATTCAACTGGATTTTCATAAAACTCCTTAATGCTAAAATCAAGTGGTGTCCAAATTTCCATTTTGCAACACAAGATAAGGCGACCATTTTGACAAGATTTTTGATGAGACCCGACGCCCAAAGAACTCATAACTTGCACGCAATGAAATTAAACGCACGCATCACAAAATATACACATGCGACAAAAGAATCCGTAAAACAAAACTCCAAGAATTCAACAAAACGCATACAACTAAAAATTCGCAAGAAACTCCTACTCAAAAGCATGGGAATAACTTTTCCTTTAAAACCATTGACATACGTGGAAGAGATCCAATGTCAAGGTCAAAATTCCACAGCTACTTGCCCATTAACTCAAAAAGCGTTAAAACACAGATATTACGACATCCATAAATAGCATTTAAACACAAGACGTGAATAAAGAGAGTTTTGATAACAATTTGAAATCAGGTGCAACAAAACCATTTTAAGCATGCTTATGCTCATAGTTTAAAATATGTTGATTGCTAAACGTTTTGCCAAAACGTTATAAGGTAATTTACTTTATGGTTGGCGATCAAGAAAAGCAATTTATGCAACCTTATTTTAGAAATAAATTTAATGCATAAATTCGGTCGGCACTCCCATCTTAATACTACGCTTCCCAAAATTCCGACGTTCTATAATCAACCGGATGCCTTAGGCATCATAGGGCAACCATCCCATTAAATTAACTTACAAATCTCCTCGAAATAGAATCGATCTAACAAGATATAATTCTAATTCCACCAACGAATCTAGCTCAAGATGATTAACTTAATGCGTTCTACGCACTTACTATCATCCCAAAGAGACTTTGCTATAAACAACAATCATTCCTTAGCTTACTCGCATAGAAACTTTCGCACTACTCTAACGGTCAACATACCAAGGCAGAGCAGGTAAACACAAGCACGAGAAAGGGTAAGGAAGAGTTTAATTGAAACACGCACGAAAGAAACGTACCGCTACGTCTACCAATTGTCATAACATTAGCTAACCAATTACACTTACGCAAAATATCCTCATAATCACATTAGCTAAGTAAGATTATGAACATATAACACATAAGGGTTCTTGTTACCATCATCACAACGCTTGATTAACATAACCTCCGTCGATTCTAAGACTAACCCAATTCAGAAGTTCTACCCAATATCACAATCAATGCCTATCAAACTCAGTCTAAGTCTAGACATCTTACATTCATGCCTAGTTCGCTTAAACTAGAGCTCTGATACCAACCTGTAACATCCTAATAATCAGAGTAAATTAAAACCTGGAAAACCTGGCAACATGACATTCGTATTGAAATAAACCTCCCATAAAGGGGATCAGTCCTTGAGACTTTACAAAACCTGTACAGATATAGGGTTCATCAACAAACTAATCTAGACACCTATATCAAGATTACATCAGTTAACAATCCATAATTCACCAAAAGAATGGGACTTAACAAATGCCCAGATACAATACTAGTCATCTCAAAATGCCACGAGACTAAACCCGTCTCTCCAAAACCCCGGCAACCCACCGCTAAGGGAAACCTGTTATACACATCATTTGAGAAAAAGTGTTAGGCTTAAAGCCTAGTGAGAACATACAGTTCATAAATCTCAAGAGATATAATCAAATGTATCAAAGTAAATCTTTTCAAATGTTTATTTATGCAAAATACAGTTCTTTGATTAGAAATGGATAACCGGTCCAAAACACATCTTCCGATGACGGGGATTACCCGATTTACCAAGGATTATAGTGGAACACAAAGTAAGCCATTAATCCGAGTTATGAGCTAAATACATGGAACCATGGCCACGAACGCTACGGTCCGTACTACGACGTGAGGGAGGCCCCCAAGGAACCAGTCATACTCGTTCGTTAGATACATTTGACCCATGGCTAGTAACCGGCCTCACATAACCGTACCAAGTTGCCCCCGAAGATCAAAGGTATCTAACTACAATAGAAGGGGCATATCCTTCCCAGCCATAAGCCGACTCGATACCTAGGGATCCACTAGTATAGTCATGACTGTCACAATATTTCATGTGACCATCAAAGCTAGATAAATAGCTATCAACACATTTATATTCCAAAATGCCATTTTCCAGACCAACTGCTGGTAAGAAAGATAATCATAAAAACCAGTTTATATACATTCTTTCAATAAGCCAGAAACATGGGCTAGTAAAACATTATTTTACTTCAGATAAGCCGGAACCCGTCATTTTAGTCAATACTGATCGGGAACCCCGAAAATCACCAAAAACTTCATTTATATCAAAATGTAGAGAACATAAAATCATACCGTAGAAATACTTCGGATTTCGCAAATAAGAGTTTTGACATGTATAAAGTTTATAAAATGGTAGTAGGAACTCACCAGTAGGTTTTTAGAATAAAACCCGGAAAACCAGATAACGATCACGACGTAGAGGTGAAGCTTAAAACACCGACCCCTTGCTAGAAACACAGCAAACTAGCAACCAAACGAGACTCGAAGATCGAAAGAAGAAAAGAGAGAGAGACTGAGAATTTGAGATATTTAAGAAATATCTCACAATTGAGATTTTTAAGGCAACCTCAAAAAGTAGTCTGACAGGGCGCACGACCCGTGCGCCCATAAAGAATGAAATTCGCACGACCCGTGCGCAAGTACATTGCCTCGACCTTGGATCCTACGCACGACCCGTGCGTTTTCTCTGAAGGAGGGCGCACGACCCGTGCGTCCTGTAGACAGCCACAGAAACTCCCTTTTTCCTCAAAACAACCTCGCAAAACGGCTAAAAGAAATTAGGGGTGTTACATTAAGCCTAACACTTTTTCGAAAATGATGTGTATAACAGTTCCCTTAGCGGCAGGTCGTCAAGGGGTTGAGTGAAGAGTTTGGTCTCTTGAGGAAATTTCTGGATGTTAGTTAATTTGAGGACTTGGTGTTTAAACCAATTTATTCATTATGGTATTGGGTTGACAACCTATGTAAACTAGATAGTCTTGGTTTGGCTTGGATTTGATTTGTTGTCATTTTCCGCACTTATTGGCAGGTTTTGTGAATGTTCACGCCTTGCCCTTTATTTGGGTGGTTTGCCCTATTTATAAACGTTAAATTGCCGAATTTTCAATTTTAAAAATACCCCAATTTTTAGGGTGTTACAAGTTGGTGTCAGAGCTCTAGTTTAAGTGAACTAGGCATGAATGTAAGATGTCTAGACTTAGACTGAGTATGTTAAGTATTGATTGTGAGTTGGGTAGAATTTCTAAGATGGGTTAGTCTTAGATTCGACGGAAACTATGATTATCAAGCGTTGTGGCGATGGTAACGAGAACCTTTATGTATTATATTTTCATAATCTCACCTTGCTACTGTTATTATGAGGATATTTATACGTGATGGTACTTGAAGTGCCGTTATTGTGACAATTGGTAATGTAGTGGTACGTCTTCTTGTGCTTGGTCTACTAATGTTATGATATTTAGTAGACGTGGTAGTATGTTTCCTTCGTGTTCAATTATGTTAATCTCCTCCTTATTCATTTTCGTGCTTGCGTGAACTGCCTTGGTATATCGACCGTTGGGGTAGTAAGAAAGTTTCTGAATGGGTAACTATTGGAAAAAGTTGATGATTTTATTATTCGTTACTTGGAGTGATGGTAAGTATGGTGATTGCATTAAGTGGACAGTTTCGAGTCGGATTAATTGGTTGGTTTAGAACCATAGACTTTTTGAATCGATGTATTCGAGGAGAAATTGTGAGGTGAACCTATGAAGTCTGTGATCTTTTCCTGAAGATGTTGAGCATTTGGTTGACGATAGTGTAACTATAGAAATCGAGAAACGTGATTTCAAGTTGATTTGTTAAAACGGTGTACATGTCGAAATGATCATTTTGGAAGTAAAAGTATGTTTTACTTGGGATTTGTCAATGTGTGAGTATTTTGATAAGTTTTCATATTGGTAAACTTGGGTTGTTTTAACCTCCTAAAATGCTCAGATTGGGTTTTGAACAGTTCAACAACTAAATAGCATGATTTACGTGTTCTTGGTGGTTTTGTACAAGTAAACTCTATTTTTATGATCTATGCATCTTTGATGATTTTTGTACAAATGAAGTCTATTTTACGTTATATGTATTTTAGGCGTATTTGCATTCATAAACCCTTTTGAAACTCTTTGTTCCCAATAAGTGTTGAGTTTTGGGTTAATCATGTCTTGGAGGTATGTGTCTTCATAAACGTTGTTTAAAGACATTTCAATATTTGGGGAAAGTTAATTGTCGGCCAAATGGATTTTGAGCATTTTAGCTCTCGGTGTCGACTTAAATAGTGTGTTGAGGACATTTGTCCGGTTTTAATGGCTCGATGTAGAGTCCAATTTATGATGTACATCTTAATGCATTTCATTGCATATTTATAATCATTACAGGCTCGAGTGCTTTTGTCATTCATGAGTAGTCGTGTATTTTTAGACTGTGTTGCATTGGATCCATAGGCACGTAAGCCAGTCTCATTTGATGGTCAATTGGGTGGCACGGGGTTGGACTCCGGGACTCATATTTTATGACCAAAACTTGACAAGTATGCACTAGGAGGAGGTAGTCTTGAGTTCCACTGTGTGCGTGTGTGCCTAGATCTCCGCTGTCGGGGAATTTCCTCAGTTGTAGTCCCCGGGTGTGCCGAAAATTTCGGGTGTCCTTTGTGGCATCAAGGTACCTCGCCCCTTGGGGTGAAACTTGTCAAGGATTCGTAGGGACACTTGGTCTTTCATATCGTTAGGTGTCATGCGATGAAAGTTGTAGGAGTGGCATACTTTGTGTTCTTCCGCTCTCAACGGATACGGGTATTCCTTATTGTCGGCCGCTATATTTTGGATATTTAATTGTCCATTTGGTGCATACAATTTTATAAACCGTTGGAAAATGCATGTCATTGAACTAGGAGTCGTTTTGGAAACATGAAGAGAAAGAGTTCATTTGGAAAACATTTTGTTTCAACTAATGAGAAGTTTTGGGTTAATTACCTTTTTGGGTCGTGGTGTTTGCATAATTGTTGGTCAAACGTATTTCGATGTCTCTACTGGATTTCATTGGGTATTTATGTAAACTGTTGGGTCATTGGCTCGTTTTAACTAAATGGAGTCTTGAGGACATTTGTCCAGTTTAAAAACAGTGGCGTCCAGTGGTATTGTTTCCCCTTTGAGTTTTGTGGGAACAGTTCAGTTGCACATATTATGCATGCATATTTTATTGGAAATTTCCGTCATGGTATTTTAGCCAATGTTTTAGAACGATGAGAGCATGTTTATATTTGGCTTTGAACTCGAAAACGACATAAATTATTTCATGTTTTAACCGGGTGCATATGCATATAAATCTTCTAGCTTTGTGAAATAAACGGTCACATGCAAGTTTTGTTGTGAAATCTTATTTCGTGCCGCATTGTGACTAAAAGAGATAAAACTTTAAGAGTTCGATATAATGAGCATGTTGTCTTGGGTTTTGGAAACATTTTATTTATACAGTTTTGAATTAAACTAAATTACTCTTACAATTGCTCAAATAACATGCATATGTTTTTACGAAATTTTGGGGAATAAACCGATGTATACGAGTCACGTTGAGAAGTTTTATTTTATGACATTTCATGGTTAATTGCAGAAATTTTGGGGTTCGATTTTGTGAATTTCCCTTCTGTAGTTTTGTACGAACGTCTTGTTATACACTGTCTTAGTACGTAAAACTAATTCTCATTCGTTACATAAATTATACTGTTGGTGTGAGTAATCGTATGAAAGATTTATGGTACTTCGGATAGAACTTTTGCTCAGAACATATTTCAGTTATTGATTTTACTGATAAGAGTTTTCCGCAATGCATGAAATGAATTTCCGGTTTGCATGTCATTGTAATTACAATTTTGGGTAAGTACGTTTTATCGGTACGACCCAAATTTGAAACGCGAATAATATATATATATATATATATATATATATTTACGTTCCTATTGTGTTGCTACATTTGGGAATTTTATCTTCCGATGTTTTGTGTTAAAGTAAAAGATTTTAAAGTTGAAGTTGTGAAATCCTCTTTTGGGAATTGTACAAACTTTTATTGCACATGTTATGGGACGGAAAGTTATTTTCATACGCATAGCATAAATTGATGCATACTAAAACCCTGGTAGTCCGTTTGAAAATTTTGTTACGCATCTTTCGTTATCGTTTTATTAGCGTAAGTACTGATCAAATGAGTTTTGAAAATGGTTTTATATGTGTGGCATTGGTGATCAATTTTTAAACCTATCGAATGCACGATAGTGTATTTTCACCGCACGTTTGATTGTTATAAAACATATGTATTTGAGAGTTTTATAAATTTCAAATTGGCATAGTAATGTGAAAAACCTTGAACTCATTGGGCTATAGGTGTAAGCCCCCTCGTGTTAGAAGTCGATATTAAGGATTAAAAGAGTCCTCGGAGTTTGAGGCGTTAGACATGTGCTTTCTCCCAGTTAGTTAAGTAACGATCTTTATGCTTCGTTAAACCTACGAATTAAAATCGTATTCGGTTGTTGGGTATGGTTGGTTTTGGAATTGTGGGAATTTGGTACGACAACATGCTATGTGTCGGTAGTGTACTATATTGTTGGGTATTCGTGAATAATGATGATGTTATGGTTGATTGGTAAGGATGTTGGATTTGGGTGACTACTTCCAAGAGTAGGTGTCAACTTTGAATCGACATTGCTAATCGGGAATGAAATATTTAGTAGTATACCGCGTTTGCATAATGGTCATTCCGAGGATAGGTGTCGACACTCTATTTTGAGGACAATAACTGTTGGTGTGCTTCAATGTATTTCCGTTAGATCTGGTGCGTCTGCAGGACGAGCGGTAAACTTAAGGAAGTTAGATGTGGTTAATTAATAATCGATCATTGGTATTTTGATAATTGTCAGGACTTTCGCAGATTTGGAATACGATACTTGAGTGCATGGTGGTAGTTGGTGGTAATGTTTATTGGATACATTTGGTGAGAATGTCGAGGAGGACATGAAGCGAAGATACCCTCGCTTGTTTGTGTAATTAAGATTTCGAGGACGAAATCATTTCCAAGTTGGGGAGTATTATAACACCCCGATTTTTGAAAAGGTATCATTTCAAGTTGTTACGGAAACCGATGTATTACGGAAAAATAAGATGTTTGACTTTGTACTAGAATCCTTGACTTTATAGTCTAGATAGATAAAGGATTTAATTACAAGTCCAACGGTCCTTTCCGGAGCGAAAACGGAGCTATAGCGGAGAAATTATGGCCAAAATAGTGTTTAAGGCTCATTTATCGCGAACTGTGTGGGACGCACAGGTCGTGCGCCCTCCCTGCACAAAATGCGCACGGGTCGTGCACATGGTCAGAGGCTCCAGCGACTTAATCTCAAGTTTACTCTCATTTCTCATTCTCATCTCATTTTTCTCCCTTATTTCTCCTCTCTTCTTCTTCCCTTCATAGAAACCGATTCTAGGGTTCTTCATTACCCAAATCACATCATCTATTGCTAAAAGTTGGGTGTTTCATCCAAGGTTTCGGTTTGGAAGCCTCATCACCATCTTCATCTTCTCCAATGGGTCAAGATCTAGATTTTTGGGTTTTCTTCTAAAACCTACTTGGTGAGTTCCTACTATCATTTTCTAAACTTTATACACATCAAAACATATATTTTGAACTCCTAATACATCTCCTTGGTTTTGGATCTACGAAAATTACATTTTGATCTAACTTGAGTTTTTGGAGATTTTAAGGTTCTTGCTATATCTTGTGAAATGGAAGGGTTTCATTTGTTATTAAATAAAATGAAGTATTCCTGTACCTATTTGGTGAATTACTTGGAAGAATGTATAAATATCATTTTCATGATTTTCATTCTTATCAGCAGTTAAACTTGAAAATGCATTTTGGTTATAAAATGTTATTGGAACCATATGATTATCTATGGTTAGTCACAAACGTAAATGTGACAAGTCTTGACTATACTAGTGGATCCCTAGGTATTGAGTCGGCTTATATTATTGGGATGTTATTTCCCCTTTTTGTAGCTATGGATGCATTTGACCCTCGGGGGCCTTTGGTACGGTTATGTGAGATCGGTTACTAGCCATGGGTCATAATGTAGTACTAGTGAACGAGTATGACTTGGTTTCCTCGGGGGCCCTCCCTCACATCTTCGTACGGACCTTCGTTGTTCGTAGCCACGGTTCCAAGTATTTAGCTCATAACTCGGATTGTGGTCTACTTTTGTGTTCCACTACAATCCTTGGTAAATCGAGTATCCCCCGTCATCGCAAGATGAATTTTATACGAACGGCTCTTTTGTGGCAAACAGTTCAATTGTAAACATATTTTCTTGAAAAGAATTCCCTTCGTTACAATAGCATATATTTATTCATTTTACAAACTGTATGTTCTCACTAGGCTTTAAGCCTAACACTTTTTCGAAAATGATGTGTATAACAGGTTCCCTTAGCGGCGGGTCGTCAAGGGGTTGAGTGAAGAGTTTGGTCTCTTGAGGAAATTTCTGGATGTTAGTTAATTTGAGGACTTGGTGTTTAAACCAATTTATTCATTATGGTATTGGGTTGACAACCTATGTAAACTAGATAGTCTTGGTTTGGTTTGGTTTGGCTTGGCTTGGATTTGATTTGGTTTGTTGTCATTTTCCGCACTTTTTGGCAGGTTTTGTGAATGTTCACGCCTTGCCCGTTATTTGGGTGGTTTTCCCTATTTATAAACGTTATATTGCCGAATTTTCAATTTTAAAAATACCCCAATTTTTAGGGTATTACATGAAGCTCTCCAAATACACTCAATCATAATCCGCAAGTACAAAATCACCTAGATCTATCCTAAACGATGCATCATGGTCGTCATAAGCTTCAAACACGTATCGATAAGGAATGACATTCCTGAGCATTATATTTGTTGAGTTCCACCGAGTAGGAACATCAAGACAGAGAGAGCTTCTTTCTTCAACACCAAGTAAAGTAGCAAGTTCCCTAAACTTGGCCAATCTAGCCGGAGAGCCCCTTACCCACCTCACAGTATCCCTAAGCTTCTTAAGTGCCGAGTCAGCCATCTTCAACCCATCTTGGACAACCAAGTTAAGAATATGTGCAATGCATCTCATATGCAAGTATTGGGCTCTTACAGATGAACACCCCCAATATACTAGTTTGCTTTTCAAAAACACTAGGGCAACATCGTTACTAGATGCATTGTCTACGGTGATGGTCATGATGTTTTTTACGCCCCACTCAACCAAACAAACCTCTAAAGCTTTGGCTATTGCATCCCCTTTATGTGATTGGATTGGCACAAAAGATATTATCTTTTTGTTCAACTTCCATTGGGCATCAATATAATGTGCAGTTATGCACATATAATTGATCCGTTACATGGATGTCCAAGTATCGGTGGTCAAGCTAACACGTTGGGAGTGTTCCTTAAAAAACTTTTTAAGGCTATTCCTCTATTCTAAATAGATGTCAAATATGTCCCTATTAACCGTCCATCTAGACGGTATTTTAAACATAGGACGAGCTTCTTGCATCAATTGTCTAAACTCCCTACCCTCTACAAATTTGAACGGTAGTTCATCCATGATGATCATCTTAGCCATTGCTTTCCTAACATTCTTTTGATTAAACACCCAATTGGTTAAAACACTTTCATTGCTTTCACCCCTACCAAATGCCAACATGGCTTGTCTAGTTTCTTTGGCATGTGGGTTCTTAAGGCATGTAATTGAGTGATTCTTTAATGAGGATGTGCCATGCTTTTTCGGGTCGGCCGCATATGTTTTCCCACAATATTTGCACATCCCTTTTATCAAATTACCTTCTGGGCTTAAAACTTTTTCAAAATGGTCCCATACCTGAGATCTTGTTTCTGTAGCTTTACGCTTCTTTGGTTCAGGGGGTACAGGTGCACTACTCTCGGCTTAAGATTGAGACATATTCAATAATGTCAACATTGTAATGTAATGTGTAAAGTGTTAAGTGTAAGTGACTAAGTGTGTAATGGCTTAGGTGATACAGACAATGACATAACCAAACCAAATTACCATATAAATGAAAAATCTAATTGCCTTACTGTCAATTTGTCAAACACTCAACTAAAACATGAAATGAAACAGTAAGTAGCCTTCTGTGAGTGTGAACTGTGAAGTGTAGTATGAAGTATTGTGTGTCCCAGTGTTAACTTATTAAATCAAGCAAACATATAAAACAATACGATAATGCAAACCTGATACGATTAATCGAAAGATTCAACAGATTACAAGTGTTCTTGATGAAGAAATCGAAATCTCTCTCTCTCTCTGTTTCTCTCGTGTACGGCGCACCAACAGCAAGCCTCTCTCAATAATTATTTTTTTCAATTAAGCTCTCTTAACCCTAATTAACTCTAAACTAATGTAATTTATACTTAGGCCTTATTAGCCTAATGGGCTTGGCTTGGCTTGGGCCCAACAACTAAAACAATTAACTTATTTAAACAATAAAGACTATTTATTACAAAAGGACCCTAGACTATTTGTTGAGACGACTTTATCAGCTTTGACTTCAGATTTCCATCTTCAGATAATGATGATCTTGAATCCAATAAATATGTGCTTTAACAATCTCCCCCTTTGGATCAAGATCATTCTTAAAAAGATTTAGCAATTCAATTCTTTTCTTTAAGCTCAGAAAATGCAGTCTTCCTCTTTGTCTTCAGAATGTCGCAATCTCCCCAATCGATTAAAATAACTCTTGGAAAGAAACTATCTCCAGTTTCAGCTCGGAATGCTTCAGCAAATCATCTTCAAACAAAATTTCTTCATTGCAGCATATCTTCAGAAATTCTTCCATTCTTTCAAAAACTGTGTTTTCTTCATTTCTTGGTTGACGCTTTTGTTAAAGCACATATTTATTGGATTCAAGATCATCCTTATCTGAAGATGGAAATCTGAAGTCAAAGTTGATAAAGTCGTCTCAACAAATAGTCTAGGGTCCTTTTGTAATAAATAGTCAAAGTGTGTTTACGTATTTTCTTTATTAGTCTTTATTGTTTAAATAAGTTAATTGTTTTAGTTGTTGGGCCCAAGCCAAGCCAAGCCCATTAGGCTAATAAGGCCTAAGTATAAATTAGATTAGTTTAGAGTTAATTAGGGTTAAGAGAGCTTAATTGAAAAATTAATTATTGAGAGAGGCCTGTTGTTGGTGCGCCGTACACGAGAAAAGCAGAGAGAGAGATTTCAATTTCTTCATCAAGAACACTTGTAACCTGTTGAATCTTTCGATTAATCGTATCAGGTTTGCATTATCGTATTGTTATATATGTTTGCTTGATTGAATAAGTTAACACTGGGACACACAATTGGTATAAGAGCACGTTACAGATTGAATTGAATAACTTTTGTTCAGTTCTGTTTTTCTGTCAAAGATTCATAATTTTTATTGTGTGATTGTTCATTCAAGTTCTTATTGTTTGGATTGTGTTTGATTAGCATATTATTTTGATTGGGTATTGGTTGTTTTGTGTATCGCATCGATTTTGTTTTTCAATTTGATGATTTTTGCTGTTCTGGGTTCGTTCACGAAGTCACTGTGTCAGAAATCAAATCTCTCATAGAGTGGTTTTTATTGAAATTAATTGTTTGCAATAAGTTCTAGTTGGTTAATTGTTCGTATTCGCAAAGTTTGGTAGTGTAATTCGAGTTATTGATTGTTTTCTGGACTGATTTTGGTTTCTGGGTCGATAAGCATCAAGAACATACCGGTCGCCCGACAATCACATAGTCCTTATCGGTTGACCGGTACACACACTGTCCACCCCGGTCGAATACCTTTTATCGGTCCACTTTTCATACCGGTCGCCCGACAATCTCACTGTTCATATCGGTCTATAGTTGCTTTCATCCGGTCGACCCACTAAGCAACATACCGGTCGACCATAACTCTTTACCGGTCGAAGGATTTAACACAGCATACCGGTCAAGATCAAAGTTCAGTACCGGTCAAGACTCACATCAAATACCGGTCCACTACACATTATCAGTCCACTTATATACTGTTCAATCATTTGGTTTGCTCTTTACCGATCGATCTCATTATTTACAACTTATCGGTCCAACTTCTTACCGGTCGATGCAACTTATGGGTCGAGCAACCATTCGGTCGTACATATTATCGGTCGAACAAGTGTCCGGTCGACTCTCACCTTGCGTGACCCTCTTCTCACGCAAAACGAGCTTTGCGCTACTCAAGTGAAATGCAAACCTTTGTTTGCGCCATCCAAGGCTCACGCAAATCGCACTTTACGTGACCCTCTATTCACGCAATTCTCTGTCTTTGCGCCACCCGTGTCTAGCGCAAACCTCTCTTTGCGCGACCTACTTCTCGCGTAAACCGTCCTTTGCACCTCTGTCCTTGGCATATATCTGTTTTTTGTACCAGTTTTAATTGTGTTTAATCTATTTGTGCTTTATACTGTATGAGAGGACTGCATTTAATTATTTTTAGAAAATTTATTTTCTGAAAATTTTGAGTGTAGTTTTTATCCAACTTTTGATTCTAACGATCTCATCCAGTTGATTGTTTCAATATCAGATAAGTTTGATTACTAATCATACCTGTAAGGATGTCTCGGGAAGCTCTTGCTATCAGAACAGATGTGAAGCCACCAGTACTCTTCAAGGGGGAGTACGAGCAATGGAAGGACAGATTCTTGGACTTCATCGATCGACATGATTTGGGAGATTATATCAGAAAATCTCTGAAAGAAGGAATCATGACACCTCCAACTAAGAATCTCACTGTAGCCGGAGAAAATGGTGAAGAAGAAGAGACAGAGTATAAGTTATCGATTGGTGAATATACGGAAGATCAGTTGAAGAGACACAAGGGTGACAAGCTGGCAAGATCATTTATTCTCCAAGGCATACCGAATGAAATATATGTCAAGATTGATAGCTACAATGCTACCGGCAAGCAAATGTGGGATCAGTTGGAGAAGATGATGATCGGATCTAAAGTCGGCAACCAACTCAAAGTTTCCAACTGCTTGAATAATTATGAAGAATTCAAAGCCAAAGATGGAGAACCACTCGAAGCCACTTATGACAGATTTGTCACATTGCTGAACGAGCTCAGCAAGAACAAGATCAACAAATCTCAAGTTGAGCTGAATGTGAAATTTCTCAGCAATCTTCAGCCAGAGTGGAAGAGATTCACCAGACAGATGAGGCAGTTGAAAGATCTGAACGACATTCCACTTCATGAAGTTTATGAAATCCCCAAACAGAATGAGGAAGAGGTGGATGAAATCAAGGTTGAGATGAAGAAGGCTGACAAAGAAGTTGCTGATCCAGTTGCTCTTGTGGTAAAGAAGAAGTCTAAGAAGAAGAAGGTGATAACATCTGAATCAGATGAGGCTGATAGTGAGGCAAAGTCTGACTCTGACGATTGTGAACAACTAAAGGAGGCCATGCTAATGTTAACCAAGGCTTTCCAAAAGAAGTTCTATAAAAAGCCAAACTCCAACAGTCGAAGATACTCGTCTGGTCCGAATAACTACAAGCATAAGAAGAAAGTTGAAGATAAGAGACCAGAAGAAAAGAAGAAGGATGGAGCCGAAGAGCCCAAGAAGGAAGAACCGATGAAGTGCTACAACTGTGGCAGACTCGGTCACTTTGCCAAGGACTGCCGCAAACCAAAAGTCCGAAACTCCGAATATTACAAGAACAAGATGCTTCTAGCCAAGCAATAAGAGGCTGGAAAAGAATAATGGCTGAGGATGAATATTGGCTCGACCATTCCGACCAAGAATCTGAAGAAGGAGAGAAGGACGAGACAGCACACCTGTGCTTGATGGGGAAGAAGCAGTCAGTAGCTGAAGCCGATTCTGATGATGGAGATAATGATGAGGTATGTGACTTAATTGAATCTGATTTTTTGAACCAAATACATGCCATGATGTCTAAACTCCAAGAATTAGAGTCTAAACTGAAGCATGAGAAAGGTGTCATAAATGAGAAAAATCAATCTATACATAAACTTAGTAATGATATTGCTGAGAAAAATGTATTAATTGAAACTTTGCACAAAAATATAGACGCCAGCGCTAAAGAAAAGACTATAATTCATAAAGAGTTATCTGAAACTGTTTCTAAATATAAAGAATGCGAGTTTAAGACTATAGAGCTTTCTAAAAGGTACTTTTCTACTTCAAAAGAAAAGAAATCTTTAATAGACAAGGTGAATGCTTTGGAAGAGAAATTACATACTTTAGGTCAAACTGAACACACTATTCATTTGAACAAACCTAAAGAGAAACCTGATACTTGGGGACTTGGTTACAAGAACCCACATCATCTCAAAAAGGGTATATCTGAAGTGTCTGCACTTTATGACTTTGGGTTTATGTTGTTGGCTCCTCAACATCAGGAACTCAAACCCTTTTGGACTAGTCTGTCTGAAAAAGATAAAGCCAAGGAACATGCTAAAAGAAAGAACACAGCTAAAGTTCAACTTCCATTTCGCTATGAGAAGTTGAATAACAGTTATAGTTCTGATAAATCAAAATTTCTTTTCCAATGATTATTTTGAGAGTTATTCTGTAAAATAATTGGAGGCTAAACCCATCGAAGGCAAGCTTTACGTTCCTCCTCTAGTTTTGGATAGTAAAATTTATGAACTCGAGAATACTCTTACAGAAGAAAGAATTTTGATGAACTTAGAACAAACTGTATTTTCAACAGTGTTCAAAAATATTGATTTTTCTAAATTCTCCAAGGCTTTAAATTCTGATGACAGGTCTGGTTCACTTGAGAATGATCTTAATTTCTTAAACTCTGATGGTATTTTGAATGATTCTGTTGCTCAATTTGATTTTACTTCCAAACTTCCTGATCATTCATCTTGTGTTGTTAATTCGTTTGGATTACCCAGTGTGTTTGAAAAAGGTGAAACATCAACGAAAGTTGACAAATCAGTTTCTGTGAAATCTAAGAATGCGAAAGGTAAGAAAAGAAAATCTCAGCATTCACAGAAACCGATCACCACGGGTAAGCCAAAGAAAAAGCATTCTTTTAATTCTCATCATTCTAACTCTAAAGTTTCAAATGTTTCAGATATGAGAAAGCAAAGGGTTGGAGTTAAGACTGCATGGATACCGAAACAGAAGATAGACGAGAAAGCTAAATCTAGTTCTAGTTTTAATAAAAACACTTCTAGTAAAGATGAACTGATTGTGAATGTTGCTTCTTTTAAATCTTATCTTGTTGATTCTCGCAAGAAATACTCTATAAAGCAATTATTCCAGTTAGCACCATCTGATAAAAAGTTTTTAAATTGTGGTGAATGTGATTATGCTTCTTGTAAATATTCTGATGTTTGGTATGGTTCATATAATGTCAAATCTTATTGTTATCATTCGTCTTATCATGCTTATGGTTTTCAAAGACAAAGTTGGCCCAAATTTAAATGGGTACCAAAATCAAGTACTAACAGTGGAGGTCCCATTTATAAATGGGTACCTAGACCTCTTCTTTCCTGATTTGTTTTGTGCAGACCCGTCATATGTGGTACTTGGATAGCGGGAGGCATCGTTCTGCGACAAAGACTTAGAGGTTAATTTCAAGGCCAAGACATGTTCAGTACGCACTGAAGAAGGAAAAGAACTCTTGGTCGGCACTCGTAAGTCAAACCTCTACACCATCAACTTGTCAAAGGTCCAGGCTGACAATCAGGTCTGTCTAATATCAAAGGCCTTGATGCAACGAAGCTGGTTATGGCATCGATGACTTTCTCACCTCAACTTTCGGTACATCAACAAGCTGGTCAGTGGAAAGCTAGTGAAAGGACTTCCTGAGCTGAAGTATGAAAAAGAACACCTGTGTGCAGCGTGTGAAAAGGGAAAGATGAAGAGAGCCCCACACAAACCAAAGCCTGAACCAAGTACCAGCTCTCCATTAGAGTTGTTACATATGGATTTATGTGGTCCTATGAGAACGCAAAACTTAGGAGGAAAGAAGTATATGTTGGTTATTGTGGATGACTATACGCGATACACTTGGGTCAAGTTCCTACGGTCTAAAGATGAGACGCCCAAAGTTCTCATTACATTTCTGAAGACGACCCAAGTCAATCTGCAGAAACAGGTCAAGATTCTCAGAGCTGACAACGGCACAGAGTTCAAGAACAAGATAGTTGAAGAATATCTCGAATCGGTCGGGATATCACATCAATACTCTGTTGCACGTACGCCTCAACAGAATGGAGTCGACGAAAGGCGAAATCGTACACTTGTCGAGGCCGCTCGGACAATGCTCAGCCAATCTGAATTACCTTTATTTTTGTTGGCTGAAGCTATATCGACTGCGTGTCACACTCAGAATCGCTCCATAATACATTGCCGATTTCAGAAGACTCCGTATGCGTTGATCAACAACCGAACACCAACCATTAAATATTTTCATGTTTTTGGTTGTAAGTGTTATGTTCTAAATGACAGAGAGAATCTGAACAAGTTCAGTGCTAAGGCGGATGAGGGCATCTTCGTTGGTTATTCCTCTACATCTACTGCATATCGGGCTTACTTGAAGAAGTCGAAGACTGTGATAGAGAGTGTCAATGTTACATTCGATGAGGAGATGGCTTCTGAGCACGTCAGTTCAGAACCCGTAATTACCAGAGTACTAGCTTCTGGACCAACCAGTCCAGGACCTGCACCTCAAGAGAACAAATCAGATGGCGTTTCATCGTCTACTTCTAAATTATCTGATTTGGATTTATTATTTGAACTGTTTTATGATAAATTTCTTGGATCACGTTTGCCTAAATCTGTTGTGGTTGACAGGATGGAAGACTCGTTGAATACTCATCCAACCACTTCTTATATCTCTACGGAATCCAATTCCCCGATTCGGCAAGAAGTTCCAGTTCAAATGCCTACTCCAACAGTTGAAGTTGTGACCAACACCGTCGAGACAGAAGTAGCTGACTCAGTAGGATGTACTGTAAGGACTGATCAACAGATTAACCAAGCTGTACCTACTACAACTTCTGCAACTACTACTTCAACTGAAACCCCCGCTCAGTCTGAACCATCTGAAGGAGATAATAGTGGATTCCTAGATGCTGACAATGATCAATCTACATCTAATCCACTCCCTCATGAACATAAGTGGACCAAAGAGCACCCGATACATCAAATCATTGGAGATCCTTCTAGACCGGTGCAAACTAGGTCTACAACATCAAATCTGTGAGTGTGAACTGTGAAGTGTAGTATGAAGTATGACATAACTAAACATGAAACACAAAGTCAGTATCCTTTTGTGAATTGTAGTAACTAGTAAGTAGTATCAAGTATGACATAACTAAACATGAAACACAAAGTCAATAGCCTTACTGTGAACTGTAGTAAGTAGTATCAAGTATCACATAACTAAACATGGAACACAAAGTCAGTAGCCTTACTCTGAACTGTGAAGTGTAGCAAGTAGTATCAAGTATGACATAACTAAACATGAGATGAAACACAAAGTCAGTAGCCTTACTGTGAAGTGAACTGTGAAGTGTAGTAACTTCAAGTAAGTAGTATCAAGTATGACATAACCAAACCAAATTACCATATAAATGAAAAATCTAATCTTAATCTATAATACCAAACCAAATTACCATATACCAATCAATAAATGAAGTATAAATTTCATTCCAAAAAAAACCCAAAATAAGAAATTAACAAACAAACAAAGTAACAAACAAAGTAACAACTAACAACTAACAAACAATCTTTAATGGCAAAGAAAATCGACGTTAGAAAAGTTTAACTTACATACAACTTTAGTTGAGTACTTGAAATCTTGAAGGGTCGATAAGTCTGGTCACTTCTGTGAATGGTCGCCGCCCGCCAGAGGAGTCGCTGATGGCCAAGATTTGATAGACGAGAGTCGAGAGTCAGACTCAGTCTCTCAGAGGCCACTGGCCAGAGCCGTATTCGATCAAGATTCGAGAAGAGGAGAGTGAAGAGAGGGTCAGGGTCAAGACTCGATAAATTAGAATTAGGGATTTAGGGTATTATTAGAATTTAGAAATTAGAATATTATAATAGTTCGGATATTCGGGCGGGTCGGTTTTGGGTTTTGGGTACTCAACCCGATCCCACTTCACCCGAACAAAAATCGGATCGGATGGTTTCGGATGTTCGGGTTTAAGGGTTCGGATTTTTCATTGTTTTTCGGGTCGGTTCGGGTCGGGTATCTCGGGTTCTGCACACCCCTAGTATGGATTGACAAATTTATGATTTCAATAATTTTTATATAAAAAAAAATATTTCATGCCACCATCCTTCCTTTTCCCTGATGCTATTGTGTCACAACTCTATCAAAAGTTAAGTCTATTTTGTTAGCTTTTTAATGAGATTAATGAGACTCACAACTTATTTGGTTAGTTATATATGATTGTTTGGGTGTGATTTAATAATATAGAAAATGGTTTATTTAGTAAGTTTTAAGAGTGGAGCTTTATACAGAAAGACAAGTTTTTTTTCTAGACTTGCCCCTCTCAATTAAAAAACACGATCCTTCCTCTATGAGAAAACCCTTTCAAACAAAAACTTTTTTCCAATTTCTAAAGACAGATTAACCTATACAGACAGCCTTATACATACAAAACTTAATCGAAACCAAGTAGCTCCTTATCTACCTTAATAAACCAACAAAGAAATTAATGAAATCGTGCATCATCTTCAAGCGTATATGAGAAACCATTTAAAAATTTCAAAGTTATTATTGCGTTTTAGTTGTTTCAAAAAGTTGATAGCGGAAAGTTGGTTTCTCCAGAGAAAGAGAAAGAGGTTGCGTCGTGGATGCTAAGAGACGGGGAGGTAGAGGTGTAACACCCTCATTTCACCATGATAAATGTCATATCATCACCAATAACTTTTCCACAAATACTCTAACATAATGGTCAAGTTAAAAATGTTTACAACGGAACACTTTACAATAAATATGTAACCTAAATTTTTAACCTAACTCATACCAGGTTGCGTTATAGAATTTATCTATTATAGATGTCTGAACATAAATATTGAATTTAAATGGACATGACAATTTCTATTAGGGATTAAGCCTCTATCATGCACTTTACTATTTTTAGGTTTTCCTTTACGCATTAGAGTATATTTTTAGCCTAATTTGGAAAATGGAGCTTGCAAACTCTGGAATTGAAGCTATGGCCATTGATTGAACTCGATTTTTAGAATGAATCTATGAGTTAGAGAGTAATTGTATCTCCTTCTCCCCTTATCTTAGATCTTTGAGTTTTGATTGTTGATTTCAATTTTTTGCGCATGTTTGTTCCATAAATCTAGATTCTTTTAAGTAATTTCATGATTTTTACTTTTTTCTTGGTTTTAGTCATGTTCATTCTCTGAAATTGATAATATAGATTCATTACCTTGTTCTTCTTCTAATTTGGGTTAGAGTTCATGTTTGCTTATTAGGTTTTAGTGTTGATTTAATGTTTTTGATATTCTAGTTCTAGGGTTTATGTGTTTTATCTTGTTTAATATGTTTTCTCATATATTAGTTCTTGTTTAATCATGTCTATTAGTTTAATATCATGTTTCCTTGGTTCATGTTTGATCGATTCATAGTTTAAGGTGAATACTATGAGGCCTTGATTTGTACCAATTGAGTGTTTGAAGTGGTTTCCCGATAAAATGGTTGTCTGATTAGCCAACCAAGGAAAGTTAGGGATAGTTACATAATCACTAATCGGTAATTGTTGAATTTAACAGTTGAAATCTAAAATGGAAATTTGGTTTTAACTTGGGTTAACCAATTGGTGATTTTTTATTATACCATGAAAATAGATGTTTTGATTATTTGAGAATATATGTCTTGCATAATGCTTCTTTTTAGAATTAATCGATATGGTTTAGAATTAATCGATATGGAAATAATTGATTTTCAATTAAGAAAGGTTTTTTTGTCGCCTTGGAAGAGGCACAAAAGTAACGTTGATTATGACAAATCCCAGTTTGAAAGGTCTAAACCGGTATTCACCATTTCAGATAGCTTAGTGTAGACTTTAATGTCTTTCAATTTGATTTGCTAGTGCTAATTAGATTGTCATTCCGATCCTTGTTTTAGTTGTTAATCTAGTTATACTTGCTCTTTAGTTTCGTTTGTATACTTAGCGTGTTTGATTCTTAATTTCGTTGTTTGATTATGTCATGTTTAATGTAGCTTAAGTGAATTAGTTGTGTTATTTGATTTATAGCATTAATCCAACCTTTGATAATTGATTTCACGCAACTAGATAATATTGTGAGTAAATATGTACTTATTCCCTTGTCTCCCCATGTTTGACTCGTATGCTACGATACCGTACGCTTGCGGATACAAATGATTTTAAAAACTCAAAACAAGTTTTTGGAACCGTTGTCAAGAAGGCAATTAGAGTAACGCATAATATAGCTTATGGTATACTAAGATGCGTTTCCCTATCTTTTCTACCTTTTCTACCTTTTGTGGTTTTGTTTTGAATAAATGTACATTCATGTTTTAAAAAAAGAAAAAAAAATCTCAGCTCTAAAATTTTGCCTTATGCGCGGGCGTGAGCATTTAATCCACGCGACCGTGAGCATCTGTTCTGCGACCTTTTCTACCTTTTGTGGTTTTGTTCATTTTTTATTATTATTACTCCTCATTCTTTGCATTCCATTATTCCCCATATGTTTTTGACAATTTGTTCAATGTTATGATCCTCATTAGCCTTGAGTTTTATGCCTAGGAAATCACAAGCACCGACGTAGCTACTCTTTGATCGCGAGATAGAAGCTACTGTAAGGAGATTAAACATAGAAAGAACACGAAAGTTGATAGAAGCAAAGATGGCAAAGGAGCATACACTCAAGGATTTTATCGAGCCACAATTTGGTCTTACTTTAAGCATCTTAATGCCAATTATCCAAGCCTATAACTTTGAGATTAAGACTAATTTGATCATGTTTATGGTGCAAGACCAGTTCTGAGGCACACCTATGGAGACACTCGTCAAAGTATTTGGACTATTTCGTTGAGAAGTGTGATACAATGAAGATAAATGGAGCGAGTAATGAAACGATTTGTCTAAAGTTATTTCCGTTCTTTTTTAAGATAGTGTTAAAGATTGGTTAAATAATCATGATGCCAATTTTTTGAGTCTTGGAATACTCTTTTGCATGCCTTTCTCAATAACTTTTTTCCGTCTAGAAAAACAACCAAGCTTAGCAAATCCAAGTATTTAGAACAAATCCCCAAACTCTTTTCATCAAAATATAAATTTTGGTCAAAACCCTAATTTTTACCTAACTTTTCCAAAATCAACCAAACCGAAATTTGTGAAATAAAAGCATTTGGAAATCATAAGTGGGGCATTTATAACTTGTATAAAGATTTAGAAAGGACTATGCCATGCGATTATGCTCAGAGCAAATTTCGCCAGGCATAGTCGCCTGACTTGTACTGCAGCCATCAGGTTTCCCGCGACATTGTCCTACGATTGTGACCATGTCACTGTCGTGTGACAAGGTCGCCCCACGATTACCGAACCTCGAAAATCATCTTTTCTCACCAGAAACATTTCTGACACTCTTAGGGATTAGGATCAAGTCATTCCAAACATAAAACTTAGAATTATAAACCACAATTAGGATACAGGATAACTTTTGCTTACCGAAAATCTGGGTGTTACAATCCTCCCAACCTTAGAATGATTTCGTCCACGAAATCTAGTTCCTACACAAAACATTTGAATACAACACTCAGCAATTATTGATTTCTTCGGTCCCCAAAAGTATCTCGGTTTGTTCTTGCAACCGTTTCTTGCCAGTAGGAATCTCTCGAACATTGGTGTCATGCAATTCTAATTCCCACTCCACATTCAAAATGTAAGAGGAACATGAGGTGGTCTAACGACACTCAAACTATGAGAGGACCATGAGGTGGTCTAAAGTTAGCTTGTCCATATTGCATGGGCTATGCATGTGCCTTCCAATTACGAAGATGAGGGAAGTCGTGCTGGTTTGACTGCCACCGCAAGTTTCAACCAATGAGACAAACATTCAAGCATGACAGTATCTGATTTCATGAGGGACATACCAAAAAAGCCGATCCACCCTTAGTCCCAACCGGGGACCAAATATGGAATGAAGTATGTAGCCTTCCTACGGTAAATGATGGTATCACACACGTGTCAAGGCACTATATAAATCATGTGGGTTTTGGGGTAATACACAATTGGGTAAGGCGGATCATTTTATAGGAGCTTCCATATTGGCACACTTTGTTGATACGACACAGCCTGGATGTAATGCACATTGAGAAGAATGTGTTTGATAATCTGTTTCACACGATAATTGACACACGAAATTCAAAGGACAACATCAAAGTAAGGAAAGACATAGAAGAATACTGCAATCGACCGGAGTTGTTGTAACACCCTCAAATTTGGAAAGAGAAACTAATTAAAATTTTCGACATTACATCAAGTAAAAGATAAATCTTCTTCCTATAAATCCAAACTTGATACACTACCAAAATAAAATTCTATATTTAACCTCATCAATTATAAACTATAGTCTTATACAAGGACTAAACCAAAGTCGAGGGTTACTTAACCCAAATACAAGTTGTTAATCCCAAAAATAAATGCGGAGACTTTACCAAGCTATTCACTTCTCAAGCACACAACTAGCACTCATTTCTTCACGATTTCGTTAGAACTATTCCCAACCGGAACCTGTTGCACATGCCGTCAAATAAAAATGTTAGGCTAACGTCTAGTGAGTTTAAGAGTTTTCAACATGAATAAATATATTGTTAAAAGGAAAGAATATAATTTAAATCATAATCTTTCAAAATGATTTGCTTCAAATATGAAAACGACTCATTTTCCAACAACAGACATTTTTATAGATGAACTCCCCAAAGTAAAGCATGCATTCGTAAAGTGATGCAAACCGAAACTCACTTAGATCATGAATCGAAATCGAACTTCCAATTTATGAAAACGCAGATAAAACTTTATATCCCGAGACACCCAAAACACGAGTGAGGCATAATACTCAACCAATAAATCATGGATAATGATTCATACATACAAAACGTCACCGAAAACATGGATACTAAACTCAATACCCAAAACAACACCTTTCGGTGATGGAGGAGACTCGAATTCCATCGAATGTGGCAGACACACAAAGTTAAGCCACTTATAAATGTTCTCGAGATTCACATAGAGTCATGGATCCACGTATACGGCTCCCTACCGAGCTACCACCGCAAGATACCCCAAATGACCCTAGTGTGTACTCGACCTCTAGATGAGTGTTACCACAAAAGCCACAAGTCCCCGTATTCGGCTCACCATGGGCACCACCATAAGACTTAGCTCCGTATACGGCTCTGCAGAGCACCACCACAAGCTTACATAAAAACATGACTTGGGAACCACTCACTAGACTTCAAACGCGGACACTAAAATTCCATGATGAATAAACAGACTGCTTACATGGTCATCCAGTTCAACCACCCACGATCTATACTTCGAGCCTTTCGCTAAAGGTTACACGGTCATCGAATTTAACCACCCACGATCTACACCTTGAGTTCCTGCTAACCATAAATATTTCCAGTTCTAAAACAGGGATAAAGTTCCCAATTAAACCAACTGACTGACTCATATGCCTATGGGTCCAATGCATTACAATCTAAAACGTTACATGACTCCAACGAATAAACTAACACATTCAAAACATGTAACTCTCAAATAAGATGCAACTAAGTACACCATATGTCAAAAGGATCCTTATCGAGCTGCTAAAACTGAACAATTACTCCAAAGACTCATCTGAGTATAAATCAAGCCCAAAAGGCACAATATACATTTGGCTAAAATACTCGAGCCAACATGGTTACAGTTTCTAAAATGTTCCCAAGGTTGGGAATGACTAAAATCAAATGACTCACACGTCCGTATTTTCAAAACGTCCCATTACATAAACGATGCATAAATCCAACAAACACTAAAAGTGAATTTTTACCAACTAACCTCCATTTATGCAATAAATCATCAAAACACTTTCATTTATGACTTCCTTATCAAAATGTCGAAAAACCCCAAATGATGGTGTTTTACATTGTTTATGAAGTTAAACACTTCAAATAATCAAAACCCACCAAATAGTTTAACATTTGATAATTTCAGGTAAAACACGTAAATACTTTGATATGGACATTTTTGGCATGTACAACGTTTTCACAAATCTACTTGAACTCGCCTTGCTAGATTTAGGCTAAATCTAGGTTTTTACCTCAAACTTGAGTTTTCTTGGTGAAAACTTGAATCCATAAGCAACACCTCCTAACTTTTAGATCCAACACTTGAAAAGTGTTTCATTCACCTCCAAAGATCTAAAACCTAAGACAAAATGGAAAGAAGATGAGAGAAGATGAAGAACACATCAAACCGTAGCTTAAAATCGAGAGATATGGGGAACTTACCACCACAAAATAATCTTGTATCTTCCAATAGACTTCCATTATATTGTTTTAATATTGAAAAGATCTTAAAAACGAGTTCATAGCAAAAAGAATCACTGAAATCGGAGTTGAGATGAAGGAGTTATGAGGAAATGAAGATGATCCAAGGAAAATCGGCCTTTTTAGAATTGACATGCACTAAAGCGGGTTTCAAGCGAGTAAATTCGCACGAAAGTCACCCGGATTTCTCAGAAAGTCGCCCCAAAGTCGTATTAGACATTGCTCTCTTGATTTCTTCGTTTTTCATGCTCGGTCACTATTTTGGCCATAACTTTTTCGTTTTAGCTCCGATTTTGCTCTGGAAAGAACCGTTGGACTCATATTTGAATCCTTCATCCACCAAGACTATAAAATCTAGGATTCAATCCCAAAATTCTATTTTTTGTATTTCTCTTAAAATACGATTCCTATACTAACTCGAAATCACATCTTCCAAAAATCGGGGTGTTACAGTTGCATATTAGGGAGGAACGAAATAAAATCTTTAAACCGAAAGCTTCATACACATTGAACAAAGAGTAAGTAAGAATGGTGTGTGATTGGTTGAAGAAGTTGAAATTTTCATAGGGTTATGCTTCCAACATACCTTGAGGATGGTAGTTTCTATGGCTTTAAGAGTCATGACTGTCATGTGTTCATGCAAAGACTGCTCCCGATTTCCATTAAAGGGATGGTACAAACCTAGATATGGGATGCTATCACTGAGTTATACACATTCTTTCGTGAAATATGCTCGAAGGTGTTAAACGTTGACGACTTGCAGCAATTGCAGACAATTATAGTTGAAACTATCTTCAAGTTGGAAAATGTTTTTCCACCAGGGTTACTTGATTCCATGGAACACCTTGTGGTACATCTAGCGCATGAGACAATAGTTGGGGGATTGGTTCAATACAGATGGATGTATCTCAACGAGAGACGTTTAGGGTCCTTGAAAAGGACAGCGAAAAACAAATCAAGGGTAGAAGGGTCGATTGTGGAGGCATATTTGATTAACGAACTATCTACCTATTGTATATTATACTTTGAAGCAATGGTAGAGATGCGGCTAAACCGTGATCCTCAGAATTTTCCCTTCGAATGTGAGTCATCCGACCAACGGTTAATCGTATTTAAAACTCGTGTCGTCCATTTATATGATAAGGCCGGAATACATTGTTAACTAGAAGATGGAGATATGCATAAGGCTCACACATACTTCTTTCCTAATTATGAAGAAGTCTCTCCCTTCGCATACATGTTCACTGATATGGTTAGACGTAACGAGCCTTATATTGATGAAGCGGGGATCGATAGACGTAGAAATGAACAATTTGTTGGTTGGTTTGAGAGCTACATAAGTGTATACATATTATTTCTCGTTATATGTTACTCATCCTTTTCTATTTTTTATGATTATTTGTTATGTATAGGTTATGTCTTCTACCGACCCCACTACCGATCATCTGAAAGTGTTGACAGATAGACCGCTCTGTTATGTTTGGAGACACCTGGGTTTTTTTTTTTGCAAACGACTACAAGTTTCATACGCAAACTCATGGTACGGGTCGCACCACACATAACAGTGGAGTATGCGTGAAAGGCTCCTATTACTTAGAGTATGAGTCTAACTACTATGGATTGTTGTTTATTTGTTACCCTTGCGAATTTGGAGACAAAATGTTGTGTTGTTTATTTGTCTAGGTGTTTTAAAATATAACGTTGTGTTGTATACTTGCATTAT
Source organism: Arctium minus (assembly GCA_954870635.1). NCBI lineage: Eukaryota > Viridiplantae > Streptophyta > Magnoliopsida > Asterales > Asteraceae > Arctium > Arctium minus. The sequence continues at coordinate 25,312,233 of OX941087.1, read as the reverse complement.
TATTCTATGCATTCTAACTTTGTTTTGTAGACTTCCAACAATGCCACGGATTTGGCCTTTTGAAGGTAGGGGCAGTTCCAGCAACCGAGGAGAGGGAACTTCTACTCCTGGAGCCTCTAGTAGTGCTTCGACACCTCTAGCAGATGAACTCAAGTCTGGAAATATCCATGGCATCACCAATCTGAAACAACTTCCAACGCAAAGACGGCATATTGGGGTTGATGGAAACGAGTAATTGTCATATTAACTAATTGATCAAATTAACTGTTTTGGGGATCGATACTAATTTATATAGCTTTGACAACGCCCATGCCATTCGCCATGTGAGCCAGAATAACCGTTGTATGATTGATCATGCGTGGTGTACTTGGACGAAGATCCCTAAGGAGGTCAGGGCCGATGTGGGAGCGATTTCAGATTTATAGTATATATTTAACTTGTAATCACTTTGAACTTAAAAATCAACTAACACTTTATGTACAAGGATTCTATTGTTCGGTTTCGGCCTTTAACAGACGTATGTTGGAGATTTGGGAGGCCAAATCAATGAAGAGTTACAATGATAACTTAAATTCAACGAGGAAAAGAGCAGGCGAAAGGGCCGTAAACTAATGACTTCCCTATGTTGAAAGCGATCTGCGTTGAGATATGAATTTGTTGAAGGAATCCCCCCCTAATGGCTCACTTCGCGTCTCTGGGCCAAGGTGATCGACCGATGGAACAACGACCACTAGAAGAGCGTATCCAATAAGGCTAGCGTGAACCGGATGGTGGAGACTGATGGTGAAATATCCAAACACACCTCTGGGTTGATCTCGTTCTCTATGCATGGTGCTCGATTGGTAGGTACTTAACACCAATTACTTTACTAGCTTGATTTTTAAAATTAACACATGTTTGTATCTACCTTTGTAGACAAAAGCAAGAAAAGGTGTGTGACCGACCTGTGTGGACCTTTTCGTTTATACACATAGGAAGAGGTCGAATTCAGAGTCATCTTATTTGGATAGTGGGTCACTAGGGGATTACGTATTCGAGGGCTGGCTGGATTGCAGTAAGTGTAGAATACCTATAAGTTTATAATTGTTTACCTTTAATTCCAAATCTCTATTTAGTTTGTTGGGCAAACGTTAGGATTGTTTAAGTTAACTACTCACTCCGTCCAAAAATAAGTGTCTATATTACTATTTTTGATTTTTTGTTTGTCCCAAAATAAAACTTTCAAAAGTAAATATTTATTTTTCCATTATACCCTTAATTACGTGAAGGAGAAAAATTTTCTCTCTATAATTAAGGAAAATTTCCCTCTCTATAATTAAGGGTAAAACTGTCATTTTTTTGATTAAAAGGTGTAATAATTACACATTTCTAAAAATATGTGTCTTTATATATATATATATATATATATATATATATATATATATATATATATATATATATATATATATATACTACTACTACTACTACTACTAGTTTGGGTTGCCATTTGTTGAGCAAACATTAGGATTGTTTACTTTAAATGTTGGTATATTTATCTCCTATTCCTTTGATATTGATCAATTTCGTATATAATTCTTATTAAAAATTCTAGTTTTTGTAGATTCAAGCATTAGAGATCCGACTGCTCAAATCATAAGAGGCCCACAAAAAGGAGATGAAGGAGATGCACCGAGCAAAGAGGTCTGCAAGAAGCAGCATCAGAACATGATGGAGTTGGTGACCAGGTTAACCCAAAGTCAGTTTCCTTCGGGCCTTCTTCCTCCGTAGCAGTTTCCGCCTCCCCCGGCCTCAGAGTCTTAATGTTTGGTTGTTATGAACTCTTGTTATTTGAACTAACGTACTTGAATTCTATTTATCGAACAATTGGGAAAAATTTGTATTTATTCCGCCCGAATAATTGTTGACATGCTTTAATTAATTTATGATATTTGATATCCAGTTTTTTAGCAGTTTTTTTAGCATTTACAGGATTTTATACAATTAATTTCCAGTGGAATATCCGTCGATGTAATTTTCTAATTAAAAAAACAAATTAATTTTTAAATTATAAAAAAAAAAACAAATTCCTGGCGGAATTTCCATCAAAAATCTTTTTTTTCCTAATTTTACTGTGTAAAAAACTATTATGAAAAATAAATTGTAAAAAATAAATTAATTAATCCGTCAGAAAACTTATATAATCCAATTAAGAAAAGTTGATTAACCGAGTTTGTTTAAGAAAATTGGGAAAAAAATACCTATGGATATATCTGCCGGAAATCCGTCGGAAATGTCGTTCTACGGCGGGGGATCTTGCAACAATTGAATCCGCCGTATATCCGCCGCTGATAGCCATTTCCGACGAACTTTCGACGGATTTTTCCTTCGGAAAAGACCATCTGTCTTGTTGCTGTGATAAACTTAAAAAATTTGTGTCTCAAATCAATTTATTTTTAAACATTTATTTTGCGTAATTTGTTCTAAGATAACTTGTTTATTCCAATTAGTTATTGTAGTTTCCAATCACTAAAACACAGAGAAATCGGGCTCTGAGAAGATGAAGTCATGAAGTGTTGCTTTATTTTGAGCTTTAAAAGTGTTTTGATTCTTGTGAGTAAACTATTAACTCAAATACCTATTTATATTTTAAAAAAAAATGCAAAATGGTTCAAAAAAAGGGTCCTATGACGGTTTGGTAAATAAGACAAAAAATGGTAACTGGACCTTGTAACCAAACCTTGGTAACCTGTCCATCAACTAGTCCAGTTTCAAAATATCGTAACAAGTGGTAATGGATCGCACTTTTAGTAAGAAGATATGGGCCTCTTGTAACCCGTCCTAGTACAGTCTCGAACGTATATCGAGTTTTAAAACTCACTTACCTACCACTACAGTCTCAAATGAAGCGTATCCAACTCAGACTTTTATCAAACTATATAGGTTTAAATAAGTTTTTAATTAGTGAAAAATAAATAATTAATTGAAGGTGTGAATGAGAGAATATGAAGAATAATTGATAGTCGTTTATGGTGGTCCATTTTGGTGTTTGTGTGTATGACAATTCACAACCAAATATTTGGAACCAAATTGTAAACTTCAATTCAACAAAATAAAATTTCACTAGGAAGCTTTTTATAATAATCTTATCTTAATACTTATTTTTACTGTATAATTCTTTCTATTATTTTTATGACGGAATTAGAACACATGGCCACAATGGATATTCTTTTAAAAATCGGCTATAGAATATCTTCTTAACCAGTTTAATTCTTTCAAAAAGAACAATCACGGTATCCAAAATTTTCTTGGTTGATTCATAGTTAATTCCAAATGAAAAATATCATTGGGGTAAAGCCATGATTAATAGATTATTGGCTTTCTCGTCAAAATCAACTTGATTTTCTTCATCGGTCTAGTGCTTGTGATCCTTTGGGAAATACTTGTCTGGAATAACAAGAGTATATGCATTCCATGAGCATCTCGGATGTAGAGTTGTTAGATTAATAAGGCCATTTTGGATAGAATTGAATAATTCGTTGTGAGTTCCACCCATAAAAAATATATTATCATCTTTCTCCGGAGAGGAAAATCATCTCTCATCAATGAACCACTGTTATAGCTATAGTTTTTCATTACATATTTTGATAATGAATTATTCAAACGACTCTGATATCAATTGTTAGGTCCAAAACAGTAACTATATATCATAATACATGTAGTGGGGGAGGTGAATATAAACCACTTTCTTTGGAAGATTAAAATATGGTGTATATTATAATCTTTGAGGAAATGAATTACAGACGGCTTATGCAGAATTCACAACTGAAGTCTATACCCTATGATAAATAAATGACTTATTATTGAAACAACAAGATTTTTTGAATCTACTATCAATTGAACTATACTCGATTGGAATCCCCAAATGGTTTTTTCACTACTGTGTGTAAATTGAAATTGATTATGCATGCTCTTGAGCAATTAGAAGCTTGTGTAGTTCTATATGAACATGTATGTAATAAGGAGTGTTGGGTCATCTAAGATTTAAAGATAACCTCTCCTTAGTCTTTATTGATGATTGGAACCTTGTATTTTGTTTGATGGTTCTTTGTAATAGCTTAGTTAGTTTAACAGATCGGTGAGTCGAAGATAAACCGAATCCAACATGAAGGAAATCTACAATGCGGATTGAGATGGACCTCAAAGAGAACTAAGCCTGACCTGCCGACTTCTATTCGGCAGATCACCCCCTTTGCCGATTCTTATTCGGCAGACTCTCCACATGCCGATTTCCTATTCGGTATGTCCTTTCTATGTTGCCGAATAATCGTTGTTCGGCACAACCCTCATCTGCCGAACTCTTTATTCGGCATTCTCCTCGTACAGATTGCTTCTTTATCTAGTACGAACATTTATGTTAAATCCTCATGATTTGACATACTTCCTCTTTCCCAATGATCTTCTGACAATGGGAATGGAAGCTTCTCTCTTCCTTTAGAAGATTTACATTTAGTCTTAATTTGATTAGATGTTTATTTTTCTAATAGATCTCAAAAAGATTTTCCCAAGAATATTTTATTTAGATATTGTACTTTCATAGTACAAAAGTTACCTTTTGTATTGTGACAAGTCACATCAAATATCTTATAATTTATTGTCAACCTCTCAACCTCCAAAGCCTTTACTCCTACTTGTCCTTTGCACTCATTACATTGGATAGTATATAAAGGATGGAAGTAGCACCTTGCTACTCACGCTTTCAGCTCAAGCTTTGGCATTCACAAGATTTCAAGCAGGTTGATAGTTGTCTTTTATTTCCTTAAGGTTTAAGTCTTTGTGTTCTTAATATCTTCTAAGTGTTAGATTGTTTAGAGTAGTTCTTAACTATTCTTATTCCGCAACAATCTTTATTTTCTCTATGTGTAATTCTTGATATTCATTTTCAATAAAAGAATTAAAATTAAGTAATTTCGAGGTATTGTATTCAACCCCCCCCCCCCCCTTTTACAATACTTGTTTACTTCTTTGGGACTAACAAGTGGTATCAGAGCGGTTGGTTTAATCTAATAAACCAGATCCGTAATGACTTCTCCTTCTACAAAACCTGAGACTTCTTCTCAAAATTCTTTTTACTCTGACAATGGATCTACTATTAAACCTCCTAAGTTCAACTCGAACAACTTCTCCTTATGGAAAAGTAGGATGATGCTCTTCCTTGAAGGAGCTGACAGTAGATATCTTACCATCCTTAGTGACGGTTCTCTTATCCCAAAAGTCTGGGATAGATTTGTCAAAACTCCTAAGGATAAAGAAAAGAAAAAGGACAATCTCTTTCAAGTTTCCGATGACTCTTCAGAGGAGGAAAGAACTTCTGCAACTGGTCGATATGTCTTAAAAACGACCAAAGAATTCAATGATGAAGATAAGCGCACAGTTGGACTTGATTCCAAAGTGCGAACCATCATTGCTCAATCCCTTCCTGATGAAGTATACCAATCTCTTGTCAGTCTTAAAACGGCAAAAGATATGTGGTCAACTCTATGTGTTTTGTACGAAGGTACAAATGAAGTAAAGAAATCTAAAAAGATCTCTCTCGTACGTAGATACGAATTTTTCTCTCATGAAAAGGGAGAATCTCTTCCCTCCTATTACAACCGTTTTAACAGTCTCTTAAATGAGTTAAAACTTGTTGGAAAACTTTATGACAACGAGGAAATCATATGCAAATTCGTGGATGGTCTTCCAGATTTCTAGAATACCCTTTCCACGTGCATTAAGACTTCCAGGGACTTGGAAAGCCTTCCTCTCACCTCTCTCTATGGTATGTTTCTTAATCACGAACAAACCCAACTTCAAAGGAAAACCATCTATAAAGAAGTAAGAGCCCCCTCTATGGCTCTTATCAGTGATGGCTCCAAGAAATCTATGTGTATTCCTCGTATAACCTACCCTTCTGATGATTCAGATAAAGAAAGTCATGAAAATCTGAATCACTCCTCGGAAGCTTATCTAAGTGAAGCTGATGATGAAGGAGAAAATCCCTCTGTCAATCTATTGACAGAGGAAATGGGTATGCTTGCAAATTTCTCTAAATTTCGAAAGAATTCTTCTAATAAATTTCAAAGAAACAGAAATTTTTCTTCTTCTAGAAACTCCTTGAACAAATCAAAGGAGGATTGCTATGCATGTGGTAAGAAAGGCCATTTTGCATCTGAATGCAGAAGCAATTCTTCTAGAATTTCCATATCGAATTCTTCTAACTCTTCTAAAGGAAGACATCTTCGATCTAATTCTACAGGTAGATCGCATCCAAGAAAACCTTCTCCATCTTCTTCCTTCAAAGAACTTACCAACAAAGCCGACAAATACAAAGCCAAATATAGAAGAGAGAAAGAAAGAAATTTCAACTCTCAACGAAAAGGCAAAGGCTTGATGGCTGAAACTCTAGATTGGACAGACGAACCCACTTCCGACAGTGAGAAAGAAGTGTCAAGTAAATGTCTTATGGCCAAACTTGATAAAGAACCTAAAGACTCCTGTTCTAGGATGGACTTCAATGCTGAGTGCTCTTCATCTTCTTCTCAGGTACATCCCTTCCTCTCTCTCACTAATGAAGAAAAGATTGAAGCTTTTGACTCTCTAACTGTACTTTTTCACAATGAAAAAGATGCAAAGAAAAGAGCAAATGCTCAAGTCAAAACTCTCTCATCTCAACTTCATGAGTCTCTATCCCAGCTAGAACAGTTTAACAAACTAAAAGCTGAGTTAGATGACTTAAAGACTATAAACTGTGTGCTTGCCAAGGAGAAGAACAAGCTTCTAAAGAAGCTACAGAAGGAACAAGAAACCCTAAACAAATGGAACACCTCTTCCAAAAATCTTGAGAAAATCTTTCAAGATCAAATTGTTGGCGAAACTTATGGTCTAGGGTACTGGAAAGAAAATTCTTTATGCCTCCCTTCTGAAAACATATCCTCTTCTACTCAGGATATTCCTCTGTCTTCTAAATTACCTTCTTATTCTACTGACTGGAATGATTCTATGTCAGAAGACTCTAATTCTGTATATTCAATGGATCTTCGCGATTCAAGAAAATTTGGCCACTTTGTGTCTGCTAAATCTTCCAAACCTATTCAAACAGAAGATCAAGACTCAAATGAGTTGGTCAAACCTGTAAATGATCTTCTTATGTCATTAAATTTAAACAACGACTCTTCTTCTTCTTCTTCCCATTCTTCGAAAAAGGCCCATTTCCTCTCTAAAGGAAAATCCGTTGTCGTTAATACTCCTAACAAAAGAAAGATTACACCTTCTTCAAAAGGTAAATCTCTCATGAACACAACGGACTTCATCCCAAGAGCCCTAAAAATAAAGAAGTCCAAAGGAATTTCAAACATTTCTTCATCTTCCATTTACAAAGGAATCCTTGGACCGGCTCCCCATAACCCTCACATTCCGTACATCTATCCCATTCCCTCTCACCTTTCCAAACCTCCTAAATCCAAAACTCAAGGAAAGGTAAAAGCTGCTTCTCTTGATCCAATGAAGAAATTTATTTACCGAAAGTTTTACAACTGCGGTGATACTTTTCACTTGGCCAAAGACTGTCCAAAGGACCGTATCGAAAGATATCATCCGACCAATCCTTCTTCTTCCTCTTCTAACCCTAAAGGATCTACCTCAAAACGGGTTCCAAAAGACTAATTTGTTCTTATCTGCAGGTCTATGAGCATCATCAAACATGGTATCTTGATAGCGGATGCTCACGACATATGACTGGGAACAAATCTCTTCTTCTAAACTTTGTGAAAGAAAAGGGACCAACTGTAACTTTTGGTGATAACTCTCGCGGTTCCACTAAAGGTTATGGAACTCTTTCTAACGGTTCCATTACTTTTAACAAAGTTGCCTATGTGAAGGGACTGATGCATAATCTTTTAAGCATTAGTCAGCTATGTGATTTAGGTTTCTATGTAATTTTCAGAGAAATTGATTGTCTCATCACTGATAAACAGTTTCACACTGTCCTATCTGGTTTTAGAAAGGATAATGTGTACGTCATCAATATGGATGACAAATCAACTGAAAAAGAAAGCATCTGCTTCATTTCTGAAGACTCTGAAAAGAAAAACTGGCTCTGGCATAAACGTCTTTCTCATCTCAACTTCAAAACGTTAAATGCTCTCTCCAACAAAGAGCTTGTTGTTGGCTTGCCGAAAATTTCTTTCTCAAAAGAAAAGCTCTGTGCAGCTTGTGAGAAAGGCAAACTGACAAAATCTTCTTTCAAATCAAAACAGTGTTTTTCTATTTCTACTCCTCTACAGATGCTGCATATGGATCTTTGTGGGCCTGTCAGCACACCTAGCCTAGGTGGAAAAAGGTACATTCTTGTAATTATTGATGAATACACACGTTACACTTGGGTATTCTTTCTCAGGTACAAAAGTGATACACCTGAAGAAATCATCAACTTTATCAAGAAATCTGAAGTTCTTAACGGTCAATTAGTCAGATCTATCAGAAGTGACAATGGAACCGAATTCAGAAATGCTACTTTAGATGCCTTTCTTTGTGACAAAGGTATTTCTCAAAACTTTGTAGCAGTAAGATCTCCACAACAAAATGGTGTTGTAGAAAGAAAGAATCGTACGCTATGTGAAGCTGCAAGATCCATGATAAGTGAATCAAATCTTCCAACCTATTTTTGGGCTGAAGCTGTCAATACAGCATGTTTCACTCAAAATCGATCTATCATTGTGAAAAGGCACAACAAGACTTCCTATGAAGTCTTCTATGGCCGAAAACCAAACATTGGTTTTCTTCATGTTTTTGGCTGCCTTTGCTTTATCTTAAATGATCGAGAGCAGCTTGGGAAATTTGATCCCAAAGCTGATGAAGGCATATTTGTGGGTTATTCTCTCTCCTCTAAAGCCTACAGAGTATATAATCTAAGAAGAAAATGTATTGATGAGTCAATACATGTGAAGTTTGATGATCACAAGACATCCTCTCTATCTTGTGATGACACTGAACTTCATGAATGGATTATTTCCTGTGTTGGAGAAGAGTCTCCAAATATTCTCTCTTCAGGACCTCCATATGTCCCATTTTCTGTACCCTCTACTTCTCTCCATCATGATTCGGTAGAACCTTTACCAACTGCCGAACCCACAGCTCCTACCGAATCCATATCTCCTACCGAAACCACCTTACATACTTCTTCTCTCCATCATATTCATCCTATACCTACCGATCCTTCACCTTCATACTTTCCAAACACAGTTCCTGCACCTCTTCCCCCAGCTTTAAAATGGACCAAAGATCATCCGATAAATCAAATTATCGGAGATCAGCTAGCAGGTGTCCAAACTAGAAGAAGTATTGGAAACATCTGTCTCTATGTGAATTTTCTATCCGTTATCGAACCCAAGAAAATTGAAGAAGCTCTAGCAGATTCTTGTTGGGTCACTGCCATGCAAGAAGAGTTGTCTCAATTTGAGAGAAACAAAGTATGGAGACTTGTGCCAAGACCTTTCGGTAAAACCATTACAGGTACTAAGTGGGTTTTCCGAAACAAAATGGACGAAGTCGATACTGTAATCCGGAATAAAGCCAGGCTTGTTGCTCAAGGATATAGGCAGGAGGAAGGTATTGATTATGATGAAACATTTGCTCCTGTTGCTAGACTTGAGGCAATAAGAATCTTTCTTGCTCATGCTGCTCACAAAAACTTCCGGGTCTTTCAAATGGATGTTAAGAGTGCTTTTCTCAATGGAGAACTTGCTGAAGAAGTCTATGTGAAACAACCACCTGGCTTTGAAGATCCAGCTCATCTGTACCATGTGTTCAGACTTGACAAAGCTCTCTATGGTCTGAAACAAGCTCCTCGTGCTTGGTATGACACCTTGTCTGATTTTCTTCTATCCAACCGATATACCAGAGGTAAAATTGATAATACTCTTTTTCTCAAGAAAACAATCGGTAATATCATTCTTGTTCAAATCTATGTGGATGATATCATTTTCGGTGCCACTGATGAAAATCTTTGTCAAGAGTTTGCCTCTCTCATGAAAAGCAAATATGAGATGAGTATGATGGGTGAACTTACTTTCTTTCTTGGTCTTCAAATTAAACAATCCTCTGAAGGTATTTTCATTTGTCAGAATAAATATATTCGTGATCTTTTGAAAAAGTTTGATTTTGAAAATTGTTCTCCCATGAAAACTCCAATGGCACCACCTCTAAAAATTCATGCAGATTCCACCGGCAAGTCGGTAGATATCACGAATTATCGAGGAATGATAGGGTCTCTTCTTTATCTTACTGCTAGTAGACCTGACATCATGTATGCTACGTGTCTTTGTGCACGTTATCAAGCCAATCCCAAGGAATCTCACTTGGCGGCTGTAAAACGTATTTTTCGGTACCTAAAGGGTACCATGAATCTGGGTCTTTGGTATCCCAAGGACTCAGGTTTTGATCTAATTGGCTATTCATATTCTGACTTTGCAGGGTCTAAGGTTGACAGAAAAAGTACAACTGGCAGCTGTCAATTACTAGGTGGAAACTTAGTCAATTGGTCCAGTAAGAAGCAAAATTCGGTATCCACCTCCACTGCCGAAGCCGAATATGTTGCAGCTGGAAGTTGCTGTGCTCAGATCTTGTGGATGAAGAACCAACTACAAGATTATGCCAAAGTTTATTCTCATGTACCGATTCTATGTGACAATTCTAGTGCCATAGCCATTGCCAACAATCCAGTGCTGCATTCTAGATCTAAACACATTGATATTCGGTATCACTTTATACGAGATCATATCTCTAAAGGTGATATTGAACTTCACTTCATTCCTACAGATCTTCAACTTGCAGACCTTTTTACAAAACCACTGGATGAGGCACGTTTCAACTTCCTTGTGGGATCCTTAGGTATGTTAAATTTATCGTAAAAAAAAAAAAAAAAAAAACTTGCCCAATAATTGACGGTACCTCCTTACCGACGATTACCTTTCGGCAAATTGTACATTTTCTCTCCATACTTCGGTAACTCTTTCATACCGAAAATTCCTTTCGCATTTTCGTAACTCTTTCTACCGAAGTATCTCTCATACTTCGGTACTTCTCTATACTTCTTACCGAACGATCGCATCCTTCTATATTCGGTATCTCTATATACCGAATACTTTTTAACGAAATATCTCTTTCTCTATTCGGTATCTCTATATACCGAATACTTCTTACAGAAATATTTCTCATTTTTCGGCATCTCTCTATTTTCGGTATAGTGTATGATGTGTCATTCTTATCCAATTCTTTCATACCGAATATATTCGGCACCTTTTCTTTACCCTATGGGCTTCTGCCACGTGGCACTACAGGGTTCGTGCGTCAGTCGATGGGACGTCCACGACCTGACACTAAGCCGTTTTTCGGCCCTTCCACTTCCCCATTACGCACGTTTGCGTTGTACCATCATTACCATTTTTTTTGGCTTTTGAATTCTCACTTTTCCCTCTTATTTTTCAAACCTATAAATACTTCTTTTCCTTTACGTTTCATTCTTTACTTGTCTTTCTCATCTTCTTCATCAAGACTCCCTAAACCTGCAATTTTTTTTCTTCATCAATGGCATCCTCCAAATCGACAAAGGCTTCAAAGGTTTCTACTCCTCTCACTAGGGAATCCCTTGTGTTCCCTCCATGCAACCAGGTGGCTCGTCTTTCTGCGGATGTTGATCATCCTGAGTTCAACCAAGTTTCTATCTTTCTTCAAAGATCGCCATTGCGCCATGCTCTCACAGAATCGACCAAGATGAGCAAAATGCTTCTTGGTAACTTCTGGCTTACCTGTAAGTACGAATCTGATACTCATCAGGTTTCTACCTCCATTCTCTCTTCTGAAGAGCATCCCGACCTTTCCTTTGGGGTGCATGACCTTCGTACGGTTCTCAATATTCCAGAGTTTAATGTGTATGCTCCATTCCCTACTCATCAAGAACACGATGAGGTCATTGCAGCTCTCAACTATGTTCACGAGGGCAAATCCAAGGGTTCCGGCACTCTTCTTCGAAAGAATATGGGTGCACTTTGGAACTACTTCTTTTCTCATCTTCTCTACTGTCTTTCTCACAAGACTTCGGGGTGGGATCAATCCCCGACTGCCATCACTCGTCTGGCCCATGCCCTCATCTTCATGAGGAGGATCGATTTTGCTCAGGTATTTTTCGATTCCTTGGTCACTGCCATCACACCTCCAAGAACTCACAATGTGGCTCTCCCACGTTTCATTTCTCTGGTCATCAACCACAAGCTATCAGCACAACTGTGTGCCGATGCTGCTTTGCCTGAACCGACGATCAAGTTTGACTTGCCCATTTCTCAAATCAGCAAGCAAACGATCTTCAGGTCTATCAAGCCTACCGACTCTCCGCTCACCTCAGGTATGCTTTCTTTTATCTCTTCTCCCAATCCGATTTGGGGAACGCTTGCCGAAGGTGAATCCGCAAGGTCTTCATCTTCTCTCAAGCCATCCAAATCGGTGGTCCCCTCTCCCCCAAAACCTTCCCGGGCTAAGACGGTGGCTATTAAAAAGAAAAAGGCCACCGGAAACGTCGCACTTGCTCTCATGACTATGCCACCGACGAATCCTTCGGTGGCTACCCCAGTCATAACCCCTTATTTTTCTGTTAAGCGACGGAGCTCCAACTCCCCTCCTAAGTCTCGTTCTAAGAAACTTAGGAAACCTTCGGCCGAGCCTCACACTCCATCTACCGATTCTCAACAATCAGTAGATGTTGAACTTTCCCCTCCAGGGCCACGGGGATCTGTTAAACCCACTCCCACCTCCTCCAAACCTTCTCAACAAGATTTGGATGTACAAAAGGAGTCCCCGCATATTCCTTCTCCTCCTCCTCTTTATGTGGAGGTTGAAGATGAGTTGGTCTTCTCTCCGGACCGACATTCTGCTTCCTCACCACACAGCCTATCACCCGGGGTCAATCCCGATGATATTGCACAAACTGGGGTTTCATCCCAGGATATGTACCGACGGCTATTCTCTCCCTCTTCCTCACCAATCATCTCCCCTTCCCCTCAACCATCGCCGAAGAACTCACCACCAAAGAGATCTCCCTCACCCAAACCATCTCCTTCAAAAATGACTGGGTCTTCTACCCATGTACCGGTCACAATATCTGACGATTTACTTGCCGACATCAGTGACACCAATCGGCAGGTACGAATGCTTGGTACTCAGTTCGAAAAGCTTCGCCAGTCTTTGCGTGAACCGGCGCTCCTCGACTCTCTGAACGCCAACAACATCTCTTTGGAGGAACTTCTGAAGCTCGTCAAGGAGCAAAATTCTAAGGTTGTCGCTCTTAATCGCGACATCTTTCAGTGTTTGGATGTCATGCACAACCAGATTGCCGGTCTTCGTTCTCCTCTATCCGCAGCCATGGATTCTATTCTCAAGGAGGTGGTCAGACTTAATGATCAAAATACCTCCTTGACCTTATCGATGGCTGCTCTCAAGGCCGCCTCGGATGCTCGGGATCAAGATCTTATCCGTCTACGGCAGCAGACTTCGGCTCAGGAGTCTATTAATTCTGACATTCTCAGTGCCTTGCAGAATTTAAATCGGCGTCTTGACTCCCTGCCTGCCGATATTGCTCAGTATTGTGCTCAGTCTCTTGATATTGATATCACTGAGTCTGCATTCACTCCTGCTGATCGCCATGTTTTGGAACGTATTGATCGACGAGTAGGTCGTGTGTCGGCCAGATCCAGTGTTTCTTCCCCGGCTCGTACTGAGGGGGAGAAACAAATTCAGGGGGAGCAACTCCCTCGGGTTCATATAGTCAGTACGAGTCAGGGAAAACCCCCTGCTTCTGCCGAAGTCTCTGCTGCTACCGAACCCACTGTTGCTGCTGCTGCCGAACCTTCTGCTACCGAAGAGAAGGGCACCGATCACCCCTTGGTGGTCGAAGAGTCTGAGGGGGAGAAAAAGCCCAAAAAGGATAAGGGCAAAGCTGTTTTATCACCAGATGAAGTAGCTGCTGAAGAAAAGCGTCGAAAAGATGCTTTAATAAAGAAAGTTGCAGATGGTACTAGTCTTCAACTTCCTCCCCTAAAGTCTACCTCTTCTGTTTTGGGCTTATCCGAAGAGGAACTAAAAGCTGCAAAGCTTGCCCAAATTGCTCGGGACAGAGATACCGACCTGGCTTTTAAACTTGCTGCCGAAGAAAATCCTACCGACACAATCAAAGCTCAGGTGAGTGCTCTGGAGGAATCGGCGAAGAAAAATGAAGAAATAAAGTCTTTGTGTATCGATTGGTACCACAAAGCTCTCTCTAGACGCCGATCCTCTGCAAAAATCACAGATGTCAAAATTATCAAACCGTCTTCTAGCTGCAATGTCATTCGGCTAAGGATTATAAGGGAGGATGCTTCAAGCTCTATGGACAGACTGGATTCTCTTGTTCGGTTTGGAGTTTCCGAATGGATGGAAATTGGTATCTGTTTGAATAAAAGCCGAAACACTCTCAAGCCTGAGGTTTATAAATTTCTTACAGATCTCCAAACGAAGTTCAGGACGTACCGAAAGACGTATAACATTGTTCACTCTCCGACTGAAGAGAAGCTCATCGAAAGTCTTAGGTTTGATCGTCCTCCTCCCAAATCCAAGCCAAAATCCAAAAGGGAAGATGTGTTTGCTCAAATGGCTAAAGAAGGAAAGGTTCCGAAAACCTCAAATCTGGATCTATCCTTACCGACTCCGGTTCCTCATCCTTCAACCACTGTGATTTCTGAGCCTACTCATGGTATTTTCTTCAACGATGCGCTTGGGCAGATTTCCTTCTTCAGATCAAGCCAAATCCCTATTGCCGACACAACCTTTCTCCACGGAATTATTCAAATAATTCCAATGTCGGCTAAGGACTTCTATGTGGCTACTACCGACGAACTAAAGAAGAGGGATGCTGAACCGCTTTTCTCTTTTGAATAAACTCGGTGTAGTTTTATGCTTATATTTATTTTGTTTTCCTCTGTATTGTAATCTTCTTAAAAAGATTAATACATTGAGCTTTTATGTCTTATCGTAAATTTTGTACAATTTTTTATTTCATTCGTTTATACTTGTAAATGTCGGATACTCTAGAAAATCCAAATATAAACAAAAAGAATGGTCTATGTGAAAAAGAACCCAAAAGAATATGAAAAAGGGTCAAAATGCATTATTCATTAACTTCTATGTTGTATGAGTTGTTATCATCAAATAGGGGGAGATTGTTGGGTCATCTAAGATTTAAAGATAACCTCTCCTTAGTCTTTATTGATGATTGGAACCTTGTATTTTGTTTGATGGTTCTTTGTAATAGCTTAGTTAGTTTAACAGATCGGTGAGTCGAAGATAAACCGAATCCAACATGAAGGAAATCTACAATGCGGATTGAGATGGACCTCAAAGAGAACTAAGCCTGACCTGCCGACTTCTATTCGGCAGATCACCCCCTTTGCCGATTCTTATTCGGCAGACTCTCCACATACCGATTTCCTATTCGGTATGTCCTTTCTATGTTGCCGAATAATCGTTGTTCGGCACAACCCTCATCTGCCGAACTCTTTATTCGGCATTCTCCTCGTACAGATTGCTTCTTTATCTAGTACGAACATTTATGTTAAATCCTCATGATTTGACATACTTCCTCTTTCCTAATGATCTTCTGACAATGGGAATGGAAGCTTCTCTCTTCCTTTAGAAGATTTACATTTAGTCTTAATTTGATTAGATGTTTATTTTTCTAATAGATCTCAAAAAGATTTTCCCAAGAATATTTTATTTAGATATTGTACTTTCATAGTACAAAAGTTACCTTTTGTATTGTGACAAGTCACATCAAATATCTTATAATTTATTGTCAACCTCTCAACCTCCAAAGCCTTTACTCCTACTTGTCCTTTGCACTCATTACATTGGATAGTATATAAAGGATGGAAGTAGCACCTTGCTACTCACGCTTTCAGCTCAAGCTTTGGCATTCACAAGATTTCAAGCAGGTTGATAGCTGTCTTTTATTTCCTTAAGGTTTAAGTCTTTGTGTTCTTAATATCTTCTAAGTGTTAGATTGTTTAGAGTAGTTCTTAACTATTCTTATTCCGCAACAATCTTTATTTTCTCTATGTGTAATTCTTGATATTCATTTTCAATAAAAGAATTAAAATTAAGTAATTTCGAGGTATTGTATTCAACCCCCCCCCCCCTTTTACAATACTTGTTTACTTCTTTGGGACTAACAAGGAGATCGTCACTTGTATTTATAGTTGATTTTGCAAGGAATGAAGTATGTTAGGCTCACACAGTCTTTACATGTGCGGTTGACCTTTATGGTACATTAGTCCACATGTCCATTCTGTAGAAGTCTTCAGACAACCGTGGATTAATGCACAAATGATTATCTCAGATAGTAAACCTTCTAAGAATCACTTCGGTAACTTTCTAAAGAATCCTTTGTCATGGATATCTTTAGAAGTTGATACCCTTTATGAACATCTTAAACTTGACCTTCAATCTTCATCAAGATCTTTGATATCTTTATCAATGAACTTATCAAAAAGTCTAATCTAATTCTTTAGAAGCAATTGATCTTGATGGTTCAGGGCTTAACCATATAATCATAAAGTTAATCCTTAGTCGATGACTTCAAGCTTTAAGCATTTGTCTTCTGCAAGGTTTCCTGAAGGATCTTCAGAAGAATTTGCAGAACCGATAAAAATATTCTAAGTCCAAATAATGTTTGTCATTACTCATTAGTCAAATCTAACAATGTTTATTGTTTAAGGCTCAACATCCTATCAATCCCATTTTATGTTGCCTTGAATCACTAGTTTGATGTTTGGGGCCATTGTACCACTCTCATCTTGATTTCAAAATCATCGCAAATGTATAATACCAATATTAATAACAATAATAATTCACATAATAAATGTTATAAAATAATACTTGATATACAAAACAGAAAAGTTGACATCAAAAAAAACTTTAATCGGTCCTACTAGTTATGAATTTATGATTAGTCCTTGTTTTTTCCTTGGAGATTGTGTCTAGTTCTGGATATTGTATGTTCACTGTTAACCAATTCTCACCGATTTGAGAAACGACTGGTTAACTGTTGGTTATAGTGGATTGTTAAGTACTCGACATGGCCCTATAGACTTAGGTATTATCATCGAACTGCATAAACAATTCTCGTGTGTCCCCCTATTACTCTTTGGTTTGTTCATTTGTGAATACTCAAAGTTACAACCACTTAATAGAACAAAAACGCTTAAAAAGAAAGTAAACTAGCTTGTTACCAAATGAATTTTGTCCAAACTGGTTAATTAGATTTTACAGATAACCAAATAAAGGAATATCTACAGTTCAAACCCAAAGAAGTTCCAATAAACAATATTAGTTTATATCCATGGTTATTGAAGACTCAGGTGTTATATAAAACTGTAATATCATATTATTATTATTATTATTATTATATAAATATTAATATTATTTTATTTATTATAAATAAATCATTGAAGGTGTGAAAGAGAAAAAAACAATAATTGATAGTCGTGTATGGAGGCCCATTTTGGTGTTTATGTGTATGACAATTCACATCCAAATATTTGGAATCGTAACTGTTGATAGGTTTAAATCCAATGATTTTAGATGCTTCTAATTCTAAGTATTTATTAATAATTTTGTTCAAATTAATCCATAATTTCAAGCAGTTATATATTTTTATAGTTTGTTAAAAAACACAACATACAATTTAATATCAACTAAAAAAATACTATCGTAAAATAAGGTTCAAATTTGATTTACGGCGACATTGTCGTCGTTTAACCTGTGTTATATTTATTTTCATAAAGCAAAATTCATCTGATATATAAATAATTTATTCAAACTTTATTAAACTAACGCAAGTAAAGGCCTCGATACAAACAAAATTAAAAAAAAAAAAAATATATATATATATATATATATATATAGTTTGAACCAAATGACAAGAAACTAGAAAAGCATGAAAGACGCCCAAACTGTATCAAGCTTGACCTGGTCATCGAGTGTCTATTTTTATTTCTTTAGCAATTTTAACAACCAACCAATTAAACTAATTCCACGTTTTATGGGACCCACAAATCCATAGTTTTCGTTTCCTTTTTCAATTGGTAACATTTTACATTTAACCGATTACGGGTTAGTTTGTTCTTAATAGCTCTTAAGTTTTAAATCGTTCAGACCTTTTTACATTTAGACTGTTTTTTTTTTCAGTTTTCAGAATTTCTTAACTCTTAAATATGTCTGAAATAAGAAGTGGTGACCTAACTTCTTAAAACCTCTTATCGCCACCTCAGTTCATATGATCTTCTTTCTCTCAATAAGCTTTCACACGTAAATGAAACATACAGTCTTGTTGATTCAAATTTCAGAATTCAGCACCACCTCTTATTAATCAAAAATAAAATAAGACTTCAGACCTATTAAAAAACAAACGACACCTAAGTTTACGAGATTCAAGTCCGCCATCACATACATTTGAACAAAACAAAGTTATTTCTGACGTTATCACAAGATTGGTGCATCTAATAGAATTTAACATGAGATTTTTTTTTTTCGCTTTATGACACAATAGGTGAACCCTAGTTATGAACCACATGAAGTATGCCATTATTAAGGTTACTTATACAATCAAACAAGAGAACTAGAAGGGGGAAATGGTGAATAAACCTCAAGAAATTGACACTAGAATGAAAAAAAATGTTGAAATATACATTACAAAACCGACACTGATAACATAAAAATGAAAGACGGACATGGTAACAAGTTTTTTTTTAAAGGGTATCCTGGGCCTCCGGCCCAAACTAATCCCTGGTAATTAGGGTCTTTGGCCCAGCTGCTAAAACGTGCAGCCCTGAGATTATCCTCAGTGGCCACAAGTGCTGCGAGTGAGGCTCGAACTCGGGCAACCGCTATGAAGTCCCCAAGCTCTAACCACCACACCACAACCCTTATGGTTTCATGGTAACAAGTTGGGAACTAATCAAATTACATAGTATGAATAAGGAAAACACATGATGAATAGCCATTCACATGTAAATAGAGCAAAATGCAGCACCAAAATCCCATTTTTAATGGTTTAATGGTACACAGCATTACAATTGATTATAGATTACAATGGCATCATGTAAATATTCAGATGGAGAAATGGAAAAATACCATGAAAGTGTTCCATTTTTTTTTTTTTGACTTTTGAGTGTAAAACAGATGTGATTCAAATTTCCAAATTGGAAAGGAATGATTGTGCATATAAAGAAAGTATTGATGATCACATGTATAAGAGCATCCACAGTGTACGTGTTTTCTCACCCAGCTTTTTCATAGCTTTTTTCTTACACATTATTGTCACATCAACAACTTAAAAACCTCCACTATGTGAAAAACCTCACACAAACTTTTTCATTACTTTTTTAAACTATTCAGGGTCCCACTATTTTAACTTTATATCATTTTTATTCTTATTTATAAAAATAAATACATTAAAATTCATACAAATAAATATTTATTTAAATTTAAAAGTATGTATAACTGAAAATAAAAATTAGGTCATTAAGAAATCTGTTAGAATTGTATAAATATGTCAAATTTGAGATATTATTTTAAAAATATAAAATATAATTACTTTCATTATGTATTTATTTATATTATATATTTAATAATTATATTTAAATAAAATTACTTTAAATATATTAATAAATAAAACTGGTTAATAAATAAAACTGATTAAATACGAAACTTTTATAAAATTCTATAAAGTTAAAACTGAAAAAGCTACGAAAAAGCAGGTCGTACAGTTACGAGCTATGACGAAAAACCTCAATTAAAAAACCTCTCCGCTGTGTGAAAAACCTCAAAAAGGAAAAATCTCCCAAAAACCTCAAGAAAAACCTACCAACGAGCACATTGTGGATGCTCTAACATAGAAAAGGGTTTTACAGCAGAAGAATTATGGACTTAAATATTAAAGACAGCCATGTGAATTCGAGAATTGAAATGTAATAAATCTGACATAAAATTGAAAGTGGACCATTTTCTGGAACAAAACCAACACCTCAGTCGCCTTACAATCAAAGACAGACTATATATAAGCAATTATACACACACTATATATATATATATATATATACGTCTAAGTATATGAATTTCAATTTTGAAATAGCAAACCAGGAACCCTATCAGAATAGGCAATTGATACTCAAGTAGACAAGATTATCTGTTTGAAACCATGACTCTTTTCTTTTTTATCACAGAAAAGAAAAGGGAAATCATTACAAAATACATGAATAGATAGAAATACCATTTGTATCTATGAGTCTATGAATTTACCACCATCCATAAACAACATGGGTGTACTTATCTTTAAGCCACCTGAAACTCTTCCTGAAAGACCCTTTGACTTTTCCTTCAACAGAATAGACTTTGTAGCTAGCAACCCTCTTCTTCCTCTGGAACTCTGGATCATTAAAACTCCATGATTTGGCAGTTGACTTTTCTTTCTTGAACTCAAAATCTTTGGAAGCAGTGCCAGAAACAACAAGATCCATATTGGTTTGTGAAGATGGACCATATGAAACACTGTATGACCTGAAATTATGAGGTGGGTTGTCTTCAAGATTGGATCTTTTTGGTCCATGGTATCTCTCTATTTGCATATCTCCACCATCACTGTAGCTGTATGATCTTGATCTTGATCTTGATCCATAGTCTCCCATGGTGGTTTTGAGAAAGACTTGAAATTGGTGGGAGTTTTGAGGAGAAGGGGTTTTGAAGAATCTAGAGTCTCATGTTTCTTGGGAAAATTATTATACAAAATAATGCTAGAAAAGTAGACAATATGCTGCTGGATTAGTCAATGACAGTCCAGTCTTTTATGTGGTGAGATGTATTTCCCCAACAGGCTGCAAACATTGTCCTTTTATTGTATTTTAGAGTAAATTGTGCTTTTGGTCCCTGTGTTTTACCAATTTTTTAAACTTAGGTTCCTACAAATTTTTATTGCAAATTTGCTTTTATGGTTTTGCGTTTTCGCTCGGTTATGGTTTCTTGTAGGACCATTTTTAGTATGTTTAATGTGTGATTTTGAATAGGGTTCCTAAAAATTTGGGGACTATTTTTACATTTTTAAGGCTTTTCATCAAAAAATCCCTCCCTCGGTGTTATTTTAATTTCTATCAGAAAACAAAAGTAATACGTCTTATCACCGCCTCTATAATTTGTATATATGTATCTTTGTTGTCTCATTTTGCAGTGTAATCAAAAGTTTTAAGTGTAACAGGGCCTCCAAAAAGATTGGAACATCCTGGGTTCCTTGTAGTAAAAGAGTTTAATAAATCCGTTAAGTCATCTTATTTCTCTTGCACATAATGGTCATTTTAACTGTTTTCTTTCTCTTTCTTGATAGGGAAAATTGCATCAAAATAGAACCAACTTTGCCCAAATTCCTATTTTGGGGAACCAACTTTTAAAATTATCATTTAGGGGTTTATAATAAAGTTTGCGTTTATTTAAGGGTCTCGTTAACCGGTTGAATAGGTAACCGGTCATCTAAATATGACATGACAATTTATAAATTAAAAAAATATATTATGTGGATGTCATATAAATAATTAAAGATTTAAAAGCAAAAAGAAAAAAAACTCTCCTAAATTAACTCACCCACACGGCCACACCCTTAGACCTTAGTTTAACCCTTCATCTCCTCCATCTTTATCACTCCAACCAACCACCTTTGTCCTCCATTTTTTCCGGTGAGGCGGTGACCCCCTCATTTTCTTCTTCATCACTACAAACAAATCCACCACCACCGCTTCACTTTTTTCTAAATCCCACTCGCCTAAATTATTTACGTCTTCATCTCTTCCGATACGACGCCCTCCTCTTCAATGTCGACGCCGACGCCGGTCTGGAGTTCACGAAATCGACCGTGGGTTTGAAACTTGTAAATCGAAACTGAACCCCTATCAAAACCGAGAGCAACACTGTAAATCGAGACCGAACCCCAATCACTACAAATCGAAACCGAACCCCGTCGGTGTTCTTCTCCTTTCCTAATCACTGTAAACCGAAACCCCAACCTCGTTGTTCTTGATTTCCAAATTAGGTTATGATTTCCAAATTTTTGTTTTAGATTATGACTTCCAAAATTTTGTTTTATTAGGTTATGATTTCCAAATTTTTGTTTTAGATTTTCATAATTTCACAATCAAATCTTTATTAAGGACTTATTTTGGGATCAAATAAAGAGCCGGAGAAGATAAAAAAGGTGTCGGAGTGGCCGCAAAAATGGTTGCAGGGAAAGATGAGCAAAAAAAAATTTTGGTATCCGGGAACATATGTTGACATCTCATATTTTTCTATTTTTTTGTTAAATTTAATAATGACATGGAATTTAGTTGGCAAAATACTTATGCCAAGTCAGCAATAGCAGGTCAACAAGTTAACAAGACCCTTAAATAAACGTAAACTTTGCTTTAGACCCTTAAACGATAATTTTAGAAGTTGGTTCCCTAAAATAGGAATTTGGGCAAAGTTGGTTCCATTTTGATGCAATTTTCTCTTCTTGATATTATTTTTCCTCTCACATATTTCTTCTTTTATCCTATAGTAGATCATTGTCTCCATCTCTCCTCCACTTTCATCTAAGGGGTTGTTTGTTTATCTCTTAATGGTTCCATTAAGAAGCAACCTCTGAATCGTTAAGAGGTGAATCTTGTTTGGCAAAGAAAAGTTTTGCCTCTTAATGGTTCCCAAACCCTCTAAATGATTTTGTATCTTGACCCTTCCTTAACCATTAAGGGGCTGTTTGTTTTTTACTTTTCAGCACTTAATTATCTATTATCACTTTTTCGGTCAGACGTTTTTAAAGTAAGAGCGTTTGTTTTTTCTTTCAATTCAGACTCACTTATCACTTAAACTTGTCTGTAACATAAAGCGGTAACCTAATCACTTTTTTCCACTTTTTTTTCTTATCAGAGCACGCCTTCATCAACCCCACACCTTCATCTTCAACCAAAGTGGACTTTAGCCAAATCGATCTTGAAGCCTTCAAATTCAGACCTAAATCGATCTTCAAGCAGATCGCTCGACTCCAAAATCGATCTCCAAGCCGTCGATTTCCAAATCCCTGTCCTGTGTTGTCGAAAAATTTTCTATTTCGATCCCTGTGTTTGACTTTTCTACTATCTTCGATCTTCAAGTCGCTCGACTACAAAATCGATCTCCAAGCCCGTCGATCTCCAAGGTATGTCACTCCAGATTACGATCCATATGTTCTCGACTTTTTTTCTGTTTCTATCGACTTTTTTCTGTTTCTATCGACTCCTCTGTTGCATCACACTCATCGATTTATGTTTGTTGGACTCCAAATTTTCGATCTTGTTTATTGTTGTTGTTGTTTGATTTTTTTCCTTGCTGCTGCTGCTGTTCGATTTGTGGATGGTTTTTTGTGTTTTTAATTTTGAAGTGGGTAGATTCATATGATCTTGTTTCTTGGTTTTTAATAATTTTATTGATATGGGTTTCTTGAAAAAATGGATATTTATTTATGCTTCTTCATCCTCAATATCTCCATCTGAATCACTTGTAAAAATGGCATTGATCTGCATCATATTTGAGTTGTATGATGCTGTTTGATTTAGAATGAATTTGGCAGCTGCAGGAATAGCATAAAATGGCATTGATCTATCACATAGTTGCTCAACAACCGGACTTTCCCTCCTCGGTCACTTGAATGTCGAATCGAGAGATCGATGAGTGTGAAATAGACTGACAGCTTGCTGCTGTCCGGCATGCGGGCAACCTTTGGGTCGCTGTGCAGGGCGGGTTTGGAAGTGGTATCGAGTGCAAAGTGGTAGCGAGTGATGTTGGCGGAGTCTAAAGTCCTCTGTCCAGGCAATTTGGCAACTGCGTTTCGGTGATTCGTTGGAGTTCGGCGTCATTAGGCTGCCTCGGGTCAGTCCTGATTGTTTTCGGGTTGGTTTTGTTGGTTGTTTTATCGGGCAACCTTTCGTTCTGTTTCGTTTGTTTGGTCCGTTGTAACCTTCTGGTAAACTTTCTTGGGTTGTTGTGCTAATATATGTGGTTTTGTTGTCGTTAAAAAAAATACAATCAAGGAGTTTGCTAAACTGTTTTGAGAGTTTGCTTCTGTTTTTGTGGTTCAAAATATTGATTTTAGTAGTATAATTTAGTTAAATTCAAGAGTATCATAGTTTCAGGGATAAAATAAACAATAATACATATTCAGATGATTTCAGATTTCAGACAGTAATAAAAACAAACCGTCTTTTTTATTCAGATTTCAGACTTCAGCACCACCACTTAAAAATCAGAAGTGAAATCAGACTTCAGACTTCAACACCACTTAAAAAACAAACGCCACCTAAGAGTCCTGATTTCATTCTTAACAATTAAAAAACAATTGTATTTCATTTTGCACTATATCATAAAAGCCTCTTAATCATTCGGACCACTTAATCATTCTGCACTAAACCATTCAGCAACTGTCAAACAGCCCCTAACTCCTCATAGACAAAGCACCACAACCCGCCATCTAACTCTTTACAAACCAAAATAAAAACATCGTTACAAATCATTAACAACCCAATAGAATTCAATAAAATGAGAGAAATTTATGAAAAGAAAAGTCTAAAATACCCCTCATTTTAACAGATAATATATATGACCATTTTACCTTCATGTGCAAGACACATGGGTGACTTAAGGAACTTTTCTAACCTTTGTTAGGGGCTGTTTGGTTGTTTTTTCATTAAGTTCTTTATGGATAAATTTGGTTGGATGGATAAAGTTGGCTGTATAGATTGAATAAAGTTGTTGTTTGTTTGTTGTGCTGAATAACATGTCTAAATCATAAAAATGACCATTCTACCCTTTTATTTATTTTTTGTTTTATTGATCTCTATACACCAACCCAAGACAATCAATTTCAAGTTTTTCAATTTCAACCATCAACCCTGCTGACAACTGTTGATGGTTTTTTCTCTAAAACCATTTTGATTATAAAAAAAACTTCCACCACCAATGTTGACCTCCATGAAATCCACCTGCATCAAAAAATTCCCAGCATCGAACCCACTTGCTATCTTGAAATCTATTTTCACCGCTTTATAGCCAAAAAAAATTGGAAACCAGTTAGCAATAAACAAGTTAAAAAGCAACCTAACAAGAAGAAGCTTCATCCCCTGAAAATTCCGAGCTTCATTTCTTGAAAATTCTAGAAATTTTTGAGCTTCATAACCTCAAAATTTCGAGCATGATATCAACCCAAAAATTTTCGAGAATCATATTGAAGCAGAAACAGATCGAGAGTGGAGAACGAGAGATGAAGGGAGCAAAAATACCAGATCGATGGCTAGGAAGGAAGGTCAAATTTCAGGAAGACGTCGACGAGCGGTTAGGTTAATTTGGAAAAAGTGAGGGAGGAGCGATAGTGATATTGGAGGAAGTAGACGGTGGGTGTATTGGAGAGAAATCATTATTCTTTTTCTTATTTGTGAAGTGTGAAGTGGGGGGAAGGGTACTTTAGGAAAGTATGTGGTTGAGTGGATACAAGTAATTCAACAAAGCTTAGCGAATAAGTTATGAACTAAACCAATAAGCTGTTAACAAACACTCATATATAGCTTAGCGAATAAGCTATATATGTCATTAAGCCCATTAAGTTATTAACAAACATCCCCTTAGTATAAGAAACCAAACCGAGCAAAACTGCAAACTATAGGGACATTTTGCAATAAAAAACTATAGAGACCTAATCCAAGAAAATCGAAATATATAAGGACCAAAACTGTAATTTTCTCTAAATTTTAAGAGGATCCCATAAGGGGATAAGAAAATAAAAACACTTTTGTATTTTGATATTAAATTTTAATTATATAGTCGTTACATTTTAAAAGATGGCGTGGTTACAATAAAGTCACAAATAATTTCGATTTGATGAAGTCTATTTGGATATGTCGATTCATGAAGGGGTATGAAAATCGGGTGTTGTCATTTGGATATTTTTTTTGTTATACGAGAATATTAAAAATGTAAAAATTATAAACTGATGTTAGGTAGATGAAAGAAAAATAGCAAAAAGAAGTTAAAATCACTCGTTAAAGGGGAGTCATTCTGAGGGCATGAGGAGTACCTAGTCCTTGAGCCGGTCCAGTCGTTGACTGGGCTGCCCCCCAGCCCAGTCTTAAGACTGTGGTTGGGCTTTATGTTCAGCGTAAGCTGGGCCGGGACAACGGCGGATTAGTGGGCTGCCCGTGGATGCCCGATGCCGCCGGGGAGGTGTGCGTGCGTGAGTTCGTGGTAGTCGTTCGTTGGTTCGATGCCGCTATGCCTTCCAAAAAATAAAATCACTCGTTAAAATATTCTTGAACGTTGGTTTGGCCGCATGCAAAATAAATCTATTATTGTACTTTTTGAAAATGTCATAAATAAAAAGATTTAATATTACCTAGTTTTTTCTTATGTCTTATTAGGTTGTCTAACTTAACAAATTATATCCTCAACTTCATCCTACAATCTATTTTAACGCCATTGTATAAGACTTGTAGTTCTTGCTCTTTTAAATTTAAAATATTATTATGTATTCTAATAGAAACTCAGTAACAGTTGGACATCCCAAAAATGTCATTTTGTTGTAGCACATTTTGATTATTTTTGTTGTATGTTTTTTTTGTCTTTTGACGAGAACTAGTATTATATTATTATTCTAATAGTTTTTTAATAAGCCACATAAATAGCTAAATATAATTGTCAAACCAACCTTATATAAATATATTTTCTAATAAAAAAGAAAAAAAGGGAATTGAAAACGTAGGATTATAGATTTACAAAAATGAGTCTTATCTAAATGCAATGCACGCTCAAAAAGACCGAGTCGGATCCAATGCTTTGGCACTAAAACTCCCCCTTGCCTGCACTCTTTTTGAGCCACAACCAATTAAGGACATGTTAAGTAAAAACATGGTTAACTAGTTTAGCTACGGGCTAAATTAGACATGATCAAGGGTTTTCTTTTTTAATGTTGGGTCAGACGCAATTCCATATATCGTATTTTAAAGTGATTTACGGTCCCAAACTGATAACAATAAACCACGATGCAAACTGATCCGATATAACAAATGCGGATTAACGAGATCTAAATATTGTATATCGTAGTCTATTAATTCATAATGATCCATAAATGTAATATAGCAGTTATAAGCAGATATACGATCAAATATCAAAGCGGCACGTAAATCGAAACAACGCAATTTAACGTGGAGCCACTATCAGGGTGATAGTGTACATTCACAGGAAGACAAAGATCTATTACTGTTAGAAGATGATGATGATTGAAAGAGACGATGAATATGTTGGAGGCTTGATGACTTCGATATATTGATTGAGAGAAAACATACAATACGACAAAAATAATAATACAAAACTTAACCTAGACTGGAAGATACAAGGTATTTATATACAGGGATTATATGGGCCCATGGGCATGGGCCTTATACACATATATACACTAACATCCCCCCTCAAACTCAATCGGGAGAAGAATGAGCCATATGGAGTTTGGAAACTAGATCACGAAACCGTCCTGGTAAATGAGCTTTAGTGAAAATGTCGGCCGGTTGATCAATAGTTGAAATAGGAAGAAGTTGGATAGTCTGACGAGTCACGTGTTGACGAACAAAGTGACAGTCAATTTCAATATGCTTCGTTCGCTCGTGAAAGACATCATTGTGAGCGATCTGAATCGCACTGTTGTTGTCGCACCACAATGGAGTTGGAGAATGTTGAGGAGCCCCCATGTCAGAGAGTAGTCAGCGTAACCACACAAGTTCTTGAGCCGTGTCAGCTAGTGCTCGATACTCAGCTTCAGTACTGGATCGAGCTGTGAGAGATTGTTTCTTGCTCCTCTGTTGGGAACTGAAGATGTAACCAAGTCATTAATGCTGCTAGTTCAGAGTTAGTACTGCCAGAGGATCTCAAAGTTAATACTGCTAGGTATTACTACTTCTAGTAGAATTAATACTGCTAGTCAAAGTTAGTGCTGCTTGAACAAAGTTAGTACTGCTTAGCTAGTTAGTACTGCTAGTGGTTAGTGCTGCTTAGTAGTTAGTGCTGCCAAGACTCAGTTAATGCTTCCAAGGTGATCAAGGTGATTAATGCTGCTTCTAAGATAATGTGAAGATAATGCTGAAGAGATTGCGTCTGGAGATAAACATGGAAAACTTGGAGATAATTATGAAGATTATTTTGAAGATCTTTTTAAGTTTTGTAATTATCTTTATTTTCAGTATATGTATAGAATTGTTTAGAATAGTTAAATTAATTCTGAGTTTTTGATATAGAGAGAGAATCAACCTCAAGGCATCGTTCCTAATTCTAGAGAAGTAGAATTCGTCTTGAAAGAGCTTGTTCTTCAAGATTGAGGTTGTGAATGAAAAGCTTGTAACTTGAATCATTAAGTAAAGTTTGCAAGTTGTGATTCATACTGTTTTTCTGTTTATTGAATATTAAAGTGTTTTTCCGCAACTTCTTTAATATTGTTTCTGAGTGTTTATAATTCTTGTTGAGAATTCGATCCTGACAAGTGGTATCAGAGCCTGTTCTCTCAGAAACATTCATTCATTCATCATGGAAAACTTTGCAGAATCAAACAGTACTCTTGTCTCTAAGGTTCCAATGCTCAAACCCAATGAGTTTGACATGTGGAAGATCAGAATCAGGCAATACATTCTCCTCACTGAATACTCAATGTGGGATGTCATTGAAAATGGCCCCTCTACTGAAGGTCAGATTGGACCAGATGGGAAAAGATCTCCACCAAAGACAAATGGTGAGAGGAAGATCCAGCAGACAGAGATGAAGGCCTTGAGCACTCTGCTCTTGGCCATCCCCAATGAATATCAGCATCAATTCTGCAACTGCACAGATGCTCAGATTCTCTGGAATGCTCTAGAGAAAAGATTTGCTGGAACAAAGAGCACCAAAAGGGATGTTCTGAAGCAGCTGTATGAGGACTTCACTTCATCAAAGAATGAGTCTATGACTCAAACTTTTGACAGGTTCAACAAGCTTATTGGTGAACTGGCTACTGTTGGAGTGAAGATGGAGCAAGATGATATCAACAGGAAGTTCCTCAGATCTCTTGGGAATGAATGGACTATGTACACTGTCTCATATAGACAGAGTGACAATCTGGAAGAGAAGGAACTGGATGATCTGTATAATGATCTAAGAGTTTTTGAATCAGAGGTAGAAGCTAAGAAGAAGCCCACTGGGTATATTCATAATGCTGCACTTCTATCAGCATCCACTGATACTACTGCTAACCCTGAAGCAATTAGTGCTGCTAGTGGGGTGAATTCAGAAAAAGGCACTGAAACTGTCTTTGAAGCCTTTTTATCCAGTCACAGCAACAACTCCTTGATTAATGATGATCTGGAACAACTTCACCCTGATGATCTGGAGGAGATGGACATTAAATGGCAGATGGCCATGTTATCTATGAGGGTGAAGAAGTTTATTAAAAGAACTGGGAGGAACAACTTCTCTCAAAGAAGAGAAGATGGAGCTGGTTTTGACAAAACAAAGGTGGAATGCTATAAGTGTCACATGAAGGGACACTTTGCTAGAGAGTGCAGAAGTGGTGTGCCAAATAACAACCATCAACAAGCTCAGAATGGAGGCTACAATCAAAACAAGAACTCTGCTCAAGCCCTTGTTTCTCAACAAGGAATGGGGTTTGACTGGAGTGACCAAGCTGAGGAAGCCATTCAGAATCAAGCTCTTATGGCAGAGGTGTCTGATCTCCCCTCTGAGGTAATTTCTAATCTTTGTACTCAATCTTGCATAGACACTGTCAAAAGGTACAGAGATCATAACCAAAACATGTGTGATGACCTCAAAGATTAGAAAAGGACAGAAGAGATTATGTGTTGATAGTTGAGAGGTTTGAAGAACAAATCAAAGGCTTCCAAGCCAATGAACTTCAACACTCTTATGACACAAACTACTGGAAGTGGGAAAAGAATGAGTTAGAGACCAAACTGTCTAAGTCCAAAGAAGAGAATGATAAGTTGAAAGAAGAACTAGCTAAGGTTAAGCTTGATATAGAAAAGTTTTCATATGCTTCAAAAGCAATGGATTCTCTTCTAAAGGATCAGATTCATGATAAAATGAAGCTTGGTGTTGGATACAACAACACACCCCCTCCTTACAACAACAACTACATCCCTCCTACATCAGACTTGTTAGAGACCAAGGAGAAAAAGAACTTGTCTGAGGAAGCATTTAAGATAGATCCATTGGATGAGGTGGTTGTTGAGGATATGACTGAGAAAGAAGCCAATGAGAATAAGAACAATGCTGTGAGTAAAGAGATACCCTTAGAAAACAACATTATCACCAATGAGGGATGTGGAAAAACTTGGGTCAAGTCTAAAGAGATAGAGAAGACCAAAGGAAAGGCCAACAAGGTCCATTACAAACAGACCACTGTTGTGAATCCTGGCCCTTGTAAACAGTGTGCTTGCAATAAAACTGAGAGCCTAAATTCTGGTACAAAGAGAGGTAATCAAAGAAACTGGAATAATCAATAGGCTCAGAAACAAGGAGTTGATCTGAGAAAAATAATCAGACCAAAACCTCGTTTCATATGTGGCAAGTTGAATCATTTGGCTAAGTACTGTTTCTTTAACCCTATCAACCAAAGGATGAACTTTCAAAGATTTGTGCAAAAACCTGTTGGTTATAGGAAGGATGGAAAGAGACATGTGGCTAAGAAATCTGTTGAAACCAAAGGCTAAATGAAGAAAAAGGTTTTAAAAGAGAGTATTAAATTGTGGGTGCCTAGAAGCACTAAAACTGTTAGTACTGCTACATCAAATAGTACTGCTGACAGGGATAGTGCTGCCAGTAGCAATACTGCTGCTATCAGTGTTAGTACTGCTGAGAATATTAATGCTTCTAACACTGTTAGTACTTCTTCAAAGGTTACTACTGCTAACACAGTTACTGCTGCTAACACAGTTACTACTTCTAACAAGGTTAGTACTGCTAAGCATGCAAGTGTTGCTAATGCAGTTAGTACTTCTAAAACCAGTACTGCTTCTAGCAAAAGTGCATTCAAACCCATTATTGTCACAAAGTACTCCAGCAATGAGGAGTCAAAGTTTAAAAATCTTGTCAAGAAGGATTGTAAATATTTTGATGAGAAAGGGGTACCCAAGACCACTTTGGCTTGGGTTCCTAATCAATACTAACTGATTTATCTTATGTGCATGGCAACCAACAGCTTAAGGGGAAGAGCATCTGGCATGTGGATAGTGGTTGCTCTAGGCACATGACAGGTAACATGTCATGCCTTCAGGATTTCAAGCATATCAATGGAGGACATGTTGCATTTGGAGACAATCTTGCAGGTGGAAAAATAAGTGGAAAAGGTAATGTCACAAAAGGTAAGATGACATTTGAGGATGTCTATTATGTTGATCAGTTAAAGTACAACCTGTTAAGTGTATCACAGGTTTGTGACAAACAACATAGTATATTATTTACCAATACAGAATGTATGATCCTTGCTCCAGGATTCAAGGTAGTTGATGAAAGCATGATACTACTTAGAACTCCAAGAAAGGACAATGTTTATTGTCTCGACATGGACAATGTTTCAAGTGATTCATCCCTGAACTGTCTTGTTTCAAAAACTTCTGTGGATGAATCCTCTCTTTGGCACAGAAGGATGTGTCACATGAACTTCAAGACAATGAACAAACTTGTTAAAAACAACCTTGTAAGAGGTTTACCATCAAAAGTCTTTTCATGTGATGATCATTGTGTTGCTTGTCTTAAAGGCAAACAACACAAAACTTCTCATAAGTCCAAAGAATTAAATACAATTTTTCTTGTCTCCAGTTATTACATATGGATCTGTTTGGTCCTACAAATGTGATGAGCATAGGGAAGAAATCATATTGCCTAGTTATTGTTGATGATTACTCTAGATTTACTTGGGTATATTTTCTAAGGACTAAGGATGAGACAAGTGGACTGATCAAATCCTTTATTCTAAGAATTGAAAACCAAACTAATCAAAAAGTAAAAGTCATTAGATCAGACAATGGAACTGAATTTAAATCTTGATCGAAACACCTTTTGCGAAGAAAAAGGCATTGAGAGACAATATAGTGCCCCTAGGACTCCTCAACAGAATGGAGTTGCTAAGAGGAGGAATAGAACACTAATAGAGGCTGCTAGATCTCTGTTGGTTGATTCAAAACTGCCAATTACTTTCTGGGCTGAAGCAGTTAATACTGCCCGTTATGTCCAAAACAGAGTTCTAGTGGTCAAGCCAAAGAACAAGACACCTTATGAGCTCTTAAATAAAAGAAAACCCTTTATTGGATTTTTTAAACCATTTGGATGTCCTTGTACAATTCTCAATACCAAATCTCACTTAGGAAAGTTTGATAGCAAGGCAGATGATGGATTTCTTGTGGGTTACTCATCTCAAAGTAAGGCCTACAAAGTTTTTAATACTTCTTCTAGAATAATTGAGGAAAGTGACAATGTCAAATGCAATGAGAACACACCAAATCCTATTGGGTCTGGTCCTCAGTGGCTGTTTGACATTGATTCACTAACTAACTCTTTTGGTTTCAGTAGTGATGATTATGCAGGTTCAAGCAGTGGAGGATCAGGGACTACACAAGTTCAAGACAACATACCTCAGTCTGTGATTTTTCCCATACCTACAGTGGATCCTGTTGAAGACTGTGAAAAGGAGCCATCTACTGAACCAAATCAGAGTGAAGAAGAAAAAAGAGATGAGGAGAGTCAAGAAAATAAAGAACCAGAAGTAGCTGCTGAAATCACTTCAGTTGAGTTGAATGACACCAATCTAGAGGTGGGACTCAATGAAGAACCTAGTCATCAAACAAGAACACAAAAGAATCATCCTCCTCAGCTGGTAATAGGAGATATCTCTTCTCCTATGATGACTAGAAATCAAAGCAGGCTGCAAGATATGCAAGACCAACAACATACAGTGCTTTCTTGCTTTCTATCCCAGCTTGAGCCTAAGAAGGCTTATGATGCTATGAAAGATTCCAGTTGGACAGAAGCCATGCAAGAAGAGCTGCTCCAATTCAAGCTGCAAGATGTTTGGGATTTGGTAGACCTTCCTAAAGGTCAAAGAGCAATAGGCACAAAATGGGTCTTCAGGAATAAGAGAGATGAGAGAGGAATAGTAATAAAGAACAAAGCAAGGTTGGTGGCACAAGGGTATACACAAGAAGAAGGAATAGATTATGAAGAAGTATTTGCACCAGTGGCTAGGATAGAAGCAATCAGATTGTTCCTGGCCTATGCTTCTTACATGAAGTTCAAAGTCTATCAAATGGATGTAAAAAGTGCATTTCTATATGGCTCAATTGAAGAAGAAGTATATGTTTGTCAACCACCAGGGTTTGAAAACCCAAGCTATCCAGACAGAGTATACAAACTGAAGAAAGCACTTTAT
The DNA here is from genome assembly GCA_954870635.1 of Arctium minus. Taxonomy (NCBI): domain Eukaryota; kingdom Viridiplantae; phylum Streptophyta; class Magnoliopsida; order Asterales; family Asteraceae; genus Arctium; species Arctium minus. The sequence goes on along the minus strand of OX941087.1, from coordinate 25,278,635 downwards.
GGACTGCATCAAGCACCAAGAGCATGGTATGACACTCTGTCATCCTATCTCCTGGAAAATGGCTTTGAAAGAGGAGTCACTGATAAAACTCTGTTCATCAAGAGAAAGAAGAAGGACATCTTGCTGGTCCAAATCTATGTGGATGATATCATCTTTGGATCCACAAGAGACAATATGTGCAAGGAGTTTGAGGATCTAATGCATCAAAGGTTCAAAATGAGTTCCATGGGGGAACTTACTTTCTTTCTTGGACTCCAAGTCCAACAGAAGTCAGATGGTATTTTTATTTGTCAGTCCAAGTATGTGCAAGACATCCTAACCAAGTTTGGTTTCTCAGACTCAAAGCCTGCCAGCACACCTATGGAGACACACAAGCAGATAACAGCAGATCTTGAGGGGGAGGATAGGGATGTTCATCACTATAGATCCATGATTGGCTCTCTCATGTATCTTACAGCCTTTAGGTCAGATATAATGTTTCCAGTCTGTGTGTGTGCAAGATTTCAAGTTAGGCCAAAGCAATCACACTATCAAGCTGTTAAGAGGATATTCAGATATCTCAAAGGGCAACCTGGATTGGGACTTTGGTATCCTCATGACTCATCATTTGACCTACTTGCATACTCAGACAGTGACCTAGGTGGAGCAAACTTGGACAAAAAATCTACTTCTGGAGGATGCCAGTTTTTGGGTGCAAGACTAGTATCATGGCAGTGCAAGAAACAAACCACAGTGTCCACATCTACAACAGAAGCAGAGTACATAGCAGCTGCAAGTTGCTGTTCTCAAGTCTTATGGATTCAGAATCAAATGCTGGACTATGGGGTAACCTTTCTACACACTCCAATATTTATTGATAATAGCAGTGCTATTAGCATTGTTAATAACCCTGTCAAGCACTCAAAGACAAAGCACATTGAGACCAGGTATCACTTTATCAGAGACTGCAATGAAAAGAAGCTTATTCAAGTTGTAAAAGTTTATACTGATAACCAGTTTGCTGATCTATTCACCAAAGCCTTTGATGTGGGTAGATTCACTTTCTTGGTAACAAGTGTGGGAATGATCAACTCTGAATAAGATCCTACTTAAAAAGTGGTTCAATACCTGTATATTGTTTATTCTTGGTGTTACTAATTTTCTTTCTCAGGAAATGTATAGCAGTACTCAGTTCATAATTCTTCTTAAAAGTGTAAGTATGGTTAATACTTCCAGTACAGTTTTAGTACTGCCAGTACAATTTTACTACTGCCAGTGCACAGTTAATACTGCTCTCAGTTAATACTACTAGTTAGTTAATACTGCTAGTGGTTAATACTGCTCTCAGTTAATACTGCTCTCAGTTAATACTGCTAGTTAGTTAATACTGCTAGTAGTTAATACTGCTCTCAGTTAATACTGCTATCAGTTAATACTGCTAGTTATTTAATACTGCTAGTGGTTAATACTGCTAGTTAGTTAATACTGCTAGTGGTTAATACTGCTCTCAGTTAATACTGCTCACTGTTAATACTGCTTTCACTATCTTTTTAAGGTTAATACTGCTTATAATCCACAAGCTATAAATACCCTTTCCCCGCCTAAAATATCATAACGACTCTTTGTCTACTGTTCATCTTCTCTCTCACTCTTTTCTCTCAAGTACCCAGTGCTCGCTAGGCAAGAATCCTTGCGTACAGATGGCTTCAATGGCATTTATTGATGAGCACAACGAGATAGCAATGCTCCAAAAGCCAAAACAAGCCGAAGGTTTTCACCAGATAGTCGATTTCCTGAGGTCAAGCCACATCGCTCATGCTCTCACGGTGTCTCCTACCATCTACGTAGAGCATCAAAGGCAATTCTGGGCCAATGCCACTACTAGCACTGAAAATGGAGTGTCGTACATCGAAACAAGGGTTTGTTTGACAGTTACTGAGGAGACCATTCGCATCTGTCTACGTCTAGACGATGCTTAAGGTATATCTTCAATTCTAAATGAGGATTTGTTTTCAAACCTCACCAGAATAGGGTATGAAGGCCAAATGGGGATTTTCAAGTTTTTCAAAGCTCAATTTTCACCCCAATGGAGGTTCTTTGTTCATACCCTGATGCACTGTGTTTCTAAGAAAACTACTGGCTGGAGCCAATTCAGCAGTCCCATTACCTATGCTTTGGTATGCTTATCTACTGCTAGAAAATATAACTTTTCTTTGATGATCTTCAATGATCTTGTCTCAAACCTGGACAACAAGAAGACTTTCTTCATGTATCCCAGGTTTGTACAGGCAGTTATAACCAATGAATTGACGGATATACCTCACTTTGATGAGGTATATGTACCTAAACCCCCTAAAGGCAAGGTCTTCTCAAACATGAGAAGATCTGCTAGGGACTCGGAAGGAGTTGACACCCCATTGTTCTCAACAATGATGGTGGTGTCGCAACCACAAGAAGGTATGGCCTCAGGGTCAAGGCCCTCATTAGACCAACCCACTGAGAGCCAATCCCAACCTTCCCTCTCTCAAATTTGTCCTCAGTCCTTTGCTGCTAAACCCACTCCTATGATAACCAAGAATTATGTCAAGAGAAAGGTACACAAGGATCCTTCCCTTGTTGTCCCTACTATTAACCAAGAGCCTCAAAGCCCTCTATTGGAGCATTCTCCAATAGAGAATATCCAAAGGGAATCCAATAGGGTGTCTCCCAACCCTGAGGAGGTGCTCTCTAAGGAGATGGATGAGCATATGGGTGAGAAGACTGCCACTACTTCTGCTAGCACAGAGAAGGATAGTGGTAACATCTCTAAGACCTTCCCCATGGCAACTTTGGGTGAGAAATCAACCAAAGGACCCCGGTCCCAAGAAACCAAGGGGGTAGTTGGTGCTTTTGCTAGGCAGAAGGCCACTACTACAAGATCCAAGGATCCCTCAAGGATGGGCAAAACATCCGAAATGGGTGAGGACAGATCTGAAACTGATGAATTTATGGCAAACTGTTCCAAGGATCCTTCAAGGGTGGGTAAAACACCTATAGAAGGTGAGGATAGCTATACTTACATGGAATTGATGGAAACAATAGCCAACATCAATGTTGTTGTGGTTAATCAAGGAAAGGAAATCAAGGCATTGCAGCAAGTGGTCATCTCCCAACAACAGCAGATTTCAAAACTCAAGCAACTGGTGAGAAAGCTCATTGCCAAGAAAAGAAGAAAACAGTTTGTTCTAAGGAGGAGAAAGGGGGTAACCAAAAAGGAAAATGAGAATGCTTCCAAAAAGGGGGAGAGTTCAAGCTCAGAAAAGTTAGATCAACAGATTGAAGGGGAGTTTGTTGAAGCACAGGGAGAGTTTGTTGAAGAAAAAGCTAAAGGTGTAATAGAAACAGAAAGTGCCAAAGCAGCAGAAACAACACCAGCAGCAGTAACAACCCCAGCAGCAGAAACTGTTAGTGCTGCTGAAACTACACAAGCAGCAGTAACAGGGTTAACACCTGAAGAGGTTGAGGTAGGTGAGATGCTTGTAAAAGCAAAGAATGACACTCCCAAAGCAAAGGGAGTGGTCATAAATGAAGGGGGAGCAAAGATAACAGAAAAGAAAGACATGGCTGCAGATGCAAAGAGAAAAGGGAAAGAAAAGATGATAGAATCTGATCAACCAACCAAAAAGCAAAAGATGGTTGAGTCAGATGAAGCATTAGCCAAGAAAATGCAAGAAGAGTTAGATCAAGCAGAGAAAGAGCAGGTTGAGAAAGACAGAGAGATAGCCAGGGCACTAGCCAATGAATTAAATGAAGCATTTCAGAAAGGGTTGGAAACAGAGAAAGCAAAGCAAAGAGCAATAAGCTTGAGAAAGGCTATGATGGCCAGATCAAGTGCAAAGAAGAGAAGGCCTTAACAAACTTACCTTGCAACTCAGGAAAGAAACAAGATGATAACTTTCTTGAGGAGTGCAATTGGTGTGAAGAAAGAAATGTTTGTAAAGATGACTTTTGATCAAGTCAAGGGCTTATATGAGAAAGAAATGGGAAAATTGAAAGGTAATGAAAAGGACAGAGTGGAGTTTGAAAAGAAAGACCAGGAGAGGCATGATGTGAACATTAATCAACCCTTCCCTGAAAGTGAAGAGGGAACTCCAACAAAAGAAAAAGCAGAGATTAAGGAAGAAAAGAAGAAGGAAGCTACTATAGGGCAAAGTCAAATGATTCTGAAGAGAACTAAGATGATGGCTAAAAGAAAGAAAACTGACAAGAAGCCTAGAGTAGAAGAAGAGAAAAAGGTTGCTGAAGAAGAGGAGGCACCTAAGAATGAAGAAAAGAAAGCTGAATTTCAGGAAGTACCACAGAGTTCAGATGTTAATATGTACATGGTGGTAATGGATAAAATTCCAAAGCCTATCACAGCTGAACCTGTTGGATTCAAACCTCCTGAAGTTATCCACTGGGATACTATGGAGGTGGATGGTAAAGAGTATATCAGATTGAAAAGAAAGGATGAGAAGTACTATGTGTTTGCAACATGGAACAAAATTGTCAGAGAATGTTCAAGATCTGATTTAGAGGAGATGTATGAAGTTGGTATGAAGTTACATGCAGATCAGTTGAAAGCTCCAGGGTTACCAATTGTGAAGCTGGTTATGGAGTATTTGTGCATGTTATTCAATCCAGAAGCAGTAAAGCATTTAATCAGAGATGTGTTTAAAACTGTTAGAGGATGGACTCTGTATGAAAGGAGTGGAGTCTATGAGTTGGCCTTGGATACTTTTCACATGGAATATTACTTGGTGGATAGGGTCTACAATCACACACGTCTAAAGCTTCATGCCATGTTAAAGAAGAAGCTGGGTTGTGCACCAAATTCAGAAATGGCAAAGTATCTAATTCAGAGAACTATCAATCAGAGCATGGGACTGGATCCTAACATGGGACTGGATCAATGAAAGTTTTGGAAGCATCTGAAAAACTTGACTTCTCTTTCTAAAAGTCAAGTTAGGGGGAGATTGTTGGGAACTGAAGATGTAACCAAGTCATTAATGCTGCTAGTTCAGAGTTAGTACTGCCAGAGGATCTCAAAGTTAATACTGCTAGGTATTACTACTTCTAGTAGAATTAATACTGCTAGTCAAAGTTAGTGTTGCTTGAACAAAGTTAGTACTACTTAGCTAGTTAGTACTGCTAGTGGTTAGTGCTGCTTAGTAGTTAGTGCTGCCAAGACTCAGTTAATGCTTCCAAGGTGATCAAGGTGATTAATGCTGCTTCTAAGATAATGTGAAGATAATGCTGAAGAGATTGCGTCTGGAGATAAACATGGAAAGCTTGGAGATAATTATGAAGATTATTTTGAAGATCTTTTTAAGTTTTGTAATTATCTTTATTTTCAGTATATGTATAGAATTGTTTAGAATAGTTAAATTAATTCTGAGTTTTTGATATAGAGAGAGAATCAACCTCAAGGCATCGTTCCTAATTCTAGAGAAGTAGAATTCGTCTTGAAAGAGCCTGTTCTTCAAGATTGAGGTTGTGAATGAAAAGCTTGTAACTTGAATCATTAAGTAAAGTTTGCAAGTTGTGATTCATACTGTTTTTCTGTTTATTGAATATTAAAGTGTTTTTCCGCAACTTCTTTAATATTGTTTCTGAGTGTTTATAATTCTTGTTGAGAATTCGATCCTGACATCCTCCAAGAAATGAGAGAATCTCCAAGAAAGAAACAGTAGCCGGTAGTGGAGCGACGATCAGTCATGTCACTGTCCAAATCAGCATCAGAAAATTCTCGCAAAGTCAATAATGATGCGGATGTAAAATGAAGACCGTGAAACATGGTCCATTTTAAATATCGAAGGATGCGAAGGACAGCAGCATAGTGATCGGAACAGGGTGCAGACATGAACTGACTGACTGTATGAACGGCATAGGCAATGTCAGGGCGAGTCACTGTCAGGTAGACAAGTGATCCCACTAACTGTCGATACAAAGTAGGATCACGCAGAGGAGGTCCAGCATTCGGAGCCAAATGAAGGTTGTGCTCAAGAGGAGTGGATGCAGTTTTGTTGTCAGTAAACCCAGCTTTTGACAAGATATCTGAGGTGTATTTGGCTTGACAAAGATAAATTCCCGATGGATCGGAGAGCACCTCAAGACCAAGAAAATAGTGTAAAGAGCCAAGGTCCTTCATCTCAAAACAGGAGCTGAGAGATGTCTTGAGATGAGTTATGCCTATAGAGTCACTGCCAGTAATAATCATATCATCCACATACAAAAGAAGTAAGATTGTGCCAGCCTCAGTGGTCCGAGTAAACAGTCCGGAATCGTAGTTGCTGGGTGAGAAACCCAGAGAGGTGACTGTGGAACTGAACTTCTCAAACCAAGCTCGCGGAGCTTGCTTGAGTCCATAAAGAGCCTTTCGAAGACGACAAACATGACCTTGTGGAAGTCGAACGCCTGGAGGAGGTGTCATGTAGACTTCCTCAGATAAGTCACCGTTCAAGAAGGCATTCTTAACATCCATCTGAAAGAGAGGCCATTGTTTGATAGTTGCGATGGCTAGAAGACTGCGAACAGAAGTGACACGAGCAACAGGTACAAATGTCTCCTCATAATCAATGTCGTACTCTTGATTGAAGCCCTTGGCCACAAGGCGAGCTTTGTACCGATCAATAGAGCCATCAAATTTTGTCTTGATTTTGAACACCCATTTGGAACCAATGGGTGACTTTCCTGGTGGAAGAGGGACAAATTCCCATGTCTGAGCTTTGTCAAGAGCCTGAAGTTCCTCATCCATAGCTTTTTGCCAATCAGGATTAGAGGAGGCTTCCTTGTAGGAAGTTGGTTCGTGATTGGACAGCAGAGTAGCATAAACATGATAATCACGAAGATGAGAAGGAACTTATCTTACCCGATCTGATCGTCTAACATTCTGAGATTGAGACGGTCCAAGAGCCAAAGACTCAGCAGGCAGCTCAGATGTTGGTTGTGCGGATGGAGCAGATGATTGATGTTGCTCAGGAAAACTAGGAGAGACAGGAGGCTGTGTAGAGGCAGGAGACTCTGAAGGAGAGGCGAATTCAGAAGGTGTTTGAGCAATAGGCGGAGACGAAATGATATCAGATTGGAGTGAGTCCAATGAGACGGAAGCATCAGTAAAGAACGGAGCGGTGAAGGTAGGGGACTCACGAAACTTGGATATAGAAGAAAAAGGATCATGTTCCCAGAAGGTAACGTGACGAGATATACGAAGACGCTGGGAGATAGGATCCCAGCAGCGATAACCCTTGTGCTCAATACCATATCCAAGGAAGCAGCAAAGTCTGGAGCGAGGTTCAAGTTTGGTATGTTCATGAGGTTGTAACTGAACAAAACAAGCACTACCCCAAACTTTTAGAAGTTCATAGGCAGGGGAGACCTCATGAAGAGCCTCATAAGGAGACTTATTATTAAGGGTGGGAGTAGGATGACGATTGATAGTATAAACTGCAGTGAAAGTGGCTTCACCCCAAAAACGTTCTGTACATTTAGCAGAAATGAGAAGAGTGTGAACCGTATCAAGAATATGATGGTGTTTGCGTTCAACATGACCATTTTGAGGAGATGTGCCGGGATAGGAGTACTGAGAGAGAGTCCCCTGGGATTGAAGAAAGGAGAGAAGAGAGGAATCTTTGTATTCCATAGCATTGTCAGCTCTAAGAATCTTTATAGATTTTGAGAATTGGGTGTGAATCATTCGAGCAAACATAATGTAAATTTGAGGTAGCTCCGAACGATGTTTCATGAGATATATCCATGTGAAACGTTTATGATCATCAATAAAAATAACAAAATATCGAGCACCACCCATTGATGGATGTGGTGCTGGTCCCATACATCAGAATAAATAAGATCAAAAGAAGAAGCAGAATTAAACTCATTTGTGTTAAAAGATAAAGCATGATGTTTGCCAAGTTTGCATGATAAACAAGAAATACTGTCAGTTGATACACAATTTCCTAACACCCCTAAATTTGCTAATGATTTTATTCTGGCTAGAGATAAGTGACCTAGTCGGGCATGCCACAAGTCAAAGGAAGAAGTGTTGTGTTAGGACTGAAAGTCCTATGTGTTGAAAGTGGCATAAAGCATTTATCAGGGTTCGTAATGTAATTATTCTAAAGTTTATTTAATAGTTGGGCCCAAGGCCATAAGCCCAATATAGCCTTGTAAGTCTGAGTATATAAAGGCTTTTCTAGCTCATAATTCGGGTTAGACGTTTTCATTAGACGGATTATTAAGAGTCTCATAATTTCCAAATCTCTAGTCAATAGGTTTACTTTTATCTGATCAGAAGTTCTTTCTGTAAACCTGTAACCCTTTGATTTCTTATTAATCATATGACTAGAGGTTGTGGCTTTATTACTGTTTATCATTGATTATTTGCTGTTGATTGCACTGTACTGGGATATACAATTGGTATCAGAGCAAAGAGACTGAAGGTTTTATCCAGAAAAGGTTTGTCTAAAACCCCTAATCGATTATTTTGTTTAATCGTTATTATCTGTTTTATCTGCTAAGTTTTGTTCGATATGTGTTGATTTTTTTTCTTGAAATTGATTACTGTTTCTGAGTTATTATCGTCCGTTTAATTTTCTGGCCAACCAATTTTTTTCGGTCGATTGAATTACTGATTTCTGAGTTGATTATCGGTCTAACTGTGTTCTTTGAAAATCAATTTTTGGTTATCGGTCAGATTGTTCTTGATTGTCTAACGGTCTGTTTACTGCTAATCGATCTGCTTAATTGACTACGTGATTAAATCTGCTAATCGACCTGTTTATTTGATGCATAATCGATTGAATTTCTGGGTTAATTGATTTGTTTCTAGGTCGATTGTTCTTGAAATTCATCGTGTTCTTCGGTGCGTTCTTCGATTTTATCGGTCTTAAAAGTCTATCTGTTAATTTGTTATTAATTTGTTTCGACCGATAGTTGTTGACCGATAGTTTGCTTGACCGGTACATTGTCTTTACCGGTCATTTGCTTGACCGGTACATTGTCTTTACCGGTCCTTTGGTTCGACCGACATTGCTTTGACCGGTACTTAGATTCGACCTGTACCCTGCTTACCGGTCAATCCTATCGACCGATACCTTATTGTCCTCGAACAGTACCTTGCTTTACCGGTTCATTCTTTCGACCGATACTTTATTCAACCGGCAATCAAAGGTCGACCGGTATTTTGCTTGACCGGTGTCCTCTCTTGACCGGTACCTGGATTAGACCGGTGGTTTGTTTATCGGTCTTGATACTCGACCGGTACCCCGTTTCAACCGGTACTTAGTCTCGACCGGTGTGTTGTCGACCGATATTATTTGTGGACCGGTACCCTGTAGACCTACTCGACCGGTCCCTGTCCTAATCTGTTTATTTATATTGTGTTTGGATCATCCTGCGTGTCTCACGATCGTTATAGTGCAGTTTAGATTAAAGTTTAAACCCGTTCAAGGTTAATCTATTATCAAGTTTTTCCAAAAGCTTGAATTAGATAAGTCAAGATGGGATATTATGCTGAAGTTCAAGAGCTCAAATTAGAGAATAAAAATCTTGAATTATTTGTTGCTTTCTACAAAGAGAGATCAGAACTTTATAATAATGAAAGCAACATACTGAAAGAAGAAGTTAGTGCATTAAAGGCAATTAATGAAGATCTTCTGAAAAAGACTTCTGGCCAGAATAATGAGAAAATACTGAGTTTGGAAACTGAGAACAAAGAGCTGACAAGAAAAATCTTGAACTTGGAAGATCAGATTGTCCAAATCCAGAAAGCATCCGTTGAAAGTAATGAGGCAAAGATTAAGCATCTGACGGATGCTAAGACTGAGCTTCAAAAGAAAATATCTGATTTGGAGCAAAAGCATGCTTTTGAGAAATCTTTCGCTAAGAAGTTCTCAGATTTTTCGAGAAAATGTACTGCTGATAAGAAAGAAGTTGAGCTGAAATGCATAAAACTTTCTCAGCAAGTTTCTGATTTTCAGAAAGTAATCATCCTTGAAAGAGAAAACTTTGCCAAAGAGAAGAAGGCCATTGAACAAAAGAATGTTGGATTCTTCAAGGAAATATCCGGCCAAAGAAAGAATGTTGAGAAGGGATTTGAAGAAGAAAGATGCACATTTGAGGCTGAGATCAAAAAGCTTACTGAGAAGCTAACTTAACTATCTGCAAATGCACTAAAAGAGCAGAAAACGAAGTCTGAGTTCATGAAGAAGTTTGACATGCTTGTTAAAGAAAGAGACAACTTTGCTTCGACGATTAAAGTGTGATTGAAAAGACTGTATCTAGTTCAAATCAGAAATCTGTCTCTTCACAAAGGTCAGTTAAATCTTTTGATCAGATTCGTAAAACTAACCTTTTCTATGATAGCAATATAGATGGTTCAGGTACACAAAGAAGGAGAAGGAGAAGGAGAAGAAGAAGATACAAAGATGAGGAACTGGTCTGGAAGAAGAAACCAGTTGAAGACGAGCTGAAAGAAAGAGAATCATGTGTACATGCGTTTAATGCCAAAAAGAACAATGCGCGTAAAGGTAAACATGATCATATCTACTCGAGAGATCAATTAACCAGGTTGTCAGGTAAGAAATACTATTGTTCTTATTGTCGTACACATGATCCTATTCACAAGACCAGTGATCATTTCTGGTATGGTTCTTATTCCATTACTTCCATTCGAACTGCAACTAACATTCATGGACCCAAATACAAATGGGTACCAAAACCTAAAATTGATTATGTGTTGCAGGCATCTACTGTCAAGGGGGAGTAGAAGAACAAAGGCTTCTAAGTAAATCAGCTTAGAACCCGTACTTCAACGGAGTTTGGCTTCTGATTACAACAGATCAGGACCCGTTCTTCAATGTTCAGACTTGGATATTTTGCAAATATCCATGGGGAGCTTATCTGATCCATATCATTCTATCATGGTTTGAGGGGAACTTAAAAGGTAAATATCTTCTAATTCTAGATATCTGATTGTTTGAAAGAAGAACAACTTTCGAACATGAAAAACGTTTTCTTAAATGTTCAAACCATTTCTCTATTCTCAAAAGATTTCATGAATTTAGAAGTGTGATTTTAAATGTTTTTCAATTTTTGAGCGTTAATGTTTAACTGACCGTGTGTTTCTAAAGATCAATACTTGTGTATTATCTTGTCTATATACTGTCAAGTATTCACACACATCGATTCAGTACTTATTTGAAATTGTTATTACCATGTCTCATAACGAACCAATTTTTCGATGGTAATACCCCCGTTTGCAATTCAATGTTGTTGAGCATCAATCGTCATTCCTAATCTTGTGCTTTCATTGCAAAATTGTTTATATTCGTTCATATAAAAAAAATATTCAGTTCTTTGATACCCTAACCATTTCATTTGATCTGATTAATACATTGTCAGATTCTCAAAACAACTCTTTTGATTTCATTTCTTTCATTCAATATCTTTGTTTTGAGAAATCTTCAAAGTTCAATTGCTCAAATCTTACGAGCATACATTTTAACAGTGTTATCATACATTTTGTGCTTAACTGTTCAAGTTAAACTGTTGAGCAAACCATTCTTTATAGGACTTACATGGGATTCGTGTGTGAGTTTAAACAGAACTTCCATGGATTCACGTAAACCTGTGTTTCCTACCCAGGAAGTAATCCTAGAGTGATTGAGGGGTGAGGGGTCTTAAATCAAAGAGTGGGGGAGATAACTCATTTGGTTGAGTTTTTCTCATTGTGCTAAGCGATAACATGTAAATGAGAGCTTGGTTAGAAGTGAGCATAATGTTAAAAAGAAAGAGGGTGTGAGAACAGAGTTAAAAGAATATAAGAACTCTGCACCAACCACTTTCTGAGTCGGGCAGCCACATCTACTGATTGGTTCACATTCTTTGGTGACCATAATTGAAACAGGCAGTGAGCCCATGCCAACTCTTGCATTAACCCCACCAACCACTCGTTTCTTTCTTAACAAAGAAATGTTTCATTTTTCTTTGGGGACGCAGGATATATTCTATCTGATCTTCACTCGGAAGATTTAGATATTGAAAAAGAAGGAAAGTTGCCCCACTTTCGCACCTTTTTCATGCACATTGAGTCCGTGTAATATATGTTGCTGTCTCAACAGTTTACACAATTTGAGCCTGAGAAAGCTAAGTAGCTTCAATCATTCTATACTTGCACGTACATACAAGGAATAAGTTTTCTTGTCATAACATTCATAGAAAATTCCTTTGTGGTTTTTCGATGATTGAATGGAAGCCCTGGGGAGTGAATATCACAAAAACTCCTTTCCAAAGTACATCTGTTGTACAAAGTGGCTCCGTGCTACTTACAGGAATACTAACTGTATCATTTGTTGATTCAGGTTCACAAATCCTATTATATCTGAATTTGAAAAAATTCGGATATATACACTTCATGAATTGACGGATACTCAGATCAAAGGGCGGAGAATGTCAAATCATCACACAGGAGGAGATCAAAGAATGTGTTGAAATTGAAGAGTTTTGATGATCATGATGTTCACAATCATCAAAAAGGGGGAGAGAATTTTACAAAGTTCAAGTTTTTCAAGATTGGTGAAAAGAAATCATTCCATAATGATTCAATTTCTGAATGAAGATGATTCGTGAAAGTTTGCTTTTCTGAAGACAGTCTAGAGATCAAAGAGATGAAGATATGAGTTCAATGTTGTTTCAATATTCAAATATGAAGATTTCTTCTATCTCGTATCATGTGGTGTCTGCTTCAAGTCATTTCCTCCTACGAGCTGATTGAAACAAGTTCTTAAGCTGAAAGTATATTCAACTCGCGGTTCAAAGACAGATTCTTTGTTTTAAACTGAAGATGCACCGTGGAAAGTCACGTAACTCGCACATTATCTTTCTTGTGTGCTAATCTGATGTGTTGAGTTTCTACTGTTGAAAGCTGCGTGATAGTGCATTCAGTCAAGGCTATTGTACATTGAATCTGGTTACAAAGTTGAAACTATGAAGATCAAGAGCTTTATTCAAGGGGAAAGAAATGAAGACATGCAACATCAAAGTTTTTCAAAGATTCAAGAGGGAAAGAAGATCAAGGCTGAAGTTTTCAAGAAGATAAATGCCTTATTCAACTTTAGGGGGAGATTGTTAGGACTGAAAGTCCTATGTGTTGAAAGTGGCATAAAGCATTTATCAGGGTTCGTAATGTAATCATTCTAAAGTTTATTTAATAGTTGGGCCCAAGCCCATAAGCCCAATATAGCCTTGTAAGCCTGCGTATATAAAGGCTTTTCTAGCTCATAATTCGGGTTAGACGTTTTCATTAGACAGATTATTAGGAGTCTCATAATTTCCAAATCTCTAGTCAATAGGTTTACTTTTCTCTGATCAGAAATTCTTTCTATAAACCTGTAACCCTTTGATTTCATATTAATCATATGACTAGAGGTTGTGGCTTTATTACTGTTTATCATTGATTATTTGTTGTTGATTGCACTGTACTGGGATCTACATGCTGGAAACTGAGGCAACAAGACTTGAAGATGGTAGTGGAAGGCGAAGATATACCACTTCAATCATCCGTCCAACTTTACGGCCGAGTCCAAGGATCTGCTTGGTCTTTGGATCCTGTACAACACAACCAGAAGAATGAAATAAAATGATCAGATTAGATTCTAGAAGTTGCGTAATCGAAACTAAACTCAGAGATAGTTTTGGAACATTTAAGACATCCGGTAATTGTATATGAGGAGTGGAGACGTTGCCACTAAAAGATACCAGTAGGCCAGTGTTATCAGCAGTTCGTACTAACGTAAAATGCTGAGGTGATTTCTTAGAAACAAAACCATCAGTGCAGGGTGTCATATGATTGCAACACCCAGAGTCAAAAAGCCAAGAGTTACCTGATGCAATTGAGTGTTGAGAATTCATACCCATAGCACCAGACATGATCTGCTCCATGAGTTCCTGATTGCGACGCATCAGTTCCATGAGGTCAGGTGAGGAGACTAGAGAAACATCAGTATCAGCGATAGTAGACCCAGCAACAGCGTGAGTCCGGTTCTGAGCAACGTGAGTCCAGTTCTGAGAACTAGTGTTCTTTGAGTTCTTAGGGCAATCAGACTCATAATGGCGTGGATGAGTGATGTCACACCGACGTCACTTGCGAATAGGACAATCAAGGAGAAGATGAGCAGTAGAGTGGCAAAAGGCACACTCAAATGTGTTCGTTTTTCCCAAAGATTTGGGATGGTTGCTGTTGATCCATTTACCTTTTGCCTTGGGATGAGAAGTGTAGAGGACGCTATCAGTAGCGGGCATCGGTGAGCGCATGTGAAGATGGGTTCTTCACTTAACAACTCTGATATAGCTTCTTCAAGAGTTGGTAGTGGCGGCCTATGAAGAAGAGAAGCACGAACATTCTCGAATTTATCAGTAAGACCCATCAAAATGGTGATCAAATGTAGCTGGTTGAAGTAGGTTTGTGAACTGTTGAGCCGTTTCATCAAAAATCCGTGGTGCGCCAAGACTTATATGATCTCTGAGAGACTGCATTTCAGAGATATAAGAGTTTACGGATTGATCAGGAAGCTGGCGTTTGTTCTGAAAGGTGGTCCACACTTGATACTAATGAGATAGACCCGATGACGTGTATCGCTTGGCGAGAAAATCCCAGAGACTTTTGGCGGTGACATATCCAAGAAACTGTTGGTTGATCTCAGGAGTAGTGGAAGCATTAATGAAACCCAGAATACGTGCATTATTGACATCCCACTCATTCATGCGTTTTGCAAAATCAACAACATTCTCAGTTGTTGCCTGAACTGGAAGTTTGGATGCACCAGTAACATAGGTGTAAAGCCTGTGGGACTTTAGCAGAATTGTCATATGGTGATGCCATAGGATGTAGTTGCTACCATTGAAAACAACCGAAATGAGATTTGAATGACTGAGATGGGCAGCCATGTACGTGACGAAAACTTCAAATTTGCGCTAAGACTGGCTGGCGCAAAGAGACAGTTTGTGCTAAGAGTGGTTGGCGCAAGATAACACTTTGCGCTAAGAGCTAATGGCGCAAACTACCTTAGCGCGAGATGATGGTTGCGCAGAAGGAACTTTGCGCTAGGAGGCAATGGCGCAAAAACCAACTTTGCGCGAGATGATGGTAGCGCAAAAGAGACTTTGCGCTAGGAGGCAATGGCACAAACTACCTTTGTACGAGA
Source organism: Arctium minus (assembly GCA_954870635.1). Taxonomy (NCBI): domain Eukaryota; kingdom Viridiplantae; phylum Streptophyta; class Magnoliopsida; order Asterales; family Asteraceae; genus Arctium; species Arctium minus. Next base: position 25,263,435 of record OX941087.1, on the reverse strand, counting down.
TGATGGTCGCGCAAAAGAGACTTTGCGCTAAGAGGCAATGGCGCAAAGACCAACTTTGCACTAGATGAGGCTGGCGCAAAAGTTGACTTTGTGCTAAACACTTGGGAGACTTGAAACTGGCGCAACCTCGCTATGAACTGGCGCAAACCTGATGAACTGGCGCAAACTTGCGTCGTGCGATGAGAGACAAAGAGGGCGGCGACGGCGATGAGAGACAGAGAGGGCAGCGGCGAGAGACAGAGAGGGTGGCGACGGCAAGAGTCTCAGAGGTTGTCTGCGGCTAGGGTTTCGGTTGTCAGCGGCGACGGCGAGAGAAGGATGGTGACGGTGAGGAAGAAAGCAAACCTACAGATCTGATACCATGTTAGAAGATGATGATGATTGAAAGAGACGATGAATATGCTGAAGGCTTGATGACTTCGATATATTGATTGAGAGAAAACATACAATACGGCAAAAATAATAATACAAAACTTAACCTAGACTAGAAGATACAAGGTATTTATATACAGGGATTATATGGGCCCATGGGCATGGGCCTTATACACATATATACACTAACAATTACTAATCGGGAAGGATTACAATATATTTCTAAGATTTGTAAATTAACAAACCAACTACCCAAAGTTTCCCGAATGAAAGTTACTATATTTGGTAGTCCAAACTAAAACAAGGAAACCCAACTGGAAAGAAACCATGTGATAATTTCCTACACAAAACAAACCAAGGCTCAAGCCTTTTTCATGGATAAAAAAAGGTTCGGGCTACTTCTGGGGCCATATAGGTCGCCTGGAAAGTGGCCCTTGCTGTTTTTGTGTAGAAAGATAATGAAACACTAATACATATTTATTAAACGTAATTTTCACTGATGATGATGATAAATTCAACAAACTCAGTCTGATCAGTGATAATCAGTGATAACTCAACAAACTCAGTCTGATCGCTGATGATGAAACACTAATACATATTTATTAAACGTAATTTTCACTAAGTGTAGAAAATGGTCTTTATCAAATCACTGAGAGAGCATGGATCAACATGAATAATACAACATTCAGGGTGAATAATACATTAATCATAAATTCGTGTATTATTCATCATGAATAGTGAATGAACGTTCACCTTTGTTATTCATACTGAATATGAACATCTGGGGACGTGCATACATATTTATAATGAATATAACACATATATAGAATTTCACGTAAAAACGGTTAAAATGAAGAAAAAAAAACTATATCGAGATGGATGTCATATCGAAAAGCATGAAATTCTTCTTTTTTTTGATGTAATTTGTTTGATTAAAATATTAGTAATTTTTGAGATAATTTATTTTAAACTTTAAGGACGTAAACACTTTTAATTAAAAAAGAAAATAAAAAGTCAAACAAGGTAGACGCTGATTCAAATTTCCAATTTTGTCCCTAATCACTTCTCAATTAATCTTATTATGTTTTAACCATTGATTAGTTTTCTAAGTTTTGATCAATGACTAAGATTGGTCCTCATGTGCACAATAAAAAATGAGTTTTCATTTGAACCCCCCTATATATATATATATATATATATATATATATATAGAGAGAGAGAGAGAGAGAGAGAGGAAAGTTCAAATGAAAACTCAATTTTCATTGTGCACATGAGGAAAAATCTGAGTCACTTCATCTCTATTGATCCAACAACTCATATTAAATAGAGTTTTTAATTTTAAGATGCTTAGGGATAAAAATGGAAGATAATATAAAATCACGCCTACCATATTTGACTTTTTATATTCTTTTTTAATTAAAAACTTTTACCCAGTTAAAGTTTAAAATAAATTATCTTAAAAATTACTAATATTTTAATCAAATAGATTACATCAAAAAAACGAGAATTTCGTGTTTTTCGATATGACATCCACATCGATATAGTTTTTTTGTTGTTTTAACCGTTTTTTACGTGAAATGCTATATATGTTTTATATTCATTATGAATATTTATGTACGTTCAAGTCTGTACAAAACCTCGACACCGTAAGTATGTAACTCGACATCCCCTTCTTCAACACCATTTTCAACGTCGTAAGGCATCACGTTTCTTCAGCACCGTAACCCAACACCCATCAAGACAAATCGAGAACTTATCGAGTAATTCTATTGTGAACTGGGGAACAAAAGAGAGTGTGTCACGTCTCCACATCTTCACAGGTCATTCATGTATTATTCATCCTGAATGATAAATTATTCATGATTCATGAATTTGTGTATTATTCATTGTGAATGTTATGTAATTTATCCTGAATAATGTATTATTCATCATGAATAATGAATGAACGTTCACATTTGTTATTCATACTGAATGTGGGACATTCGGGGATGCGTATACATATTCATAATGAATTAAACCACATTTCAGTTGTGAATTGGGAAACAAAAGAGAGTGTGTCATGTGTCTACACCCTCACGGGTCATTCATATATTATTCATCATGAATAATGTATCATTCATGATGAATAATACAACATTCAGGGTGAATAATACACGATTCATGATAAATAATACATGAATCATGAATTTGTGTATTATTCATTCTAAATGTTGTATTATTCATCTTGAATACTGTATTATTCATCATGAATAGTGAATGAACGTTCACCTTTGTTATTCATACTGAATGTGGACACCCGAGGACGTGCATGAATATTCATAATGGATATAACACATATATAGAATTTTACGTAAAAAAAGGTTAAAACGGGAAAAAAAAAAAACTATATCGAGATTGATGTCATATCGAACAGAACGAAATTCTCGTTTTTTTGGTGTAATTTGTTTGATTAAAATATTAGTAATTTTTAAGATGGTTTATTTTAAAGTTTAAGGGGTAAAATTTTTTTAATTAAAAAATAAAATAAAAAGTCAAACAAGGTAGACGCTGATTCAAATTTCCAATTTTGTCCTTAATCATTTTGCAATTAACCTTATTATGTATTAACCATTGATTACTTTTCTAAGTTTTAATCAATGGTTAAGATTTGTCCTCATGTGCACAATAAAATATGAGTTTTCATTTGAACCCACCCTATATAAAAACTTATATATTAACCATGAATCACAATTAACCCTATATGCCACATTTATATTGGTTCTCACATGTTTGTAACATATTTGTGGTTTTCATTTGATTTAGCCCCTATATATATATATATATATGTATATATAAGTCTAATCAAATTAGAACTCAGTAGTCTGTGATAACTATGAGATCCAACATTAGTCAATCAACTATTGATATTGATAGTGATTTTTTTAATTATTTAATTAATAAATGGTGTATTAGTAATTTTAGTAATTAATTTTTTCTTTTTTTTAGGAGTTATCTTTTATTATGCAATTTCCGTAAATTTCTCAACCAAATAGATTTTTGATATTATCCCTCTTGTATTGTATTTGTTTCCTTTGCCTTCTCTCTCTTCACCCTATACTCTGGTTTTCTCTGTAAGAGTTGGAGTCGTTTCTTCAAAGAAAAGAAACTAGATGTCGGAGATATAGTCTCTTTCCAGAGAGGTGTTAGTGGTTCCGCCAAAGATCGGTTGTTCATAGACTGAGGCACCATCCAGATGCACCCACATCGCACTATCAGTTATTATCAAATCTATGTTTCCCACTACCACATCATCAATTTTCTTTCCCCACAGGAAGAGTGTCGATATCAATATCTACCATTGGAATCCACTCTTCTTGCAATCCTAACCATCGTCGTCAATAAGGAAGACTACCATATTCAGAAGGGTATCATAGAGGATTTGTATCTTACTGTTTAGAATTTAATGGGTATCACAATAGATATGTTGGTGGATTGTATGTTACCGTTTAAAATTTCTTGGGTATTAGAGTGGATATCACGGTGGTTATGTGTGGTCTAAAACTGATATCAAATCTAGTCTCAACCCATATTCATAAGTGTATCACCATGGGTATCACAGTGGATTTGTGTCTTGTTGTTTAGAAGTTCTTGGGTATCATAGTGGGTTTATGTCTTACTGTTTAGAAGTTCTTGGGTATCACAATGGTGTACGCGAGAATAAGCGTGGACGGAGTAAGGTTCACCGAAGAGAGGAGAGAGAGATTTACAAAAAGACTACTTTACCTCCAATTATTATCCATAAATTTAATTTTTTTTGAAAATTAATGGGTAATTACAAAAATTAACATTATTAATATTAACCATTGATTATTAATAATGAGAGGTTGAGATTCAATCTCATAGTTATCACAAATTACTAAGTTCTCCCTTGAATGACCCACTATATATATATATATATATAGAGAGAGAGAGAGAGAGAGAGAGAGTTCAATTGAAAACCGATTTTTGGTTGTGAAGCGAGGGACAAAGAAGAGTGGTATACGTGTCCCTCGGTGTTCATTCAGTATGAATAACAAACGTGAATGTTCATGCACTATTCATGATGAATGTTGGATCAAATAATTGTATTCAAGATTAAAGTTAAATTAGAGGGTCTAAATTGTATTTGTTCGATAGTTAAAGTTAGAGGGTTTATTTTGTAATAAGCTAATAGTTATTAGTTATTGGGCCTCAAGCCTGCTTAGCATTTAATAAAGCCCATTAGGCATTAGGCCTGGGTATTTAATGTTTTAATTAGTTTAGTTTTAGGGTTAACCTTTGATAATTACAATAATCATATTAGAGAGAGGTATCTGTTTTCTCTGTATTCAAGGGTATCAAGAACACACAAGGTTTAACTGTTTATTCAAGGGATTGGTATGTTATTCTGATCTTATATCTCTTGATCTATAATGTGTTTGTGTGTTTACTTATCAACTAGATTAATATGGGATAACAAGTGGTATCAGAACCTAAAAGAATCAAGTTTATTAGGTATTACTGTGTTCATCGAAATTACTGTTCATCGAGATTTCCGTGTTCATCGATTATTCATCAAGTAAAAATCGATTTCATGTTTTAAGGTGTTATTATGCTTAAAATCGATATGATTAGATGTGTTTCATGCTAATGAACGTGATCTGATAAGTTTAACTGCATTGCAAACCATCAAGTGATTGAATTTGTGAATTTTTGGTTTTCTGGGTTCGACTTCATCAAGAACTGTCGACCACTGTGTTGTCAAAATTGAAGCACAAAAGTTGGTTTTTATTCATTGATCTTGATTGCATGATAATCGATATATGTTATTGGATACCAAAGTCTGATTTCTGCATTTGATTTTGTGTTCTCGATTTGTTTTCTGGGTTACTTTGTGTTCTGGGTCGATAGCTTAAGAACATATCGGTCGACCACATCATATCGGTCGACCATAGAATATCGGTCCATATCCTTTATCGGTCCATAGACTATCGGTCGACTTGAATATATTGTATTGGTCCAATTGAATACCGGTCGAATAATCTTTACCGGTCGATACCCACTACCGGTCAGACGCACTATCGGTCAAAGCCTTTATCGGTCAAGACCAATACCGGTCGAACTCACTCTACCGGTCCACATCCTATATCGGTCACCTCCTCACACATCTTATACCGGTCACATACATCTATATCGGTCCATACTTCATATCGGTCCACAACCACTACCGGTCAAAGAAGTTTCCCGGTCGTGCATCTTACCGGTCGAACAAGATACCGGTCGAAGCAAGTCACTGGTCGACCGCAAGACCTCGGTTTGTACACTTTGCGCCACAGTCTTGTCGCGCAAACCTCACTTTGCGCGACCCAAGGCTCACGCAAATCGCCCTTTGTGCGACCCACTACACACGCAAACCTCATTTTGCGCCAGTAATTGTTCACACAAGCATTGTTCACTGTTCACTTTTGCGAATTTTTTTTTGTTTTTTCAAAGTTTGATTTTTCAGTATTATTTGAAGCTTTCTACTGCGTGAGAGGACTACATTTAATTATTTTTGGAAATTTATTTTTCTGAAAATTTTTGAGTGTGGTTTTTATCTTGATTCTAACGATCTCATCTAGTTGATTCTCTTGGTACAGAAAAGTTTGCTTACTAACCATATTGCTAAAGATGTCTGAAGGTTACAGCCTTAATTTTGAAAAGATGACACATTCTGAAGCAAAAGCAAATGCTAAACGTCTTGCTAGACAGTTGTCAAGACATACAGACATGGCTTATGATTGTGAAAAGGAGATTAAAAAGCTCAAATCCGAGATGTTACCTCTTGAAGCTGAGAATGAAAATCTAAAGATTTAGAACTCATCTCTTCTTACTCAAATCAATGTTTTAAAAGAAAATTCAAAAGATTCTGATTCTAAAATTGACTTTGCAGGAATTATTGAGTCTAAAGAAAAAGAAATCTTAGATCTTCAAGCAAAGTTGAAAAGATCTGAGTCCAACTCTACATGGTCAAAGAAGGATGCAATGCAAAGAGAGCTTGAGGAGCTTAGAAGGAATACAAGTGTTGCAAATGATACTAGTAAAGGACTAAGACAGATAAATTCTCAAGTCTTTGCGGAAAGAGATAAACTAAAAGATAAAGTTCTCAGTCTTGAGGTTGAGATTAAAATGCTGAAAGAAAAGGCAACCCAATACAAAAGTTCAAGATGAAATGTTGAAGATTGAGAAAGAAAGAAAAGAATTTGCTAAGAAATTCTCTGATTTCTCCAGAAAAGCCTTTGAAGAGAAGAAATCATTAGAGCTTAGATGTGTTAAACTTTCTCAACAAGTTTCAGACTTTGAGAAGGTTATCATTATGGAAAGAGAAAAGGCTGAGAAAGAGAAGAAGACAGCTGAGCTGAAGGATGTAAATAAAGACTTTTCTAAAGAAAAGAAAGATCTAGAGACTGAGATAGCTAATCTGACAGGAAAGCTATCTGAGCTATCAACAAACATCTTGAAGGAGAAGAATGAAAAATTTGAGTTGCATAAGAAGTTTGATCTGATTACAAAGGAAAGAAACAGTTTGTCTTCAAAGATAAAGGAACTTGAAGAGATCGTATTCAAGGTGAAGCTGACTGAGCACAAGACGCCAGAGTCAATAGCTCAATCACCGAGAGATGATCAAACTGATTCAGATTGCTCACTCAAAAAGGCTTCAAGTTCACGTGTTTCAAATGTTTTCTATAATCCTTTCTGTGATTCAGATGATAGTCTTACTTCTAAATCTACTGATCAGATTCGTCCTTCTAACCTTTTCTATGACAAAAATGTTGATAGTTCAGGTAACTTCACGAAGGACAAGTCTCGGAAGAAAAGGTTCTGGAGAAGGGAAGATGAAGAAAAAGAAAGAGGAAATTGGATCTGGAGAGTTAAAGGATCTCCAGAAGAAAAGAAGAAAGAAGAATCATTTGTGCATACATCAAATGCTAAATGGAACTATGCTTCTAAAGGTAAAACTTTTGGCAAACCTGATCTGGTTTACACTATCAATCAACTGATCAGGTTATCACAAAAGAAAATTAGTTGTTCCTACTGTGGCTCAAATGATTTTGTAAGAAAAGATTATGTGAATAACTGGTATGGTTCTTATTTCATATCTCTCACTAGAACTGCAACTAACCCATTAGGACCCAATTACCAGTGGGTACCAAAAGCTAAATCTGTGTTGCAGGCACCCAAAGTTTGAGGGGGAGAAAGAACGAAGGCTTCTAAGTAAATCAACTTAGAACCCGTACCTCATTGTCAAAAGATGACTTCTAAGTATAACAACTTAGGACTCGGACGTCAATGACAAAGCGTTTGATATCTGAATGCAGATATTAAGGGGGAGCTTATATGCTTAATATTTCTACTGATATATTTTTCTGATTTAACTGACTTTTTACAGGTATCAAGGGGGAGGATATCTGAGTTTTGTCAAAGATACTTCATTGAAAATATTAATTTCAGGGGGAGTTAAGGACTCTGATTTACAGGTATATATTTCTAAACCTTACACTCTATCACTTGTTGAAAGATGAACAACTTTCACTTGTGAAAAATGGTTTCTTAAATGCTCAAATCACTTCCTATTCTTCAAAGATTTTCATGAATTGTGAAGTGTGATTTTAAATGATTTTTGGATGCTTAAATTGTCAAACTCTTTTTAGTTTGAGGGGGAGAATTGCATCGTCAAACACAACTGTTTTGACTTCTCCAAAAATTTTATTCTTCATGTAACTCTTTGCTTATTTGTGCTTTCATGTACAATAGCCTGTTGAACAACATGTTCTTTTAGGATCATACATGGGATTCAGTGTGAGAACTTAACAGATCTTCCATGGATTCACGATAACCAGTGTTTCCTACCCAGGAAGTATTCCCTGAGTGATTGAGGGGAGAGAGGTAAAAAGAATTGAGTGATGGTGTGTGACAAGGTAAAATAAAAAAGAGAGATTGGTTAGACGTGAGCTTAAAAAGAAAAAGGGTGAGAGAATAGAGTAAAAGAATATTAAACTTTGCACCAAACTTCTTTCTGAGCCGGGCAGCCACATCTACTGATTGGTTCACATTCTTTGGTGACCATCATTGAAATAGGCAACTAGCCCATGCTATCTCTTGCATACAACCCCACCAGCTACTCATTCTTTTCTCAAAAGGAGAATGTTTCACATTTTTTGGGGACGCAGCACATACGCCATTGGTTCTTCATTTGGAAGATACTAATATTGAAAAAGAAGGAAAGTTGTCCCACCTTCGAACCCTTTCTCATGCACATTGAGTCTTTGTATAATTTGTTGTTGTCTCAACAAGTTTACATACTTTGAGCCTACATTAAAAAGCAATCATCTATGCTTAATTCTTTCATACACGTGCACGAACACACAGAAATTTGTTTTCTGTCAGAACGTTCATAGATAACCATGTGTTATTCGATGATTGAATGGAAGACCTGGGGAGCCAACATCAAAACTAGTTCCTTATATAGTAACTTCGTGTTACTCAGTGACTTTGTGTCATTGACAGACACTCTAACTGAGTCATTTGTTGATTCAGGGTTCCCATTTTTAATTATTTGAATCTAAAAAGATTGAAATAATCACTTTCTCCATTTGAAGAGACTGCTCTTATTTCACACAGAGCTCGTTACATGAAGACAGTGCTCAACTGATGACCATATTCAAAGGGGGAGATTGTTTTGCAAAGTTTTGATGATGATGATTCTCACCACTCATCAAAAGGGGGGAGAATATACAAAGAAGGAGAATAATCAACAAAGAAGAATACAAGAAGAACGTTTGAAGCTATCAACTTCATATCTGAAGTTTTTCAAGAAAAGAGAAGAAAAGTGAAGACCTGAAGACTATTGCCAAAAAAAATTTAATCTTGAATCCAAAGGGGGAGATTGTTGGATCAAATAATTGTATTCAAGATTAAAGTTAAATTAGAGGGTCTAAACTGTATTTGTTTGATAGTTAAAGTTAGAGGGTTTATTTTGTAATAAGCTAATAATTATTAGTTATTGGGCCTCAAGCCTGCTTAGCATTTAGCAAAGCCCATTAGGCATTAGGCCTGGGTATTTAATGTTTTAATTAGTTTAGTTTTAGGGTTAACCTTTGATAATTACAATAATCATATTAGAGAGAGGTATCTATTTTCTCTGTATTCAAGGATATCAAAAACACACAAGGTTTAACTGTTTATTCAAGGGATTGGTATGTTATTCTGATCTTATATCTCTTGATCTATAATGTGTTTGTGTGTTTACTTATCAACTAGATTAATCTGGGATAACAATGAATAATACAACATTCACGATGAATAGTACACGAATTCATGATTCATGTATTATTCATCATGAATCGTGTATTATTCATCATGAATGTTGTGTTATTCATCATGAATGCTATATTATTTATGATGAATAATACATGAATGACCCATGGTGTGGACACGTGGCGCACTCTCCTTTATCCCCCGATTCACAACCGTAAATCGGTTTTCAATTGAACAGACCCCTATATATGTGTGTTTGTGTGTGTGTGTGTGCGCAAACACACAGGTCACATCCTCTTCGACACATTTTTGTCTCCAGCACATCATCTCCTAATTGACACTGTCACACCTCATCTTCATCTCATGCCATCACAGAATCACCACATCCTCATCCAGTTTTAAACCCATAGCCAACGCATCTTCATCCAGTAGTGTCGTGCACAATCATCACATCCACCATCGCAAAACCACCCATAGCCATCGCCGCATTCAATGGCAGATCTAGGATTTTTTGACAGTGGTATCACAAAATAGTTATCCTAATATAAACTATTTAAAAACTAATTATAAAATGATTACATAGACTTTGTTTTAGCTATTTTGGGTGCATTAATTATATATTAAGTATTTAAGTCATTAAAAAATTGGTAAATTAGTTTATTTTAAAAAAGTTGTCAGTTAAAACTTTAAAACCAGAAGGTGCATTTCCACTTTTCAATTTTCCACTTAGTGATCTCCATGATCGATTTGAGAAACAACATATTAATCTCAAATATAAACAAGTTAACCCTAAATTCAAAAGAGTTCTCAGATATAAACAAATTAACCTACAAAGTCAGTCCCTAATTAACAAAAAAACTCTAAAGTCTAAAAAATTAAACCAAATTAACTCTAAACAAATAACCCTAAAGTTACAGAGAGGACCTAAACAAATACATAAAATAACCCTAAAGAGTTGATTAACATGTTATTATGTTAACACTATTGCATCAGTATAAACAAATTAACCACAAACCAAAAAGACGCTAATAAAAATTTGTATTCACGTTAAATTTTATTGAAAAGTTTCACCTTATTATTCACACTAAATTTTATTAGAAAAATTCAAGAAAAATCAGTGACAAACATCAAGGCAAATGTGTATTTAATGATGATTAAATATTGCTTTTAGCATACACGCATGCCATTTTTTATTTTATTTAACATAAAAAATATTCAATATTATACTCATTTGGAAGGTATTGATGCGACCTTTTTAACAGTGTGATTTGTAAAAAAATATGTATTTTTATGTATTTTTAATTAATTAATATGATATGGGTATAAAATGAAAAAGGAAAAAAGAAAAGGAAGTAAATTAAAAACATTAAAGTCTTTGAAAGGTGAAAACCGTAACTTATCCTCAACTACCATCTCAACTTCCAGCATGAGTTTTATTTAAAATATTTTCATATAAAGCCCCTAAAACTTTTAAAGTTTATGGTTTCACCATAAGAAACATACGGTTTCACGTATGAAGACGTTAAAAAGTCACACTTAACCCCTAAAAATTAATGGTTTCATAGGAAACCACACCCTAAAGGGTGGATCCATCCGTGGTTGCATTGACACCCACAACCACGAAGCGTAAAGATAAAAACCAAAACCACCTTCATTTCCTTTGGTTCTAAACCTACCATTTTCATCTTCATCTGCATATGTTGATTTTGCGTTGGTAGAGGTGTACATTGATTGTGATGACAGTGGAGTTGCGGAGGGAGTGAATCATGGTGGTGGAGGTTTACCGGGAGGAAGGGTCGGCAACCAAAAGGGATGGTCGATGACAATAGAGGTAGTATCCGGGTAACAATAGTGGAAGATGAATGTTTGCTTAGGGTAAAATAGTAATTTGTGTATTTTGTCCAGGGTTGTTCCACATTTTTTGGTGGACAAAAAAAAACTATATTTATGTCCCACAAAATGAGTTTTTGTCCACCTTGTCCAACCTTGTTTGTCCCATTTCATTCCAAACATGAGACTATTCTTTTTTGTCCTTTCATGTCCGATGTAGTCTGTATATCAAACAAACACACCCCTAAAGCAACATTTCTAATACAGTTTGTAACATTCCAAAAATCTAAAAAAGAGTGACTAATTTAAAACTTTCGACAAACATCAAAACAACGAAATATTTTTCAAAAAGATCATACTTTCTCACTAAAGGCAAAACGAGGTTAAAAGTTAACAACCTTATAAGCCAATTCCTTACAAGGACTAGATTTGAATCACGTGATACAAAAACCCGATAAAAGTAGCTACCTCCAAAAGTTATCGAAAACATTCAAAAGAGCTAAGTCTTCACGTCCTTCTAACTAACCTCAACTCTTCTCAAGTGTCGCTAAAACTACCCTTATAAGGACCTGATGCACATGATGACAAGAAAAAGTTTTAGATTTAGAGTCAAGTGAGTTTAAACAGTTTATACTTTAAATAGAAACAGTAAAACTGAGTGAACACTTTAAATAACAAATTTTCGTAAGTGGAAACATGGTTACAAATAGTTGACACCTTTAAAAATAACCTTTTACACAATATTCCAAACAACAAATACATCTTTCGATGACAGGGGAGGCCCAATTTCATTGAATATGGCAAAACATAAGAGTAAGCCACTTATAAAAGTTATCGAGTTACATCTCGGATTTATTGACTTTAGTAAACACTATACCGAGTGTCACCTTAAGTCGATTTTAGTGCAAACCCTTCAAAGTTTCACCTCATGTCCATAATAGCTTTAGTGTTTACTGAACCACTCAGGGTCATCATATCTTTAGTGAGCACTTCCTCGAGTGTCACCTTAAGAATATCGAATCATAGTGTCCATTCGTTCTCTAGTTGAGTACCACCTCAAGGTTTCCATTTAACCTTTAGTATATACTCATTAGCATTCAAGATAAGAAGTTCAACCTTCCTACTTGACAACATAAAGCAATTAACCCTCATGCATAAAGGTTAAAACATCATAATCACAAACTTGACAAATTATATTATGAATGGTCAAATATACCCAACAACGTATATGCTACAAGTGATTATGCAAATATAAGCATTTAATGTTCACATAGACAAATGAACACCTAAAACTGAGTAAATTTGAAACAACCCTCTACGCAGGGTTCAATAATCCGATACACACTTTATGATTTGAAATGTCAAATGAACCCAACAACATGCATTTCTCAAAGGTTTATGCAATAACTGATGTTATTGCTAAATTATGTAACCCTCGTGAATTTTAAGCCTTCGCTCAAGCCATTTGTAACTCCTTTATGGGTAGTTAGTTGTATTTATATGATGTTTATGTCATTATTTCACTTTTTCATGTTTAGGGATGAAAAATAGAATTTTTGTGTAAAAAGAGGCTCACACGATTTTATCTGTGACCTTGGATCGTGACCAAGGTCGTGTAGTTCTCTATTGAATGGGGGTAGAGGCTTGTGAAGCTTAGCCTGCGACCTCAGTTGTGGCCTTGCTCGCGTGAAACATTATAGCATGGGATTAGGAGTGGGCCACTTGCCATGAGAGCTAAGGCCATGGGCAAGGTCGCGTGAACCAGACCCAGGTTACTCATTTTTCTCATATCCTCTTCTCTCTTCCACAAATTACGGTGGTTGGGCATTGAAGGCAGATCTAAACAGGTTTTTAAAGTGCTAAAGACTAAGGATTCAAATAAGGTCAAGATTCAAGACATCTTCCAAAGATCTAGGGTTCTTTTCTTGGCTTATAGAGTTAGGACCAAGGATTCAAATAAGGTCAAGATTCAAGACATCTTCCAAAGATCTAGGGTTCTTTTTTTGGCTTATAGAGTTATAGGTTTGTTTTAAAACCTAGCATTGTGAGTTCATCCTACTTTATAAAACTATATACATGTCAAAACGTTCTTGTTTTAGTCTTTAAATGTCTTCCTCATGAATCTTACACTAATCATATGGTTATTTGATCACATGGTCACTATTTGATGCAAAAGTGGTATGAAACTCTTGTGAGTTGATTTTCTTGATATGGGAAGTATCGTGAGATATAAAATAAAAGGGATTTTAATGTTGGGTTATTTCAACTTCAAATAGTGGTTCAATAAGCTTTCCTTATTTCATTTGGAGTTTATGTTGGTCTCAACCATTTGATTTGCTAATTACACAAATACATTCGATAAACACTTAAAAAAGTATTAGGATTTTTGTCTAGAATCCAAACCAAAAATAAAGGATAAGATTTTATCAGGTTTTGGTATAAGGATAAATTTTGAAATGCATTAAGAATCTGATATATATGTAATAGGATTCGAAATACATCAGGATTCAAAAGTTTTATCCATATCCGAAAGTTGTAGAACCCAAGTCTTGTACAATATCCAAAAATTATACACGATCTGAAATTATAAGGATCCGAAAATTTGTTTAGGATCCAAAATGTTCTTGGGATCTATAAACTTTTAGGGATCCAAATTTTGTCATAGCATCCAACTTCATAAAGAATCTGATTTTATGAAAAATAATCTTGCTGGGATCCGAAATATATATTATATTTTGGATAAAAGATATGAACAAGATTTCTCCTGTAAACATCTTATTATTATATTCAGTATTTGTCCAAGAAGAATGCTTTCAGCAAAATCGAAGACTAGTTTAATGTGACATTTGTTTTTTAAGAGGTCTAAAGTTTGAAGTCTTATTTCACTTCTGATTAATAAGAGGTGGTGCTTTAAGAGGTTATATGACATTAGGCTACCTCTTCTAATTTCATACGTATTTCAAGCTTAAGAGCCTCTGAAGTCTGAAAAAAAAACGGTCTGACCGATTCAAACTTTGGAGTTATTAAGAGGTTTAAAAAAAACAAACAGCCCCTGCGTGAAGTAGATAAATGTCAAAGTGGAAAAGATTGCCATCTAGCCAATGCTAAGTGATAATTTCATAGGTAAATCGATGTCAACATCTGAAGACTATCTTAGTTCATCAAATTTGATAGTACCTTATTTTATTTTTTCAATATCTTTTTGAGAGAAAATTTGTTATTAGCTAAATTATTTTCCTAGTTTCCGTAACAATATGTCATTCTTTGTCTTTATAAAACATACAAAATTAAACTTAAAAATTTGTTGTGTTTATAATCAACCCCTTCCATAAACACTTTATGTGTTAGTCATTACCAAACCAGGAACAACAAGTGGTATCAGAGCACTTTGTTTAAGAGCACTTTGTTTAATCTCATAAGGTACTCTGATAGTCAAGAGTAGACCTACATACAAAATTACTGGTGTGCAGACTACTGCTCAATCACAACAAAAAGAAATTTTGGAGGCCTCAAAAGTACCTACACCCAAGGTTTTAAAAAACGGAAACGAGCCTCGAGGCGTTTTCCTCTCAGGTACGAGAGGCGTAAGCCTCAAGGCGGTGAAGGCGTAAGTCCCAAAAATTAAGAGATTAAAATTCAGGATGAGATAAAAACTTATAAAAAAACATAGTTTTATATTTCAATACCAAATAAGTAAACAATAAAGCCCGTAATCCAATAAAACTATTTGTTATAAGTAAAAAATGTATATATTGTTGTAGGATAAGTGTGTCATCGTCTAAAGGATGTGACGATAAAGATAGAGATATAGATATTGATAAACATATCAGAGTTAGATTAAAACTGAAATATCTTGTGGTTATCTACTTGTATCTCATCCCTATTTAAAGGGCTTTTGATTAATGACAATTACAGATTCATTCTTTCCATTCTATTGTTGTTCTATTCGTTTTTCCCTTTAACACGTTATCAGGACGTTGTTCGTTTGGCTTACATCAGTTGAAACCAAGGTACAATTTTACTTATATGCTTTAAAAAACTTTTATTGTCATGTTTTTATGATTAAATCAAGATACTTTTTTTGTATTCTTCTTGAACTTTTTTCTTGTTTCTTCAAATCTAAACATGTTATTTTGTCGAGTTTCAATCCTACATTCAAGAATTAGGGAGACGAGCTAGGAGAGTAGTTGGTTTGGTGTATAGGGAAGAAAATTAGACTTAAACCATCTTGAACTCGTCTTTAATTAATCCAGTAAAAATATAGCTTTGTAAAATCACGAGTGAGTTGAGAGGGGAACAACACCTCGGAGAAATTTTCTTGATTTTTAATATGGATGTTTTTTTTCTAAATATTGTTAATTTATATCGATCTTCAACCTTTTTAATTATTTATTGATTAATTTATATATTAAATATACATCTCTACATAGTGCTATATTACCTTAATTAATTTAACATCATTTAGTTTTTATTGGATGATTTAAATTTTATTATTTTGAACAATTAGTATCCACGTAGGTTTGTTGATTTAACTATGTTAAATATTGTCATTTATCTTGTTGGGGCACTAATTTAATTTGCGTTAATTTAAATTAAATTAATTATGTTATTATGAGATATGATAATATTTATTTATTAATGTTTATCAAAATAGATTAAATATTTATATATTTAGATGATTAATTTAAAATGTTGATCTTAATATTCGTATATATAAATGCTTATCCGATTAGTTTACAATATTATTTATTTGTTTATTATTTGTTTATGTTAATTTATAAATGTTCATTTTAATTATAATTCATGACCTTATAATTATCTTTTGGAAGTTACACTTCCAACCCCCATAACCTTTATTATTTTGTCAAAAGCTCCATAATAGCATGGATGTTAAAATATCATTCAAATGCTTATTTTAATTATGAGTTCCTACTCACAATTTTCAACTTTATAATTAAATTTTGGAAGTTACACTTCCAAGCCCATATATTTTAATCTTTACCAAAAACTCCAAAAAATACTATTAAGGTATTAAAATTGGTTTCATATACCAAACTCAGTCATTTTGGTCTCATACCAAATGTTCTACAATTAACAATGTTATATTTAAATTAAATAAATCACAAGATATCGATTGGATTTTGTCAAACGAGTGTAAACAACCCTAAGGTTTGTAGGGACATAAGAAATCCATGTGATTCCCCTACTACCTGGAAATCCAATAGATTTAGTGATTTCTTTTTCGTAAATTGAAATATTGATGAAGTATTATCAACAAAATATAAACATACAAAAATCTAATATTGTTATGATAGTTGAAATTTCATAACCATAATCCATTTTCTTATCAAAAATAAAATCATATATTATTCTTTATATATATAAATGGTTGAAACAACTTATCCCAAAATCAACGTCGTAAACTCAAAAGAATCTGAGTATCATAAATTAGTATATAAACCTCCTTTTGAAAAGGTACAAGAAAATACCTAAAGGTCATCAACTCCCCATTGACTCTAAAACCAACCTCTTGAAAAGGTACAAACAAAAATGCCTTCATGTTTTGAGACAACATATAAATCCTAAGTTTCATAGGAATACCTTTAATATAAACCCCCAAAGAAATGTGGGATGTCCCGAAAGGGATAATCGGGAGTACTCATGAATATGTACTTCCCGAACTAATCGTACAGTGGAATGAAACCCACTTACTCGATTACAAAAAGGTAACTGATTTCAACAAAGAAATGTTATATCCATAACGCGTCTCAATCTCTGTGGCAAGGAACTCACAGAAGATGACATGATTCCTAACATTATTTTCCCCTTTCATATATCAAAAATATTAATGAACTAATATAAGTTGGAATGTAACCTTTAGACAAACTCGTCAACCTAATGCAAGTGGTTGAGAGACATAACAAGGTTCTTTCGAATAACAACACCATATATGTCGAGACAAAGAAAATTCTCGAGATCAATAATGAAAGCATTAAAGGTGGAAACAACTCCAAAGAACATAGAGTTAAAAACAATTTCACACATGTAATATTTATGCACTATGTAGACGAAACCCTAGAACGGGTCAGGGTCTTGGTAAGAGTCAGGAATGATTTTTCAACATCTGGAGTAGAAATACAACTACTGCCCCAGATGATAATGGAGAGTCAAATAAGAAATGCACTAAAGAGTGCTCTTGTAAAAAAAGGGAACAAGTTAAAAATGAACTATATCATATTAATTTAAGAATGATAAAGCATAGGTTTCTTTGAAATTTATTTTATAGTATTTTAATTAATTTCTTTTGCTTAAGTAAAATCGAATATGTAACCATTATAGATATAAAGAAATACATCAAAACAAATACAAAACTTTCAATATTCTCTGTTCCGTATAGGAATGTATCGAGGAGAACTTGATTTTTTGTAGGACATATTTCACACAATCTAAAATGATAGACAAATACTTATTTTATAATTCATCCAACCGAAATACTTAGACGATGAACTGTCATTTTCTTGTTGGTATAAGATTAATAGGAACCTTGTAAAGATATTCGTATAAAATGGAAATGAGCATATATACATAAATTCCAATAAATATGAAAGGAAACATATATCATGGAAACTAATGTGTCAAACTAGTAGATTATTGGGTCATCGAAACATTTTTTGTCACCAATAAAGAACTTTGGGGAAATGACACATATATGTTTCGACATGACCATGTAGGACACCATGGTTATGACATAGTGATCCGTGTATTGTCAAATACACAGACACATTCTCTTTCGAGTAACAGGCAAAATGAGGCAAATTGCAACTGTTGACTTCTGCAGCATAAGAAACAACATTGCCATCATAATATGCCCTCTCAAATACCTAAAAATTTTGTATATACCCTAATCCTTATCCAAGACAAGAATGAGATCATCCTAAAGCTAAGGACATAATACAAAAATATTCCATTGTTACAACGAATACAAGGTGATATTTATGGACATAAACATCCAGAATGCGGGCCATTAAAGTACTTTATGGTTCTGGTTTCGACACGATGAACGCATGTCGTATTATTGTCCACATGAAATACTGCACTCTTAGCACTAGCTATACGTTTAAGGGCTCACCACCCTGATTATTTCATCAAGTCTACATGACTTGGAATGCTGGAGAATTTACATCATAAGGATTTGATGTTAATTGCATATGTATTAGGATCAATGTAGAGTTTCCTATACCCCATGTGTATATATAAAATGGTCTCATAGAAGTTGTTATCAAAAGAATATGATGACATCTAGGGTATTAGTAATGCGCACCGATTTACCCACATCTACCTGGGGTTATGCAATTATTATATGCAGTTTTTTTCGTTTTTAGACCCACTGTTTGCTAACCATCCTCGTGCGTACCAATTGGTAACTGGATATAAGCCTGATAGTTTACATTTACGCATGTTTGGTTCTGTAGTATATGTTCCAATTGCGCCCCCACAGCGCATCAAAATGGGTCCGTAAAGACGACTTGGTATATGTTGGATATGAATCCCTAACAATTATCCGCTAATTAGAATATTTGACTAGTGATCTCTTTACCGCTAGATTTGCGGGTTGTCACTTTCATGATACAGTCTTCCTGTCGTTAGGGGGAGATAGGAAAAAGGATTTTCCATGGGAACGATAGGAAGTGTCATTGAATATTCCCACTCTATCTCATTTTGATCCCCAAAACTTCACAACGTAATGTTGAAGTCAAACGAATCAGAATCGATACCTGATATGTTTAATGTTATTCCAAAAGTGACAAAATCACATATACGAGTTGCAAATATACTCGCAACGTCAAAAAGTCCCCAACAGGGGCACAACGCCATTCGAAAGTGCGTTGTAATCACACATAGTGGAGGTGTGGTTGAGGTCGTAGCTACCAAATGGAAGTGGTGGAAGCTACTTGGTTCGATGGATACTATTCTAAATGAAGAGAATAGTTAGGCACACCCATTTATCATCAATACACAAAACTCTCATGAGATTGTCTCTAATTATAATTATCTCAATGAATCATCACTAGAGGACGCTCCGAAGTTAATATTGATTCTAGATATGAATATTAATCTCAAATGAACTATGAGAGTACATATGAGTCGATAAACAGATCATATATAATCATTGATGATTTATTCGCATATACGATGGCTCATAAGATGATCAAGCACGACGACATCGAACCAGGCTCAGTTGAATAATATCAACAAAGAGCATATTGACCTAAATGTAAAGAAGCAATCCAGAAAGAATTATATTCTTTGAAAAAAGGATCAGGTATTTGGTCTGGTAGTGCTAACCTACCAAGTGTAAAGCTTGTAGAACATAACTCAGTCTTTGTCAGAAAGCGCAACAAGAATAATGAAGTCCTAATATGTAAGACTCTCCTTTGGCACAAGGTTTCTCACAACGTCCTAGATTGACCACAAGGAGACTTACTCTCTCATAATGGATGTTATGACATCCGAATAATTTGTTAGCCTAGTAGTTTCCGAAGGACTGGAAATGCAGCTCATGAATGTAGTTACCACATATCTCTACGGGGATCTAGATTTAGAGATATATAAAAGTGCTTGATGATATTACATTACCAAAATCAAGTAACTCTAAACCACGAAATGCGTTTGCAATAAAATTGAAACGCCCACTTTATAGATTAAAACAATATAAGCGAATGTGGTATACCCGCCTAATGGAATACTTGATTGGGAAATGATATATAAGAACGATGAACTGTTCCCTTGCGTATTTATTATGAAAACAAGTTCTAGATTTTCAAAGTAGCTCTATATGTCAATGTTATGAACATAATATGCACTCTTGATGAAATAAGAGAAACCACAAGCTACTTGAAACCTGATTTTGAGAGGAAAGATCTTGGGAAAACTTGGTTTTGTCTAAATATTTAAGCTAGGACACCGAGTTTGTAAAATATTAATTCACCGATCGCATATGTCCAGAAAATAATCAGGCAATTTAATATGGACAAAGCGTATCCGGTTAGCACTTCCATGATCGGTCGAAGTGTCAGATATAAGGAAAGATCCATTTCGTCTAAAGGATGATGACGAAAAATGCTGGGAGCTAGAATTCCCTATCTAAGTACAATATGCGCATTATCGTACTTAGCATAATACCCTTGACCATATATTATATTTCTCAATGAACTTGTTAGCTAGATTTAGCTCAGCGCCAATGCAAATTCGTTTGAATGATATCAAAATTAATCTTTTGGAACCATTGACATGGGCTTATACTTTCCCTATAGAAAAAAAAATGGGATTGATAATGGAACTTCAATACCTACTTAGAATATAAGCAGCAAAAGTACTAGCTCTTATAGAAAAACACCAAACAATGTCTTGGTATGTGTTTGTTGATATTAGGTATATGTCTGACTCATAGAAAGGTTGTTCTCAAACTGGATAAGGAATTACCACAATGAACACCCAGATTGCTTGAAAGTAAGCTAAGCAAACCCTTGTAAATACCTCCATGAACTATTCCAAGAATATTACTCTCATGAGATAATTAAAGAATGTATATGATTAAGGACTATCATTACATATATTAGAGGAGCTAGTAATTTTGGGTTTAACCAGTATCCTACTTGCATATATGGAAATAATGGATCATGTATCGAAGAAATGAACATAAGATGCATCAAGGGTGGTAACACAAAGTATATTTTGCTTAAGTTTCTATACAATCAGCAATAAAAGACTCTCCTTTAGATTCAAATGAATCAAGTAATGTGTCAAAAGAATGTTACATATTTTACCAAGTCATTACCTAAAACCATATATTGGGAAACATGTAGAAAGTAAATGCAAATATTTTTCAAACTCCCTTGATTAATGCACGAATCAGGGGGGGGGTAGTAGACAAAAAGGGGAGTCTACTATATTTATGATATTGGTATGTTGTGCTCTTTCCTTCAACCAAGGTTTTATTTTTCTCATTGGGTTTTGTTCCTTGGTGTAAGGTTTTAGTGAGACAACGGTTTATATAACATCATGTTTTCCTAACTCATGGTTAATGTACGAATCTAAGAGAAAACTAGACTGAAGGATAAGTCTATGTATTGCAAAGAAGTTGGTGCGTTGTAATTTTTCCTTCGTTAGACTTTTATTTTTTCCCACTGGGTTTTTATTTTGGCGTAAGGTTTTAACGAGACAACAATTGTGCACCATCACTCCTTTAACTCGTCACAAGGGGGAGTGTTGTAGGATAAGTGTGTCATCGTCTAAAGGATGTGACGATAAAGATAGAGATATAGATATTGATAAACATATCAGAGTTAGATTGGAACTAAAATATCTTGTGGTAATCTGCTTGTATCTCATCCCTATTTAAAGGGCTTTTGATTAATGAGAATTACAGATTCATTCTTTCCATTCTATTGTTGTTCTATTCGTTTTTCCCTATAACTATATATATATATATATATGTAAACAAATGATACATAATTTATATAAAAAACAGAGATGTATATAAAATAGAATATATATGTTTTATATATGTAAATAATTCACAATATATGTATATTCACGATGCAGAAAACAGAAATAAGTTCAAAATATATGTATATTCTAGTATACACTGGATAATATATATTTTACAAGTACACTTGTTGGATTCCAACAATAAGTGAGAGAAGAATAGTTATATATATATATATATATATATATATAGGGTGTGCTTCTTTTGCAAACCAAATAATTTGTACAAACTATGCAAACCAATCTTAGCCGTTCATCAAGTCTAATAAATATATGATTTTATTATGTTTCCTAATTTAAAATCATGATTATAATGAATAAACTTAACATTTCCTAATTTAAAATCATGATTGTAATGAATAAACTTAACATTTTCCATATATATATCACAATCATTATTAATGAATCATAATCATTATTCATAAATATATCTATTATTTCCTAATATAGTGGTTTGCATAGTTTGTACAAATTGTTTGGTTTACAAAAGAAACGCACCCTATATATATATATATATATATATATATAATTTTCCAGGACTGAGTGGAGAAGAAAAAAAAATATTCATGTGTGTTTGTAATTGTGTGAGGGAGGAAATAAAGCACTTAATTATAATGTCTTTACATGTAATGTTATAGGCTATAAGCTCAAATCTCTTTTATACTTTTCCAATTTTTATAGTATTAACAAGATAAGAGGAAGGAAAAAAAAATTCACATGAAGTGTTACAATTTTTACCATTGATATTTATTTTATGTTAATACGTATTTGGGTTGGGTTCAACACCCACTAACTAGTTAAATGATGTTGAATCCTTAGCATTAGTTTTGAACAAAAGAGGATCGGTCACTGGGCTGCTTATATTGGGCCACAAATGGCAGCCCATTATGCAACAATAGTGGGCCATTATTTTAACGGGTTCAATTTTTTTTACATTTTTTTTTTGTTAGGTCATAGAGTCGAGTTCATTATTCGTACTCCATTAAATTATTAGAAAAGAAAGAGAAGAGAAAGATAAAAAAAAAAAATCAAACTTTACAACAAAAATATTAACTATTTTATAGGATACTATTTGAAAAAATGTTTTAAAAAAACGGGTTTATTTAAGACACCTAAAAGCGTTCTATAAACTATTACAATGTCTTTTGATAGGATATTTTTTAGTCCTTTAAATAAAGTTTTATAAAGCAGTCTATTAGGACGCTTAGAAATTGGTGACGTCCTATAAACTCCATTTTGTTGTAGTGAAAAAAGGGAGATTGATAGTCGGGCAAACGACGACGATAGAGAACGAACACCGATGGGGCAGCAAGGGGTGGTGAGGGGGAGTGATACCGTTGGGTGCAAGGGGTGTGAATGTCGTAGGCTTTGAAAATGGTAAAACCGGTTTAGGTTTTTTTAACTTTAAAAATCTTTCTAACTTGTTATAGGTAGATTTTTTGAGTTAAAATATTGTTATTGTTATTATAATAATTTCTAAAAACTCAACGATTTATTTGTTTAAAAAAATAATCAAAGACTTAATCATTTAAATAATAAAGTTCATTGTCTAAAAATTTAATTATTCAAAATGAAAAAATTTATTGGATTTTTCTCATTTTATATTTTCTATTTTAATTGGCCTAGATTTAGGCTATGTATGGCAACTAGTTGATAAAGTGAAAATATCTAAAACAATATTACATTCAACTCCAACAAATTTAAATTTTAGAGATTTTAAAACAATTTATATTATTATAATATTTTCTAATTTATCATCCAACACATTTAAAAAAAACTTAATATAAAATGATAAAAATTGAATCTTATTGGTGGAATTAAATAAAATAATCATTTCTCTCTCCTACCATCAAGTTTTAGAGAATTCTTTAAACTTGAAATTTTTTAAGTTTTATCTATTATAACAAACAAGATAGCAAAGCTGTTGGAGAGGTTTAGAGAACAAAAACTCATTTTTTTCTATTTTAGCAAAGTTGTTGGAGATGCTCTTATAGGAAAGGTGTTGGAGATGCTCTAAGCTAGCTGGTAGATGATACGCTAGCTTATAGCGGTTAGATGATAAACTAGCTGATGCATAAATCACGTTTGACAAAAACTAGCTGATAAACATGTAAAATGACTAAAAAGAAGATCTTCAAAAATAATAATTAATTACAATATTTCATAATATAATTGAAAACAAATTTATAGTAATATAATATGTTGCTTAATACAAACAAGATAGGAAAAAAAAACCAAATAATATAATATATTAATTAAATGATATTAAAATTTATTACATATTTAATTAAATATTTACTTACATTCCATTGGTAATTTTAGTCATTCAAAAAAGTTTTTTTTTTAATTTTACCAACAGATTTCTGATGAACGACAACATATCCAGAGAAAAAAGTGAACTTTTCCGGATCCGTCAGTAATTACCGGCGGAAAAATCTATCAGTGAAAATCACATTTCTAGTAGTGGATTGTTGCTTGTTTGAGGTCGAAGAATTGTTGCAGAGTTGATATAGTTATCGTAAAAGGTTTCTGGAACAGACCTAAAGTTTTACATTCGGAACAGATGGTGTCGTCGAAAAGAAGGAAGACGTAAAGGATAGTTGTCCGAGGATCTCAACAAGGCTCTCATACCATGTAAATTAATGAGATTGAGAAATATTATATGCGTTATTAGTCAGAAGGTTAAACTTATACAAGTCTACCTTATTATCAAAAGGAAATGACTTTTAACTATCAAAGGCTTACAAAGTACAGCATAGGGCCTTTCGCCATGCCTCGTAACCTTACATTTATGAAGGACAACGATTCAAATCTCATCAAAGGTATTGAGAAATGTATGAGTTTAATTCACCGTGTATATATATATATATATATATATAGTGAGAAGTTCATTTGATAAATGCTAAATGTATGAGAAATAGAGAAATGATCCTAGCCCTTTATCTGATCAACATTCAATCACCTAAACAACGTTAGTTTGAGTCTAGGTATCCAAAATCAACACCTAATTCTCTCAAACTTATGCTCTGATACCAACTTGTGACACCCTCAATCTAGAAATAGCAACTAATTTAAAATTTTCTAATTACATCGATGACTGAATCATCTACAACAACAAATTAAGGTTTAACTTCAATAAACACATTTCAATCCTTATACGTGATCTATAAAAGGTACAGATGTTACTAAAACCCAATAACATTCACTATCTCCAATTGCGGAAGACTTCACCAAACTACTTACCCTCGAGTAAATCCAGTGCTCATCTCTTCATGGTACTGCTAGAACCATTTCCCAAACTGAAAACCTGATGCACATGCCGACAAATAAAAATGTTAGGCTTAACACCTAGTGAGCTCAAGAGTTTTCCTTAGATATATATAAAGCAGTAACTTTAATAATGTTATTTAAATCATGATTTCCAAAATGAGATACATTTAGTTTGAAAGCAACCAAGATGAAATACATCAAATCTGAAAACAATCTCTTTTTCAACATTCACCCTTTTCGTGATTAATGCCATAAAACAAAATACCTCTTTGATATAAATCCAAACCCAAAACTCACGTAAAGCATAGCTGACATTTTAATAATCAAATACTGAAACATAGATAAACTCTATCATCCAAAATATTCCAAAACCATGCATAAAGTTCAGTGTGCAAAACCCGAGAACATGGATAACAATCCATATCCAAAACATCACCGAAAACATGGATTATAAAACTCCATAACCAAAACAACACCTTGCAGTGACGGGGAAGACCCGATTACATAGTATACGACGGAACACAAAAATAGGTCATATAACTATATAGGAAACCAAAACATATGGGTTATACCCATAAAACATACCAAGCTCAAATCCTCTAAGTCTATTGCTCGAAAACATCAAGTCAATCCCTTTAGGTCTATTCTTGAGAGTTCCAAAACGGGGAACTTTAGCACAAGGGAATTACACCTTACTGCCCATGGGACGCTGCCCGACCGTATAGGTCCACACCTTACTTACCATGGTGACTCGATGCCTATTTCGTGCCAAAGTGGTGAACTTGTCCAAACGGGACAAAAGAACACCGTGTCTATGGATCCATTGCACTAACTAAAACATTACATGACTCAAAACGAATGAACTAACGCATTCAAAACATGTAATTCTCAAATAAGATGCAGTAAATGCAAATCATAACCAAACACTCTACATTGAGCTATTAAAATCGGACAAGTGTCCTCAGAACCCAACAAAATCCAAACCGAGCCATAAGCTCAACAAGTACAGAGACTCAACGTTGAAAAACATAGAATGAAACGAAACGTAAACAATCCGCCTTTATGTAAACCCATGCTCCAAAATTTAGAGATGACTCCCACATAGATTAAATTGGGACAAAACATTTTCCAAGTGAGTTTATAAGATTTATCCTTTCAAAACGTCCCATAACACAACACCAATCATTTCTTCAAAACACCAATAAAATACTTTTATACTCTAAAAAATATACTTCCATGAAATAAACCATTAAGATACCAAAATATATGATTTATTTTTCAAAATGTCCAAAGTCCCAAATGTGAGTATTTTACAAGTTTACAAAGTTAAGACACTTCAAATAACCAAAACTTATCAAATAACCCAATAGTTAATAATTTCATGTAAAACATATAAACATGTAAAGATTGACATTTTGGCATGTACACTGTTTTCACAAATCAACTTGAACTCACCTTGCTAGATTTAGGCTAAATCTAGGTTTTACCCCTAAAACTTGAATCTCTATTGATGAAGGCTTGAATCACCAAGAAAACTTCATAGATATTAGATCCAACACATCTACAAGATCACCTTCACCACATAAGTCATCAAAATCACACCCAAGTTGAAAGATAAAAGGGAAAGGATGAAACCATCAAACCCTAACTTAACATTGAGAGAGATGAGGAGCTTACCACCACAAAATACTCTTACATTCTCCAATAGACTTCAAATATCTTGCTATATCCTTGAAGATATCTCAAAAACGAAACCATGGTAACTTGAATCACCAAAAACGGAGTTGTGATGCAAAAGTTATGAAGAAATGAAGTTATAAGGCTGAAAATCGGGTTTTATGCTCGAACAGGGCGTTTCGAGACTTACCACGCGGCCATAAGTCGCGGCATAAGTCGCCCGCTTCCCCCTAAGTCGCGTGGGTTGCTTTAAGTCGCGGCACAAGTCGCGTAGTGCACTGTCCGCCCGGTTTTCTTCTCGTTCACTATTTTGGCCGTAACTTATTCGTTATAGCTCCGATTTTGCTCCATCATCCACCAAGACTATAAAATCTAGGATTCAAGTCCAAAATCCTATATCTTATTTTTCCCTTAAAATTACCGATTTCTGTATTAACTTGAAATGATACTTTTCGAAATTCGGGGTGTTACAATCCTCCCAACCTTAAAAGAGATTTCGTCCTCGAAATTTGGCACCAACCAAACACCCAACGTCACCTTTAGCGAGGTCAATCGGTTCTCTCCCCAAAAGGAATGCCTCCACGATACCTTGCCTCATGTACGAAACCGATTACATCCCATTTAAGGTTGTCATTGTGTCCCTCGTAACAAGTCACTACGCACCTGAGCTCAAAGTTCGACTTACCCCACTGATGACGGTGTGAACATCGAATCCTTATTAAGTCATTTTCCTATTATTAGGATCTCAATTTCCTACCAACCTTCGGTTGCACTCATCACCTCAATAATAGCTCCCGACCTTAACCAACGATTCCCACTAGGGATACCTCAAAGTGGACTTCACCCTTAAATACTTCTAATCATCCTTCATTGAATTACGTTACACTCCTTTCTTGCCTTTAAGACTATGACAACCTTTGCAGAAACGATCCGACCACCGCTAACTATACTCCTTTAGATTCCAAATACTCGCAACCATTTTGGCTTGACCCGAGCGGTAAGGAATCCGTATAAAATTGTTGAGTTGATCACTCGTTGCTGTTACAGAAACGATGTATATACTCTTGACAAATCAAGGCCTCCTAAATACTCGAGTTCCACTTAAGGTCTACCTTGATATCCCCATTAAATCTCTCCAATGAATAATACCATAAAAGATTCATCGTCCCTTCCTTGACGAAGTTCTTAACACTAGTTTGGTCTGATCCAACACAACGATAAATTTGTTTCCCAAGGCACAACATCTGTAAGGGTTCTCAAACTTCCCTTAATCAAAGCATCGGTATAACGTTTCACCCAGAAACGTACCATCACACTCTACAGATAGTCGCTTATCCCAAACTCCAAGGTTACACAACTCCAATGGTGCATTTAAACATCGATCGTCAAATCAGCGAAAATTCTTGCCATTTATAGGAATACAATTGATCGATCCCTAATTACCAGTGTCTATTCTCCTTAAGTTACCACTCAAATTGCAAGCACACCGGATCCATCGAAAGTGCACTGAAGCACCCCCAACAGTTATTGTTCTCAAAATCGAAAGTCGACACCTATCCTCCAAACGTCTATACTGCAAACATGGGTATACCACCACATAATCATTCCAGATTTGCATTGTCAAATTAAAGTTGACACCTAACATGACACTAAAATTCCAATCTTACATCTTAACAAACGAACCACAATATTTCCTTTATTCGCGAAGGTTCTTTAAGATGGTACACCACCAACACATAACATGATGTCTAACAACAACCCAACGATTCAAATCCAACCATATGCAAACAACCATACAAGACTTTAACCCGAAGATTTACCGAAACAGAAAGATCGCCACTTAAATAACTGGGAGAATACAGGAATCTAATACTTCTGTGCACCGATTCATAAAACCGAAACCCAAAATTCGAAACTGACCACGGATCGGTAAATCCGACGCTTCATTTTCCAAGGACTCCTCTAGTCCTGATTACAACTCCTTTCATGGGAGGGGTTCAAATCTACATGCTCTAATGAGTTCAAGGTTTTTCAACTACTATACCAAATTTTTTTTAAAACTTCTAAGTGCAAAAGCTTTAGAAACGCACAAATAATAGTAACCCACTATTGTTAACTCGGTAGGTGTACAAAGTGATCACCAACGTCACGTATATAAAACCTTTACAAATATTCATTTGATCAATACTTACGTTAATAAAAACGGTAACAAAAGATGCGCAACAAAATTTTCAAACGGACTACCATGGTCCTAGCATGCATCAATTCATATTATGCATATGGAAAATAATTTTCCGCACTATAACATGTGCAATAAAAGTTTGTACAACTCCCAAAAGAGAATTTCACATCTTCAACTTTAAAATATTTCCCTTTAAAAATACACAAAAACGTCGGAGGATAAAATCCCCAACAAGGCCCATATACGTCCGTTTATTTCCCCAAATTTAGCAACACAATAGGAACGTAAACAAATTTTAAATCGAGTCCAAATTTTGGGCCGCACAGATAAAACGCACTTGCCCAAAGCGGTAACTACAATGATATGTAAACCGATAATTCATTTAATGCATTGCGGAAAACTTACGACAACAAAGTCAACAATTGAAGCACCTTTAGATCAACAGTTCTATCTGAAGCAACACAAATCTTTTATATGTTTACTCACACCAACAGTATAATTTAATCCAAATACAAATAGTATACAACGATTGACACTTGTATAAAGCCCAAAGATAAATCACATGATAATGAAACTTCCCCAAAACAACATGTGGGTTGACATCTATTAACAAACCTATAAATTAATGCACACAATAATGCATGTATACACGTTCCAAAATTTATCTACGCGACGCAAAATGTCGTAAGATAAGACACCATGAAACCCAACTGAATTTTCATAAAACTCATTAACGCTAAAATCAAGCGGTGTCAAGATTTTCATTTCCCAACATAAAAGTATAAGACGACCATATGTCTAAAAATGTTAAAATTCTAAGAGTTTCTCTTTTATCGCAAAGTGGAATAAAGTGTCACTTTTCAACAAAATTTACATGATACGCGACGCCTAATAAACTCATAAATTTACACGCAATGAAGTTAAAACTTACGCATTTCAAAGTTGACTCACGCGCCGAAAAACATCGCAAAACGATACCCCATAAAATTTAACAAAACTCGTACAAACTAAGATTCCCAAGAAACTCAAACGCAAAAAAAATGTGAGAATAACTTCTTCTTTAAAACCTTAACATACTTGAAGGAGATCCAATGTCAAGGTTAAAATTTCGCAGTTACTTGCGGGATATCCCAAATAACATTAAGACCCGAATATTACAATATCCGAAAAGAAGTAGCATTAGACCAGAACTGAGGTGAAGAGATTTTCAATGAGGATTTGCAACCACGTGCAACAAAACGATTTCATGCATGCTTAAATTCACAGTTTAAAATCTATTGAGTGTTAAATGCCTTACCAAGACTTCATAACATAACTCACTTTATACTTTGAAAGTATGAGAAACAATTGATGCAAACTTATTTTAGTAATGAATTTCGTGCTTGAATTTTGGTCGGCTCTTGGCATCCTAGGTCCACGCTTCTCAATTTCCTAGCCACGCTATCGACAACCGGATGCATCAAACATCCTAAAGCAATAATCACACTAATCCGATTAACTTACAATCTATTCTTGAAATAGAGTCTCTTTATCAAGCCTATGGTTCTAATTTCAACCAATAACTCCGACACCAAAATGGTCAACTTAATGCATTCATCGCATTTAATTATCACTCCAAAGTGACAATGCTGAAAACATCAACTCTTTCTTGGACTACTCGCTTAGAAACTTCTTTACTACCCCAACGGTCATCCCACCAAGGTAGTAAAAGTATCCACATGTAGCATGTAGGTTCACCATGACAGTGGCCAGGTGCCATTAGGAACGTACCGTACATGATCATCCTTGCTATCCTCGACAAGTTTCCCGTTTCTAGCGACCCAACCAACTCCCAAATATCCTATCCTAAGGTACCAAATGGTGCAATTCTCTCATTCAATCACCTAAACAATGTTAATTTAAGTCTAGGTATCCAAAATCAACACCTAATTCTCTCAAACTTATGCTCTGATACCAACTTGTGACACCCTCAATCTAGAAATAACAACTAATTTAAAATTTTCTAATTACATCGATGACTGAATCATCTACAACAACAAATTAAGGTTTAACTTCAATAAACACATTTCAATCCGTATACGTGATCTATAAAAGGTACAGATGTTACTAAAACCCAATAACATTCACTATCTCCAATTGCGGAAAAATTCACCAAACAACTTACCCCCGAGTAAATCCAGTGCTCATCTCTTCATGGTACTGCTAGAACCATTTCCCAAACTGAAAACCTGATGCACATGCCGACAAATAAAAACGTTAGGCTTAACACCTAGTGAGCTCAAGAGTTTTCCTTAGATATATATAAAACAATAACTTTAATAATGTTATTTAAATCATGATTTCCAAAATGAGATACATTTAGTTTGAAAGCAACCAAGATGAAATACATCAAACCTGAAAACAATCTCTTTTTCAACATTCACCCTTTTCGTGATTAATGCCATAAAACAAAACACCTCTTTGATATAAATCCAAACCAAAAACTCACGTAAAGCATAACTAACATTTTAATAATCAAATACTGAAACATAGATAAACTCTATCATCCAAAATATTCCAAAACCATGCATAAAGTTCAGTGTGCAAAACCCGAGAACATGGATAACAATCCATACCCAAAACATCACTGAAAACATGGATTATAAAACTCCATAACCAAAACAACACCTTGCAGTGACGGGGAAGACCCGATTACATAGTATACGACGGAACACAAAAATAGGTCATATAACTATGTAGGAAACCAAAACAAATGGGTTATACCCATAAAACATACCAAGCTCAACTCCTCTAAGTCTATTGCTCGAAAACATCAAGTCAACCCCTCTAGGTCTATTCTTGAGAGTTCCAAAACGGGGAACTCTAGCACAAGGGAATTACACCTTACTGCCCATGGGACGCTGCCCGACCGTATAGGTCCACATCTTACTTACCATGGTGACTCGATGCCTATTTCGTGCCAAAGTGGTGAACTTGTCCAAACGGGACAAAAGAACACCGTGTCTATGGATCCATTGCACTAACTAAAACATTACATGACTCAAAACGAATGAACTAACGCATTCAAAACATGTAATTCTCAAATAAGATGCAGTAAATGCAAATCATAACCAAACACTCTACATTGAGCTATTAAAATCGGACAAGTGTCCTCAGAACCCAACAAAATCCAAACCAAGCCATAAGCTCAACAAGTACAGAGACTCAACGTTGAAAAACATAAAATGAAACCAAACGTAAACAATCCACCTTTATGTAAACCCATGCTCCAAAATTTAGAGATGACTCCCACATAGATTAAATTGGGACAAAACATTTTCCAAGTGAGTTTATAAGATTTATCCTTTCAAAACGTCCCATAACACAACACCAATCATTTCTTCAAAACACCAATAAAATACTTTTATACTCAAAAAAATATACTTCCATGAAATAAACCATTAAGATACCAAAATATATGATTTATTTATCAAAATGCCCAAAGTCCCAAATGTGGGTATTTTACAAGTTTACAAAGTTAAGACACTTCAAATAACCAAAACTTATCAAATAACCCAATAGTTAATAATTTCATGTAAAACATATAAACATGTAAAGATTGATATTTTGGCATGTACACCGTTTTCACAAATCAACGTGAACTCACCTTGCTAGATTTAGGCTAAATCTAGGTTTTACCCCCAAAACTTGAATCTCCATTGATGAAGGCTTGAATCTCCAAGAAACCTCCCTATATCTTAGATACAACACATCTACAAGATCACCTTCACCACATAAGTCATCAAAATCACACCCAAGTTGAAAGATAAAAGGGAAAGGATGAAACCATCAAACCCTAACTTAACATTGAGAGAGATGAGGAGCTTACCACCACAAAATACTCTTACATTCTCCAATAGACTTCAAATCTCTTCCTATATCCTTGAAGAGCTCTCAAAAATGAAACCATGGAAACTTGAATCACCAAAAACGGAGTTGTGATGCAAAAGTTATGAAGAAATGAAGTTCTAGGGCTGAAAATCGGGTTTTATGCTCGAACAGGGCGTTTCGCGACTTACCATGCGGCCATAAGTCGCGGAATAAGTCGCTCGCTTCCCCCTAAGTCGCGCGGGTGGCTCTAAGTCGCGTCACAAGTCGCGTAGTGCACTGTCCGCCCGGTTTTCTTCTCGTTCACTATTTTGGCCGTAACTTATTCGTTATAGCTCTGATTTTGATCAGGAAAGAACCGTTGGACTCGTAATTGGATCCTTCATCCACCAAGACTATAAAATCTAGGATTCAAGTCCAAACTCCAATATCTTATTTTTTCCTTAAAATTACTGATTTCTGTATTAACTTGAAACAATACTTTTCGAAATTCGGGGTGTTACAGTTACGGTGTTGAAAACGCGATATCTTACGACGTTGAAGAAAGTGTTGAAGAAGGTGATGTCGAGTTACATACTCACGGTGTCGAGGTATTGTACAGACTTGAACGTACATAAATATTCATAATGAATATAACACATATATATAGCATTTCACGTAAAAAACGGTTAAAAGAACAAAAAAAACTATATCGAGATAGATGTCATATCGAAGAGCACGAAATTCTCGTTTTTTATGTAATTTGTTTGATTAAAATATTAGTAATTTTTAAGATAATTTATTTTAAACCTTAATTGGATAAAAGTTTTTAATTAAAAAAGAAAATAAAAAGTCAAATATGGTAGGGGTGAGTATAAATTATCTTCCATTTTTACCCCTAAGCATCTTAAAATTAAAAACTTTATTTAATATGAGTTATTGGATCAATAGAGATGAAATGACTAAGATTTGTCCTCACGTGCACAATGAAAATTGAATTTTCATTTAAACTTTTCTCTCTCTCTCTCTCTCTATATATATATATATATATATATATATATATACACTTCAAAAAATAGATTATAAAATACATAAAAAGTTAATAACACATATTTAGTATAGTTAATTATCTAAATCTATGATACACTTTCCTTAATGTTATTGGTGATTTTAGTATTATCAATCATTTTAGTGTAATTGTGATTTACTTGAGAACGATTAATGTGATAAGGCAAACATACGAGGTGCGGAGTGCACACTCA
This sequence comes from Arctium minus, assembly GCA_954870635.1. Classification (NCBI taxonomy): domain Eukaryota; kingdom Viridiplantae; phylum Streptophyta; class Magnoliopsida; order Asterales; family Asteraceae; genus Arctium; species Arctium minus. The sequence goes on along the minus strand of OX941087.1, from coordinate 25,229,154 downwards.
CAAATATTGCTCCTATTACCTTAGATTACCATAAGGTGGAGGCCAAAGGGGCCACACCCAGGGGCAGCGCCCCTAGCAGGGTTTGGGATAGCTGCTCGAGGTTTATGGATTTTATGAAAAGGACAAACTTAGTGAAAATTTCACTAAGTATAAGTTTGGGTTAGTATAAACAGAGATCTAATTCTTCTTATCAAAATGCTGATGTAACACTAAAAAGTTCTAAGTTTAAATCTGAGTATGAACACTCAGAGACCTGGACTATGCATCCATACTTGGGGTCTTTGCATTCAAACTTATTGTCAGTGAAATTGACTAAGTTTGGAACTCAGGACTGTAGAGTCAGACTTAGAGTCTTTGGACTCAAACTTGTACTTTGGAGTCAGAGTTCGAGTGTTTGAAGTCAGACTTCGAACCTGGAACTCTAATTCTGTTATAACTGCTTTTCAATTTTATCCATTAACGTTTATGACCGTTTCACTGTCCATAACCGTCGATTTCATTTATAAATATGTAAACGAGAATCTGGAGGTATATGTATATATATATATATAGAGAGAGAGGGGTGTTCAAATGCAACCCTTTTTAATGGTGCAACCCCATGCAACCCACCTATCTACTACTCATTTTGTTTTCACCTTTTTAATTAAAAAAGGTGAAAATAAAATGAGTGGTAGATAGGTGGGTTGCATGGGTTGCACCATTAAAAAGGTTGCATAATAACTCACCTCTATCTATCTATCTCTCTCTCTCTCTCTCTCTCTCTCTCTATATATATATATATATATATATATATATATATATATATATATATATATATATATATATATATATATATGGGGCCTAATCAAATGAGATCTAGATAGTTTGTGGTAACCGTGAGATCCAACGTGAGCTACTCATTTAATATAATTAATTTTGTTTTTAAAATAAAGTAGAAGGATAATTTGGTAAATTGATAATTTGAATTTTCTTTTTATAAAATAATCAATTCCTTATTTGACACATTCCAAATTCTAATCACATGCTTACCTATTCTAATTTCAATTACCATAATTTACTATTGTAAATTCCACCGTCGGCCACAATCTACGAGAATCAACCCCTTCCCCACGACAACTTACCATATCCGTCGAGCGAGCCCCTTTCTTCACCTCTAGCACCACCACCCGCCTCTTGCTATGGCCGCCACCATTTTCTTTTCGACCACAGAGGTTGAAACCAGAGGAATATGAATAGGAACATCAGAGTGCATATGGATTCGTTATCCACAGGAACAGGAACGTCATATTTTTGCTTTCTTATTTGAACCTGATGGCTTCGTTAATGAATTTCGATTAAAGTTGGGTGGTAGGTTTGATTTTGATTTTGTCTTCCTTGCTCCTTTAGATCTTTATTTTTCAACTTTTTTCAGCAACATACCTGGAATGTTTTTTTCTTTATCAAACCCAGATCGTGAGGCTTCGGCTGCAACTCTATCAAACCCAGATCTGAAAACTCCAGATCTCCATCTCCAGATCTGCAACATGGGGAAGAAGATGAAGAAATAGAGGATTTTGTATGGTAATCACAATGTAACACAGTTGGTATCATAGTGGCACCACAGTTGGTATTACCGTCGTATCATAATGGGTATCACATTTATATGTTAATCACAGTGTAACACGATGTTAATCACAGTGTAACACAATGTTCTTTGAGTGCATCACAATAGTAATCACAGTGTAACACAATGTTCTTTGAGTGCATCACAATAGTAATCTCAGTGTAACACAATAATAATCACATTGTAACACAATGTACTTTGAGTGCATCACATTGGTAATCACAGTGTAACACAATGTATTTTGGGTATTCGTCGAAATGAAGTTCATCGGAAGTCGAATGCTGGAGGCTGGAAAGAGGTGAGAGGAGAGAGATTTTTTTTTCAAATACTTAAAATGCCCTTTTAATTAAATTTCAGTCAAAATTACCAAACTTAATAATTTTCTTATTTATCATTTAATATGTGACTTACATTGGATCTCACGGTTATCACAAACAATCAGGTTCTCCTTTGAATGACCCATATATATATATATATATATATATATATATATATATATATATATAGAGAGAGAGAGAGAGAGGAATGTTCAAACAAGAACACTAACTATTTAAGAAAACAAGAAAACAACAAATCAAGCACAAAATCATATGTGATTTTACATTAATCCAAAAAACGGACGCGAGTGACTTTGGAGGTCGTGGGCAAAGTCGCATGAATCATATATGATTTTATATGTACTCAGATTTTCTCGTGTTTTCTTAAATATATGTTGTTCTTATATGAACCCACCTCTTTCTCTCTCTCTCTCTCTCTCTCTATATATATATATATATATATATATATATATATATATAGCCTTAGGTTCATTTGAGAAATGGTAAATATATGAGAAATAGAGAAGTAATCCTAGTCATTCATATGGTCAAGATCGAATTTGACTGGTCAAATATTGCGGCTTTGACTGGTCAAAAGTTGCGGCTATTCCAAAAATAGAAGGACACTTTCATAGTTTTTACAAAATACACGGGATGTGTTCATATATGAACATGTATACTTCACATATGAACTATATGTTCATATATGAATCAGTATAATTCACATCTGAACTCTTTTAACTGATTCATATATGAATCTTTGTGATTCATATATGAACTAATTAACTGATTCACATATGAACTAATTAACTGTAAGCTCATATATGAATCAGTTGAACTAATTAACAGATTCATATATGAACTTTTGTGATTTATATATGAACTAATTAACTGATTCTCATATGAACTAATTAACTGATTCATATATGAACGTATAGTTCATATGTGAATCATATAGGTTCATATATGAACTCATCCCGCGTATTTTACGAAACTACCCTTCTACCTTCTATAGACAATGCAAAGAATTATCCGGTGCTTCGCGGTCAAAGCCGCAAATGTTGACCAGATGAATGACTAAGATTACTTCTCTATTTCTCATACATTTACCATTTCTCATACATTTACTATTTCTCAAATGAACTATCCCTATATGTATATATATATATACCCTATATATTTATATATATATATATAGATATATAATCTCACAAGCTTTGAAATAGTGATCAATTCTCAAAGATTATCCCAATACTAAATTGGTGAACCTAATACGAAATTAACTTCTGCAACTGAAAATCCAGAATTTATTTCAAACGTTTTGATAAACTAATTAACTCGATGCAATTAATTAAGAAGTTGGAGGTAGGGATATGTGATTAAAAGAAAACCCCTAATGGTGTTCACACGATATTCTATTCCCGGAACGTCACGTGGAGAACTAGGGAAGCTACACGTCAGACATGCCGTGAAATTGCCGAAAGTGGAAAGCAAGATGGGATACGAATATCGCAAAGAGGAATTTCAGGGCAACCGAAAACAGAAGAGAAGCCATGCGTCACAAAGATGCCTTATCACATAATTGAGTTGATAATGACTTATGGGGGGGGGGGGGGGGGGGGGGGGGGTGCCCATGCGGACATATATAACGATTGGGAAAAAGTAGGGATGCTATCATTATTTAATTATTCGTAATTTTGTTATATCTAAAAACACAAATAAAGTATTATATATTTCATAACATTATAATATTCTATATTCTTTCTTTATAAAAGAGCCAACATAAACAAAGAAATAAATTATGGATTTTGGCCTTTAAAGTTTGTAATAAAATTGGTCTCTAAACTATAATTATTGCAGAAAAACTATTGTGGTTTGTAGGAATGGTGCTTTAAAAATTTCTAAACCGAACAACTTAGTAGCAAATGGTTAAACCGGTCAAACAGAACTACTAAAAGATGGTCTGTTCTAACCGCTTTAGGCGGTTTGGACCTATATATTATGATTTTCAAACTAAATAACATCTACCTCCTAAATGAAATTTTTATCGATATAACATTATTAAAAAAATATCATACCGAATTATAAAAAACATTTATCTCCAAAATAGAATAAAAATAAAAATAACTTTAAGCAAGTTGAAAAAAAAGTTAAACAAATCCATCAATAATAGTTGGAAATTTATACAAACATTGTGTAAGTTGAATGACGATTTGGAATTTTTGATCTTAATCTTTGACAAATTTTGGAATTTTCCCGATTTAGAAGATGCAGACAATTAAGAAATGAAAACTAAAAACTTAATGTCTTGGACGTACTATTTTTAATTGGGTCATAAAATTGAACTTACACCATGAAAGGGATATAATTAATATAAGTTTATTTTAGCGGTCAATTCGGTCCAACAATTAAAAGCGTTCAAACCACAGACCGGACCGAATCGAGCGGTTTTGACTATTTTTTAAATCGGAACGGACCGTTATACCGCTTAAACCGCCAAAAAAATGTCCAATTTGACTTGCTTCGACCAATTTAAGCGGTCCGTCTGTTTTTTAAATACCCTTAGTGGTTTGTATTTTGTTTTGGAAATGGTCACTAGTACTAATGGTCATCGACCTTGTATGCTAAATTCCAGAGCAATTTTGTCTTTTTACCATTTTATTTCCCTCCATTTAACTTCTTTATTTCTAGTCTTTCTTTTGTTGAATATAAGATACATACTTATATAAATTCATTCGAAAACATCATAAGAAAGCAACGTAAAAAAAACAATATCAACAATTTAGTATAATTTTATTCCAAAAAGTTTGTGATACAAACCTTAAATTAAAACCAAATCAAATCATAACAAAAAAGTCAAACCCTAAATCAATAGCTTACGTCAAACCTAAATCACGAGGAAAAAAAATGAGCTTCTACCTCTAGTTATCTCCTTCAGAACTAGCATTGTGGCGGATGTTCATTATTGAAGGTCAAAGTTGGGTGAGGAGGAGGAGGAGGGGGGGGGGGGTTCATGATACAAGTACAGGGATATCAGGCGAGGGAGGGGGCGACAGAGCGGGTCGGACTGATGTCAGCCCGGGGGATCTCCGACGAGGGAAGGGGGTTCTTAGGATGTCTTAAAAGGATTTAGGTAGAGAAATAGAGAACATGATCTAGGATTGTTTTGGTGTTGAACTTTTAAAATAGAAAAAAGACAAAATGATATTTTGCTCTTCTTGTTAACGAAGATAGTGAATGGCAGGGACCAATTGCAAAATAAATGCAAACCACAAGGTTTTTTTACTCAAGAATCTATTTATTTTATTGGATGTCTTTTTTAATTATATGTTTGAATTAGGATTTATCAGTCATAATTTATATGTATATATATTTTTTAAAATTAATTTTTTGTCTATCTAAAAGATACAATAGTATCGCAATTTTTCTAGATTGCTTCAAAAATTATATTAATATAAAGAATAATACTGATGGATAAAAAATTAGATAAACATTTTTTGAAAAATAGAAAGTAGAATAGATCATGTATTTCTAAATACATAAATATTAATATATTTTCTGAAGGGCAATATCATTATGCAATTAAATATATATATATATATATATATATGGAGGATCAAATGAAAACAAAAACTTATGTAAAAGAAATATATATCTATATATATATATATATGGAGGATCAAACGAGAACAAAAACTTTTTTTTTGGGAAAGGGTATCATGGGCCTTTGGCGTAGACTAATCCCTTGGCAAAGAAACCGACTGCGAAAGCATACAGCCCTGAGGTTAAACCCAGTGGCCACGAAGTTGCGAATGCAGGGAATCGAACCCGGGTTGAGCGCTATGAACTCCCCAGGTGATTACCGTTACACCACAAGCCTTGTGGTTAGAACAAAAACTTATGTAAAAGAAAACGAGAAGCAATAAAATGATATATTATTTTACATTAACGAGCAAAAAAACCACTCAGAAATGACGTCCCAGCCAAAGTCGTCCGCTTGGCTTTTTTCGCGCGTTAATGTAAAATCATATATGATTTTGTTGGTTCTCGTGTTCTTTTAAATATGTATTGTTCTCATATGAACCCGCCTCTCTCTCTCTATATATATATATATATTGCGAACTTGTATATTCTTCATGAGAAGTTTTGAATTACTACGAGAGTAAATTTTGTATTCTCTTATATATATAGTTTTAATCTTATGTTAAATATATTTTAAAAGGATTTTTAATAGAATTAGTAAGATGATAAGATCATTACTATTTGATAAAAAGAAGTTACAAATTCTATCATTTTACAAAGTGCTCCTTTTTCTTTGTAACGAGAAAATGTTGGAATCAAATTGGCATACAAGCCATCTTTTCTCAGCACCACATGAAAAGAAAAAAGTTAAAGATGTATATTGGGATATCTTAAACAATTGTCCACTTACATAAAAGCATATGCATCACAATTGTATTCAACTCAGAATCTCACATGGATAAAGTTATGAAGGGTACTTAAGGAAAAGATGTTAATTTTTTTTTTTTTTGTGGGTATTTGCTTCTCCAAGTATATTGATTAATTTAATGGACTGGAAAAATAATATATAGCTACCAAAATTTTCAATGATCCTAAAAATTTCAAAGTGACAAGTTAGATAGAGAGAAATTCGAGCCCTAATCTTTATTTGATAGTTGAATTGGTCGTCAAAGTTGGTTGTAATTCTTTATGTATGGTTTGGTAGCATATTCATTTTTCTTCTTTTGTTTATATTCTTTGACAATATATGTTAGACACAAAAAGGTAATTTATATATATATAGAGGGGTGTTTAAATGCAATCCCTTTAAATGGTGCAACCCCATGCAACCCCTCTATCCACCACTTATTTTATTTTTATTTTTTTAATTAAAAAATGTGAAAATAAAATTAGTGGTGGATATAGGGGTTGCATGGGTTGCACCATGTAAAAGGTTGCATAATAACCTACCCTATATATATATATAGGGGCAAGTTCAAAAGAGAAGATATTCAATTTGTGAGAAGGAGAGAAGAAATAAGAGCCACATAATTTATTAATTAAAAAATAGCATAAATAATTTTTTTTTTTAAATTAGGATAATTACAATTTGAATTGGATAAATTCTTAAAAATCTCATAATATCTTTTAAATTTATTTATTTATTAATTTTAATAAATTCATAATTTGTTTTTATCAAATTTGTATTATTATTTTCTAGATAAAATCATAATTTTTATCAAATATCACATGTGATATCCATAACAAATTCATTATTTATTTCACCATTTTTTTCTCTATTTTTTAGATTTACGTTTAAATCACATGTGATTAACTTCGTTTAACATGTGATATATTATTATGTATCACATATGATCCCACTAGGTGGATTTTTATAAATATCACATATGATAATATATGTCTGAATATAAATGATGCATAATCACGTGTGATAATATTTACATCACAAAAAGATCTATAAATATAAATATACATAATCACATATGATTAACTAAAATATATACAACTATCACATGTGATAATATTTACATCACAAAAAGATCTATAAATAGAAGTACACATAATCACATATGATTAACTAAAATATATACAATTATCACATGTGATAATATTTATATCACAAAAGATATATAGATAGAAGTATACATAATCACATATGATTAACTAAAATATATATATAATTATTACATGTAATAATATGATATGCATAAATATTCATATAATGATATCAAATGTGATATTTGGTTAAAAATGTGATTTTTTTTTTATTAAAAGTATATTTAGAAAAAAATTAATAAATAATTGAAATTACAAAATAAATAAATCTAAAAGATATAATGAGAACTTTAAGGATTTATCTAATTTAAAATAATAATTATCCTAATTTCTAAAATATTTTTTATTTATGGTTTTTTTAATTAATAAATTATGTGGCCCATATTCTTTCTCGCATTCTCGCAAATTAGTTTGCTTCTCGCATGATCCTCTCTCTCTCTCTCTCTCTATATATATATATATAGGCACCTTTATTTGCAAACCTACTAAAGGTTACAAACAATAAAAACCAAGGCATTTATGTCTTTTTACAAATTTCGTATTTTTAGGAAAAAATTAAATTTCTTAATTATCTCTTCCTTAATTATCTCCTCTCTCTCTGTCACACACACACTCACGATCCACTGTCACCATCCACTTCCAGTGACCTCCTCCCAATTCCAGTGACCTCCTTCCGTCCTCCCAATTCCAGTGACCTCCTTCCACTCTGGCGAGTTTCATAAGTGTTTCGACTTTCATATATAAATTGTTTTTTTCGAAAGTTTCAAGTTTTTTTGTTTCATAAAATGTTTTTTTTGAAATTTTCACGGATTATTCATATGGGATAAAATGTATGAAACTTAAAAAAAAAACTTATTATTCATACAGAAGAAAAATATATGAAACTTAAAAAATATATGATTATTTCGAAAAACTCTGAATATTCATATGAGAGAAAAATATATGAAACTTAAAAATATGATTATTCATATGGGAGAAAAATATATGAATCCGTTTACGAAAATATATGAAACCGTTTATGAAACTAGAAAATAAAAAAAAACAGTTTATGAAACTCGAATAAACATTGTATGAACCTGAAAATTCATAAACTCGTTGGAGATTCGAGGGAGAAGGTCACGATACGTGGGGTGGCGAAGGAGGCGGCAGCGCACGACAGTCGTCGGATGGAGTAGTGGAGAGCCGTGGTGGTTCTCGGTCGTCGGCGTAATGATGACGATGAAGATGATGGTGGTGGTGGCCGGAATTTTTTTTTTTGACATAGAAGGAGAAAGAGAGAGAGAGAGAATGAGTTAAATATGGAGAAAGTTAAGAATAAGTTATAACCATAATTAGATAATTCAAATTAATTAATAAAATTTAAATTTAAAATACCTAAAATTATTCCTAAACTACTCTTTCCCTATTTTCTTAATTAATTTAAATCTAAAATTCCTCAACCATTGATCAATGATTTGGATGACCTAGATTGGTTTGTATAGTTTGTAACATTTAAAAGGTTTCTTCTAAATGATTATACCTCTCTCTCTCTCTCTCTCTCTCTATATATATATATATATATATATATATATATATATATGTAACGTCCTAAATTTTCGGAACTTTTAGAAACATAAAATTTCGCAATAACACGTTTATAAAATGAAGAGAAATAACCTGGCGCATTTATTATAGTCCAAGACTCTTGGAGGATCTTTTGTAATCAAGTGAAGGATATTACTATAGTTGATTAAAATTGCAAGAGCATGGAAACACGATTATTAAATGTTTAAAGAATGTCTCCTAGAAGGTGAACCATAAAGATGGAAGGTTTTATTAATGATTTATGTAGACTGTATTAATAAATATTGTAACGAGTAATGAAAAAAATGTGCAATTGTTAAGTTACATTTCAAGAAAGGTATCAAGATCAGAGCCTTAAAGATTTACAAGGTAAGGAGTGTAGTATTAAAGCTTCTATAGTCTTTGCATGTAGCATTTGGTAAATGAGACCATAATATTACTTTTTTTTTCTTGAACTGATATAAAAGTAAATGTTGATCATGTGATACATGAGTATCAAAAGTGTTTTGGTGATTCATGGAGGAGCATACAAGCAGATAGTACTCATCCATGACCTTATCTTAACGAAGCTCTAACCATGTTTTAGCTGGTACACATAATTAGAGTCTTGTTTCCTAGTCTTATAACCATTAAGCTTCACAGTTGCAAGATGATGCATGTTGTGATCAGTTATTATAATTGTTTTTCCATCCGTTCAGGATTTCGAGGAGACAGATAAGTTGTTCAAAATTAAGAGGGAATTTTCAATTAAATAGGATCATATTGCCATGTATTTTTAAGTTCCATTTTAGCTTTCATAATCCAGTCATGTAACTTTGTGTGTTGTTTGAATGGCTTCTGGAACTTTTAATATGCATTGTATATATGATACAATGTACAGGAAAGTAAATAAAAATTTAATTTTTTTAAATCAATTTTCTACCGACGGATTAGTGATGGATTTTCCGTCGGTAATTAATTATTTTTTTTTTAAAAAAAGTTGGTTGTCGGTAATCCGTCGGTGATAGGTCCGTCGGTGATGGTTTCCCTAGGTGTTGTCGATAAATGGTAATTGTCGGTGATATCCGTCGGTGAACCTGTCGGAGAACCCACGATGATCCGTCGCTAAATGTGGCCGTCGATAATCCGTCGCTAATATCCGTCGGAGATCCGTTGGAAAGTCAATCGCCTACGACTTTTTTTGCGACAGTCTTTCACCAACATATTTCCGACGGATCCAACTTTCACCGATGGATTTCCGACAGATTTTTCCGTCGGTGAAAGTCTGTTGTTTTGTAGTGTAACTTAATATTTAATTTTTATTAAATAATTATTCAAATATATATATATATATATGGAGGATCAAACGAGAATGCTAACTATTAAAGAAAATAGGAAAACGACTAAATTACGTGCAAAATCGCATGTGATTTTATATTAACGCTCAAAAAGAGGTATGTGGGCGACTTTGGTCGCGTCTTCAGGTCGTGGGACAAAGTCGCGTGAATCACATGTATGCATGTCATTGTTATGTAATGTCTCGTGTCATTTAGAACATTGGGTGTATGTATGTATGTATGTATGTATGTATGTATGTATGTATGTATGTATGTATGTATGTAGGTGGTGAAAAACTAATAACAACATTGGCGACTTATTTTGTGTTAGTATGCACGTATGTACCGCATATATGCATGTGGTGTGTATTGGACTTGCTAAGACAATTAAGACTCACGAAAGCTCACTAAGACCCAGTAAGATCCCTTAAAGCTTAATAAGACTCTTTATGACTAATTAAAGCCAGATAAGACCAGTGGTGACTTATTATATATTTGTATGCATGTATGTACTACATAGATGCAAATGATGTGTATTGGGTTCAATAAAACAACTAAGACCCGCTACAACCCAATAGAAACCATTAAACCACAATAAAACCCATTAAAGCCCAAAAGCTGCTACCTTGGTGTCAGAGGAAAGTGACGATTACAATCTTCATCGGTACTTTGTTACCGACATCTTCATATCTTGGTAATCCACATACAAGGCACTGGTCATTCATGTCATCCTCTTTATAGTATAAGAAACAACCATTTAAGCATGGATAAACTCATACCCCATCCCAATGCCTTTGAGGATCTTTTTCGCTTCTGTATATGATTTAGGAAGCTTTTTTGGATTGGGCATTAAAGATTTTTGAAAACCCAAATGCTTATCAAATGTCTTGATAGAAATTTCAGTTTCTTCTTTAAGAGAAATTGCTCTTAGAAGGGCACCCAAGGAAGTTTCTGTACAACCCTCGTACAATGGAGTATTCGTTTCCGCTAGCAATCGCGAATAGACATTAATCACTTTGAAAGCAACAGTGTCCACATCACAATATGGAGTACCCTCCTTGGAGATTGATTTTCCATTGCCCAATTAAACTCTGATAAATCTATAATATAATATCAATTGTCAACCTTAAAACCTTCAACTGTCCATAGGCAACATAGAAACAAAAAAGTATGTTGTTACTTTTCATTAGTTATGTTGGTTATGTTTGTTATATTAGTTATGTATCATATTGTTACTTTTCATTGCTAATAAATACTAATTTTTGTCAATTATTGTATTTACAGTTAGCGGCGTTGAGAGAGCAGATGGCAAAGATGGAGGAGGATGCGAGGCTGCGCGAGGAGCACTATTTGGCTCAGTTGGAGATCGAAAGGAAGCGCAATGAAGAGTTGCAGGCGGAACAGGTCAGACATGCTACCCAGCTAGCTGAGCAGCTCACATTATCGCAGCAGTTTGCTGCCTTTATGCAGCAGCAGGGACACAGTTTCCCCCCTCCCCGTCCTCCCCCTAGTTAGATTGCTACATTGTTTTGTATGAATTCAGAATCGTATGAATTTGGATTTTTATTTTATTAGGATGATTCGTAATTTAATGGACAGGTTATTTGTGTCAACTTAATGGGCATATTATTTGTGTCAACTTAATGGGCAGATTATTTGTATAGAATACAGGAAATGCTGATTTTTGAATTTATTTTTTTTAATATTAGCGACGGAATTTGTGACGGAAATCCGTCGCTAAAATAATCCGTCGCTAAAGCCGTCGCTAAAATAATCCGTCGCTAATTCCGTCGCTAAAATAATCCGTTGCTAAATATTTCCGTCGTTAAATCCGTCGCTAAATATTTCCGTCGCTAATCCGTCGCTAAATTACGGCCGTCGCTAAATTACGGCCGTCGCTAAATCCGTCGCTAATAATTCCGTCGCTAATATCCGTCGCTGATAAGCATTAGCTACAAGGTATTTAGCTACAGATTTTCAGCAACGGATTAGCGACGGAATTGACTTTTAGCGACGGATTAGCGACGGAATTTTCCGTCGCTGATAGGCCTCTTTTTTGTAGTGAATAAGTTGTAATTATTTTACTTATCAGTTAAGTAAGACGCCATAGGGGTGTATACGGGTTGGGTTGGGCGGTTTGGGACATTTTTACAACCCAACCCAATTATGGCGGTTTGGAAAAACTCAACCCAACCCAACTCATTCAAAAGTATAACCCAACCCAACCCTTGTGGGTTATGGCGGGTTGGGCGGGTTAGTAGTTTACATAAAATTGTAAAATGAAGTACGATAAATACTACTAAGAATATACAAACGTTTAGTGAACCAAGAGGTTATTTGGTTAGCATTTAGCAGTGCTAGGGCTGTAAATGAACCAAACATTTGGCAAACCGTTCGGGAGAAATTCGTTTATTTAAGAATTGATCGAACATGAATACATGTTTTTGTTCGTTTAGTTAAATGAACGAACATAAACAATGAGCTCATTCGTTCATTTACGTTCGTTAATATCTGTTTATTTATGTTTGTTTATATATATATATATATTATAATATTAATATGTAAAATCATTAATTATATTAAAATTTAAGAATTCCTTTTTTTATTACTCATAAATTTATCTGATTTTTCATTTTGTTATGTTATTTCGGAACGAAATGATGATTAATAATGTTGTTTTTTTGTTCATTTGTGTTCGTTCGTTTATGTTCGCATGTTTACGTTCATTTAGTATCTTAACGAACAAACGTATATGAACACGAACAAACACATTTTCTTAACGAACATGAACACAAAAAATTATGTTCTTTTACCGTTCGTGTTCATTCATTTGTTTTGTTAAGTTTAATGAACAAACACGAACAAATCTCCATTAGTTTGTTCGGTTAAGTAAAATGTATTATATATATATAATGTATATAATATAGTTTGGGCTATAAATTTGTTTAAATAGACTAGTTGTTTTTTATTCTTGTATTATATATATATATATATATATATATATATATATATATATATATAACTAGCTTCGACCCCGTGTATTACACGGGGTAATTTAAAAAAATTAAATCATGTCAGAAAACTTATCTTACAGATATGAATGGTCATCGAAAGTACGATGCTATTTTTCTAAACTTTTTTTCCTTCAAAGTTGTTTTTTTTACAGCCGGTCACAAAATGTCCTTGTTTTAGGCAGTTTTTACAAAGGATGTTTTGCAAAAAATTAAAAAAATATATGACTAAATATTAAGAATTTATAAAACAAAATTTATAATAGAACATAAATGAAATTATGGAATGCTACATAGTTAAAATATTAATAAAATAAGAACCACATATCATAAATTACCAAATACTTCTTTATATACAACATTCTTTGTTTTATTGCTAATTATACCTTCATCATCTATAATTAATATTTTTAAACTCTGCCTACTTTTTACTCTAGATAAAACAACATACAACTGACCATGGGTGAAGACTGGTTATCTCAGAAACAAACCAGATAATGATTGTCCCTGACTTTTATTTATGGTCATGACAAAACATATAACAATTGAAAATTGTCTTCTTTGAAACTTGAACGGAATCCTTTTGTTTGTAGGTGTCAAAGACATTCTTGGAGTAAATGTTCGACTTCCAATATTGCTTCCATACATGACCTCTGCTTCTATAACCCGATTTCTAAAAGATAACACCTGTAGTCTAGTTCCATTACATAACCCATATTTCTGATCAATATTCCTTAGTAACATAACTGGAACATCGACTTTTAGTACTATCTTATGGTTTGACAAACCTGATAATATAAGACCATTTAAGACATCAGGTGAGTACAAAGTTTCATCAAACTGTTCGTGAAGATGCTCTGATTCACACATACTATCTGAATTTAGGTACTCCTTTTCCTCTCCTAGAAATAATGATAGCAAATGATCATTTATTTTTTTTAACGACTTCATGCTTGGGTGCAAGTATTGCTCTTTCTTGAAAATAGGATGAATTCTTGACATTTACAAGAATAGAAAGATAGACAAATTCAATTAATGCAGATATAGGATCCGTTGAATCGGTAATTGATAAGGTCATTATTTAATCATTCACAAATTAGCACAAATACATAAAAACGCTTGATTAATGTGTCGTTTACCCGAACACTTACCCGTTAAATTATAGTCCATTTGTAAAAATAAATAAATATTTTCTATTTTCTGTAAAACATCTCTTGCATCTTTAATAATAGTTTTTGTAAAAGAACATAATTTTTATGAGTTTCGTTAATTTTTCCAATGTCAATAATCAATAATCTATACTTATATATAAGTAAAACATACTAAATATCATAATGTCAAGAAAATAAAATTAAAAATGCTATTTTATAACACTTCATTATAAAAATCAAAATTCTTGAATAAAAATTTAAAGAGGATGAAGTTTTTATAAAAAAAAATCTTGAAGTAAAAATTGATATGAAATAGCCAAACGAAAATTAAGACAATTTAGTGATTATTTGTATCAAATTCTATATTAATTTCAACAAATCTCATACTAATCACGACATATTAATTCGTATATATTTATGATATTTAATAATATAATTAAATATAAAAATATTCAATATTTGACTCATTTCGAAGATATTGACGAAACGATTACAATGGTATAACTTATAAAAAATAAAAATGTTTTTTAATACATTTTGGTTCATATACATTATTTATGTTTATATGACAAGAGTCTAAAATAAAAATAAAAAAGTAAGAGATTAAAAGTAAACTACATATCTAATTATAAGGGTAGTAAATGTAAGTTATAAATTAAAAAAATTGAATTAAGGAAAGATTTAAGAAGAAATGAATGTGAATGTGCTAAATGAACTTATAATGTAAAATGTGTCCAAAAACATGTTTAGGAAAATGAAAAAATGAGTTCACCAGAAGGCGACACGTGTCTTTTTAGTTACTTATTTATTATATGTATAGATTTTATAAAAAATATATATTAGCGGCAGGTTGGCGGGTTGGGCGGGTTGAACAAATCGTAACCCAATTTCAACCCTCTTAATTTGCGGGTTGCCGGTTTGTCGGGTGGACGGGTTGGGTTTAATTGGGTTGTTAGCGGTTTGGGTTGGACGGGTTTCGCAGGTTGAAAGTTTTTTGTACACCCCTATTTCCTGAGACACAATTAAAGGTGTGACAATGGCATTAAAAGAATGTATAAATCAAAATTAATGCTATTAGTCTTTGATAAGAAAATGTGAATTGGGACAGAACTTCAGAGTGGTAATCCCTTGCCGCTAAAATGTGTGCAAGGCACCTCTTCTTCTCGGTGTCTCCAAAGATTTGAAAAACGTAAAATCATCTATATATATAAACCATTTCTTGTGTGTATATTTGAACAACATTTTCAATTAGTCAATACTTAATCATATATCCTTCACAATCCGAAGTTATGTCTTGACTTAGAAAATCGAAGTCCGTAATTTTCTTTCTAACATTGGCTTCACTAAATTTATGGCTGGGGTACAAGTCTGCTTTTACACATACTTGAACATAACATAACTTAAAAATGTTGTCCACTACCAAAGCTGAGTTGGTATATGTGAAGTTGGTAATGTTATCTTTCTTTGTGTGCATATCCTTTTCGGTTAATAAATATTCAGTTGAAAAATAATTTTCTATCCTGACAGATGGGTGATTCATAGGAATTGAGAATTCATATATGATGGTAGAACTCTCTCGAGTGTATGCTACTGGTTTTAAGAAGATTTCAGAAGCGCATTTAATATGGAGGACCAGCATAGGAATGGGAAGAAGCCATAAAAAGGATTACGAAGGAGCAGGGTCATGTCTTGGATGGTTAAAGATTTAGAATTACAAGAAAGCATTGGTAATAGTAAATGAGTTAATGAGTTATTGTTAGATTTGAATATTAGTGATATTTTCTTTAACATTTTTTAAAAGTGTTTGAAAAAAGTATTAGAAAAAAAAAAAAAAAAAACTAATTGGTCGGAATGACTTTTAGTTTCTTCATACTTGTTATTTTATATTATGGCTTTGATTATTAAATAACATTTCGAGTAACCTTTTATTATCATAAAATGTTTTTATCGGAAAATATATAAAAATAGTAAGTGGAGTAAAGATAGGCAACTCTCTCTCTCTCTCTGCACGCTCACTTTTAAAAAGTATTTAAAATGGGAAAACGATTAAAAGATATACGATATTTATTCCAAATGGCATGGAAAGTCTCAACGGAAAGTCTATATAAAGGACGACTAACTTCCACTTGTTATTCACACAAATTACAGTAGTGCGTGTTCCCATCCTATGGAACAGTAGTACCACCTACCAAATTTGGGGCTTTACCAAATGAGGAAAGCTTTTTACATATTAGGGTTTCCTGCTATGGCAAGCCACAAGTCAACAAATATATGATTGGAAGCTAAAAAAGGTAAATGGTGGTGACAGAAGAGAGTGAGCACCCATGGTCTTTTCTTGCCAATTATCAGTTTAGTTTCATATGCTTGAAGCTATGTGTGCTCACCCTCTATCTGTCACCCCCTCCCCTTCAAATTTTATTTATGTGCCTATTTTTGTGTTGTTGGCGGTTAGCTAAGGGCAAGAGTGTAAGGGAAGGAATGGTGACAGAAGAGAGTGAGCACAGATGGGCTTTCTTGCATGATATTAGGGAGATATAGCTACACAAAGATTCATATGCTTGAAGCTATGTGTGCTCACCCTCTATCTGTCACCAACCACTCGTATGTCTCTTGTTCTAATAGGAGCCTGTGTGATATGTGATGTGTGTAGAGGGATTAGAAGTTGACAGAAGAGCATATATGGTCATCTTGCAAGATGTCAGTATGCTTGAAACTTATTACCCTATATCTGTGTCCATACTGCAATCCATCGTGTCTGCAGGATAGGAAGGGGTTGTGATAATAAATTTTAGTCTTTTCTTAATAGAATTAACATCAAAAGAAAACGAAAATTAGAACCTTGTACAACTGAGGTCTCCTGATTTTTATGTTCTTGCATACTTTATATTCCCAAGCAAAAAGTTAAAAAGAAGAGAAATCAAAACACCCTAGTAATGATAAAGAAGTGACTGGTATGCGGAAAAAAATTAAACATGCACTTTGTGATTTGTGAATGGTGAGTCTTGAACCTTTGGTCAATCCACAAACTCAATTAGGGTAAAGAAGTGACTTGATGATTTAGGTTTCGAATGTCTTTGTTTTTCTGTAACTTGGGATTTCTTTCTCTACTCTCTTACAAAATATGCTTAAAGTCTTGTCGGTTGCTTGAATTTTTTTTTGCACAGCAACCAAACCATTTATACCAACCAAAGGCATAAGCAACCAATATACATACAACAATCCAGAAAAAACAGGAAATAGATCAACGAACGAGAAGCAAACAGAACACAGCTTTACTGAACTAACGATCCGTGGGGAAAAAGCGGAGAACTGCAATACCGAAGGAAAACAGAAGGAAAACAACGACGTGCCAATGAATCCGAAACTAACAACAACTTGACTGAACTGCAGCTGCAATCAACCGATTTGCACCTGCTACAGCAAAGCAGCGGCCGCACCGAATCCAGACAGTTGCTTGATCACAGCATAACTCGATGTCCAACATCCCCTACGACGTGCCAACGAGTCCGAATCCAGCAGCAACTTGACTGAATTGCATCAACAGCTAGCCAGTCGCGCAGAGGCCAAACAGCAGCTCGAGCACACCTGTACTCCCCCCGATCCTATACAGTTCCGTCGGACACATCACCGATATTGTGTCGTAGCCACCGCACGGTCACGGGCAGGCTGCTGGATCGGCAAGACACCTAGCCCAATCGATTTTTATGCCACTACTTCTCTTATCAATCCACTCGAAACACGTCCGTTGTGCCTCCAAGAATCTTTCATCCAGCTTCTTTTTATTGTTTTTGAAAACAATTTGATTTCGATGGCCCCAGATCATGTACGCCATACTCTACACCGTTTCTATCCAAAGTTTGCATCGCGAACCATTACCTATCGACCGTTGACCCAACTCCTCTAAATCTTGAAGAGTATATAAATTTTCTTCTTTGAGATTCCACCATCGCAGCACCAATTTCCAAACTTTTTCTACCTCTTGACAATTCACCAACGCATGATTTACCGTTTCCACTTCTTTTCCACATTGCGGACATAACACCGAATCTAGGTCCATCCCCCTCCTCTCTAAGACCTCTCTACACGGTAACCTTCCTAGTTTTGTCTTCCAAAAAATTATACATACTTTCTTCGAAATCGCCTTCGACCAACTAGTTTTGCTATATTGATCACCTACGTCCGCCATTCTCTCCTCTAATATTTCCTTGAAATCTTGAACAAAATATAATCCTTCACCCCCCCTCCCCGCCACTTCGCATGGTCTCTTACCTCTACCTTTGGACTCCAATTGAGGATTAATTCATTCATCTCTTTGAGCTCCCCCGCCTCCCTTCCTCTCGGTTCTCTCCTCCACGACCACCTCCACTCCCAACTTCCATCGACCCACGCTCCCTTGTCGGCAATCGTATCCTCCTTTCTAATATCTAATTGAAAGAGTCTCTTGAACCTACTACTTAGCACCTTATTGCCCATCCACCTATCATTCCAAAACCTTGTTTCATCCACTCTCCCCACTTCTATCCCAAATAAAGCTTCAAAGTTGATTCCCAATTTTTCCACCTCCTTGCCTATCCTAATTATTTTTCCCCACACCGATCGGCCCCCCCTAATCGCCCCATCATTGCCACCGATTCCCCCTCCCGCCCATACACACTCTTGATCACCTTTACCCAAAGAGAGTCATTTTCCGTAACGAATCTCCACCACCATTTACCTAGCAAACCCCAATTTGACAATTGCAAATTACCCACATTTAGACCACCCCGATTGAAATTCCTCACCACTCTCTCCCATTTTACCCAAGCCACCCCCCTCTTTATATTTGAACCCATCCCCCACCCTAGAAAAAACGACTTCTCACACTCTCGAGCTCACGAATCACACCGCACGGGGCACAAAAAAGCGAGAAGTAGTACAAAGGAAGACTACCTAAAACCGATTTCACCAAGGTCAACCGTCCGCCAATCGAGATCAATTTCGCCTTCCATGCCGCCAATTTGTTTTCCACCTTCTTTATGACTTCTTTCCAAATTTCAATTTTGTTCATTGCCCTCCCTACAGTAGACCAAGATAGGTAAAAGGTATCTCTCCATACCCGCAACCCAGACTGGAAGCCCAAAATTTTATTTCTTCGTTGTCAATGTCCACTCCGAAAAGTTTGCTTTTGTTCAAGTTTATCTTCAGCCCGGATGCGACTTGAAAACAATGAAGGATTTTCAATAGATTTTTTATATTTTCGACCTTTCCGGTTGCTTGAATTTTGATTTAGTGTTTCTATGGTAGTTCAGCAGATGTTGCCTACTTTGCGTCGTGTTTTAAGCCTAATATATTAAAATTTTCTCGTCTTAGTTTTTTAACAAAAAGTTATTGATAATTGTAGACATCTGCTCAGTATAACCTAGTGACGTAGTGTTCCAATATCACAAGTAATAATAAATTTCCAAATAATAAAGTTGCAAATGTTTTGTTCATCTAGAAGTTGATAAAAACAACTAGAAAGTTCTACTTCTTGTTCATTTTAACTTTTATAAAAACCGTCATTATTAAAATCACTATAAAACAAGTGAAAATTACGTCCACGTTGTAAACAAAAAGCTTTCCCACTCTGGATCTTTCCACATCAACCATATACTCCATATAGAGTTCCCACTTAAAAAGAGTAATCCATTTTCTAAGGTGTATCAATCAGTTGGCAGACAGCTAAAATTTGACGTTTTAAAACTTTTAATTTCATGAATTAATTAAGTTTTCCTAAACTGAAAGTGCTGGGTGATGCCTCCCTCCCACCATCCCCCAGAGCATACAAGCCTGACAACTAACTTCTGAGTTCTGACTTATAGCTTAATAAAGCATAAAACCATACGAAATTAACTAAACTTGAGGGGAAGCACCTGTCAGATGGAATAACATTAGAAAATTTTATACTGATAATTAAGAAGCTCCATATCGATCTACCTTACATCCTCAAATTTTCTTATGTTTTTTTTCTCTTCTTACTATTAGCCTATAGGTTCGAGCAAAAGGTTTTGACTCATTCGTATTAAAATGTAAATGAAAACCACCAATTAAATTGTACGTAATGCCAAAACAATTGGGAGCATCGGCCAAATACGGTTTAATTTTCATATTGGGAACAAAAAAATTGGAAGCATCTACCAAATAAGGTTTTCATTTTCATATTATGAACCAATGTAATATATATAGAATAAATTTTTAGGGTCAAATTAGATATGTTTTAGCCCAGTTATAAGTTTTTAGCCCGATTATAATGGTTTAGGCTTTTATTATTTATCCTCTTTTTGATTCCGGCACCTGCAATCCCTAACTCTCTCTTACACCCCCCCCCCCCCCCCCCCCCCAAAGTCCCTTCTTTAACCATCTTTATTTTTCCAAATGTGAATTTAACGATGAGCATACCCTGTAACTTTCTTGATGAGTCCATCAAATGACGTGTCGATATAGTCAAGTCTTGGTCCTTGGATTGGATCAGGGTTTCTCCGTTTCTCACTTTCTTCTTTGATGACGACAGCTACCTCACATGCAAGTTCTTTTGATTTGATCAAACAATGGCTCACTTATTCACCATTGGATTTGCCATTTGGGTTTCTTGTTCGTTGGCTTTGTTCATGATATATATAGCAATCAAACGTAATTGACTTGTTAATTATAGGATTTATTTTGAATGATAATATTTCCTTGTATATAGGTATCTTTGTAGTAATTATCTTTTTGTACTTTGCCTATATATTGATCAATTGATTCCTCAACAAAGGCAAGGTGAGATTTATTCACATTTACATTCAAATCAACTACGGTATACAGACAAGAAGTTAAAAGTTAGGTTGTTATGTTTCTTAAATTCTTATCATTTTTACTTATTTTAGCACTTGATTATATTATTTGATGAATTGTTAGCTTTATCTTCTATAAACAATAACTCTATTCTATTTTTTTCATCATGTCTAGAGACTAGACTAAGAAAATATGATTATATATGGATGTCAAAAATGTAAAAGAATTCAAGAGATAATTCAAACTCAAAACTTAGCTCTTGATAAGTTTGTTATGCAAGAAACAAGCTCCCTTGATAATCAAGATGTTGATGTGTTTATGTTACTCATTTTTTTTGAAGGGTGTCATAGGCTATGCCTAGACTAATCCCTTGACAAATTATAACCGTAAGACATCAGTCCTGATTAAACCTCAGTGGTCACAATAATTGTGTACTCCTGAATTTGTACCTTGGGCAGGTGGGATATTCCACCACATCCCCCAAGGCCTTAACCAGTACGCCACAACACTTGTGGTTCTGTATGTTACTCATCTTCATGGTATTAATTAATGAAAATCCTGATTTCGTGTATTAAGTTGGCACTCAAAATGACTCCAATGAGGATTTAGCTACCGATGTAAATGCTAGTGTTAGTTTGGATGATATTCATGCTAATGCTAATGCCTCTAGTGATGTTCTCGATGCTTCTAATGATGTTCTTGATGCTAGGTATTGATGCTTCTAATCATATTGATGATGCTATGAATGTTGATGATGCTTTTAATAGTTTTGATGGATGTTTTGAATTTTAAAATGATTGATGTGGTAGTTGCAAAGGATCCTAAAAAGGATTCTCCTAATAAAAAAGGTCCAAAAGAAAAGTTTTCTAAACCATTTTCTACCACAAACTATATTAGAATTTTAACAAATGGGGAGAGGTGTCATGATATACTTAACGGATAGCCTCGATGGCTATTGAAAATTGATTTATATATAAAGAAATGATGTTATTGAAAATGGAGAACCGATTATATATTTTTGTTTCCATATTTTTTAGAAGAATGATGTTATTTAAAAGAACTTTATATGTTACTTTTTTAATTTAAGTCATATTTGGCATTTTTATTTAAAAAACTTTAATATAATATTATTATTAATATCTATACTATTATATTAAAGTTCTATTACGGTTTTTAGAAAAAACGGTTTTTAAAAAACGGTTTTTGGAAAGCAATAGTATAATTAAATTTTACATTTACCACCCTTACAATTAATTATTTAATTTACTTTACATCCCTTGTTTTTCAATTTTTCATTTTACACCCTTATCATTTTAACACAAATAATCGTATATAAACAAAAATGCAATGAAAAAATACGTTTCTTTTTTTACAAATTATACCGTTATAATCGTCTCGTCAATACCTTGAAAACGAGCCCAATATTGAATATTTTTTAATTTAACAGTACTATTAAATATCTACGAATTAAATTGTTTTATATAAAAATTCTAAAACGGTTATCGTAAAATAACATTTACCACCCTTAAATGTTACATTTATCACCCTTACAATTACTTATTTAATTTACTTTACATCCCTAAAAATTCTAAAACGGTTATCGTACAATCTTTTGTACAATAACATTTACCACTCTTACAATTACTTATTTAATTTACTTTATATCTCTTACTTTTTCATTTTTCATTTTACATCATTATCATATTAACACAAATAATCGTATATGAACAAAAATGCAATGAAAAAAAACTTTTTTTTACAAATTATACCATTATAATCGTCTCGTCAATACCTTCAAAACGAGCTCAATATTGAATATTTTTTAATTTAACCGTACTATTAAATATCATAAATATCTACGAATTAATTGTTTTCTATCCATATGTTTTGTTTTTTTTTCATAACATATTAAAAATACATAATAGTAGATCAACTGAAATATATTAAAAATATGTTTCATTCTTAATATAAATTATATCATTATAATTTTTTCATCAATAATTTTAATATAACTTAACTATTGAATTTTTTTGGGTTTTATCTCTACTATATTATTAAAATTCTAATACGGTTAATTAGTTTTTTGAAAAGTTTTGAAAGCCAAAATTTTAGCTTCACTTTTATTTGAAGTTACATTTAGCACTCTTATAATTAGTTATTTAATTTACTTTATATCCCTAGGTTTTTCATTTTTTATTTTTCATTTTACACTTTTATCATGTTAACACAAATAATCATATATGAACAAAAATGCAATGAAAAGATATGTTTCTTTTTTACAAGTTATACCATTATATTCGTCTCGTCAATACTTTTAAAACGAGTCCAATATTGAATATTTTTTAATTTAACCGTACTATTAAATATCATGAATATCTACGAATTAATTTGTTTTCTATCCCTACACTTTATTTTATTTTTTTCATTTTTAGCATATTAAAAACACATAATCATAGACCAACTAAAATATTTTAAAAAAACGCGTTTCATTTTTTTTATAAATTACACCACTATTATTTGTTCGTCAATAATTTCAAATTAAGTTTATTTTTGAATATTTATTGATTTAGTACTATTATAAAATAGAATAAAGACGTATCAATATATATATATATATATATATATATATATATATATATATATAAGATAGCATACCGATAGATATTTGCAACGGTTATTGTATAAAAAAAACGAGGTATACAAATCTCTACATATTTATATTATATTTTTTTATTGAATTAATTAAAAATTTATAATCAGATAAATTATAAAGGTATACAACTTACATCAATAGGGACAAAAATGAAATATGATTGAAAATACATAACAAATTAATTCAGAGTCAATGCATGATTCACATATAAGTGCACCAAACGACTCAAACACCGTGTTTTCATGACTAAAGTATCGATAAGAACGAAGAATACAAACTTAAAATAAAACGTTGTTGTCATTTTGATTTCGAAATGTTTCGCGAGCGGATACATACCTTTGTCAATTGTTTCTTCGATTTCACGATTTTTCGCGCCACATCGTGCGCGGGTATATGCCTAGTATATATATATATATATATATATATATATATAGGGTTAGTTTCATTTGCAAACCATCTTAATTTTGCAAACCATCAATTTCATTGATTAAGTTAATGAATTTGTTTCATTAAATTGTTTAATTTGATAAAATTGTTTCATATAATTCTTTTTTTTACTGAAATTGTTTCATATATATATATATATATATTTTTTATGTAGAAATGAAAAAAATTCATCAAAATTAGAAAATACATTAAACAGTTTTTTTCAGAATAGAGAAAATACATTAAACAATTTCATTTTTACGTAAAAACACAAATATAAGAAACAATTTTATTAAGAATAGAATTATATGAAACAATTTCATTAACCAATTTTATTAACTTAACCAATGAAATCGACGATTTGCATGACTGCAAAATTAGAGCGGTTTGCATTTGATCTCTCCCTATACATATATAGGCGAATGATCGTGTGAGAAGTTGAGTTAACGGTGAGAAACGTGAGAAGTGGATTTGAACCGTTGATCTCTTTTAATCGCAAACCCTCCTATGAATTGTGGCTTAAAAGGGAATTGATATGGTGTATCTCATCCTAATGTACGTTCATTTCTCATTCAACTGTTGATAACCAATTCTCACCAAAACCCAACCCTATATATATATATATATATATATATATAGGGGCCTAATCAAATGAGAATTCGGTAGTTTGTGGTAACCGTGAGATCCAATATGAGCCACACATTTAGAATAATTAATATTAATTTTAAATAAATAGAAAATGATATTTTAGTAAATTTGTTTAATTACTAAAATATAACCTAATTCCTAAATTTTCTTATTTCCTTTTACAAAAGGGTATCACATTGTGCTATCACGTATTTTTTATGTTTACAAAAGGGTATCATAGTGTACTATCATGTATTTTCGATCTTTTACAAAGTGTATCACAGTGTGCATAACTTATTTTCGATGTTTTTTCGATCTTTACAAAGTGTATCATGGTGTGCTATCACGTATTTTTGATGTTTACAAAATGGTATCATAGCACACTATTTTCGATCTTTACACAGTGTATCACAATGTGCATCACGTATTTTCGATGTTTATAAAGTGTATCACAGTGGGCATCATGTATTCGCCCGAATAATATTTGGTGGAGAGAGGAGAGAAAAGAGAAGAGAGAGGAGATCTCAAAAATACCTAAAATACCTTTAATTAAAATTTTTAATTAAAATTACCAAAATTATTGATTTCCTAATTTATCTTCTGATTTGTGGTTAAGATTGAATCTCACGGTTATCACAGATAACTGAGTTCTCCCTTGAATGACCCCCTATATATATATATATATATATATATATATATATATATATATATATATATATATATAGAGAGAGAGAGAGAGAGAGAGAGAGAGAGAGAGGAAAGTTCAAATGAAAACTCATTTTTCATTGTGCACGTGAGGACAAATCTCAGCCACTCGATCTCTTTTGATCCACAACTCATATTAAATAGAGTTTTTAATTATAAAATGTTTAGGGGTAAAAATGGAAGAAAAATTTAAACATACGCCTACCAAATTTGATCTTTTATTTTCTTTTTTAATTAAAATTTTTTTACACAATTAAAGTTTAAAATAAATTATCTTAAAAATTACTAATATTTTAATCAAACAAATTACATAAAAAAACGAGAATTTCGTGCTCTTCGATATGACATCCATCTCGATATAGTTTTTTTGTCGTTTTAACCGTTTTTTTACGTGAAATGCTATATATGTGTTATATTTATTATGAATATTTATGTACGTTCAAGTTTGTACAACGTCTCGACACCGTAAGTATGTAACTCGATATCACCTTCTTCAACACTTTCTTCAACGTCGTAAGGCATCACGTTTCTTCAGCACCGTAACCCAACACCCATCAAGACGAATCGAGAACCAATCGACTAATTCTGTTGTGAATCGGAGAACAAAAGAGATCGCGTCACGTCTCCAAATCTTCATAGGTCATTCATGTGTTATTCATCATGAATAATGTATCATTCATGATGAATAATACAACAATCAGGGTGAATAATTCACGATTCATGAATTCGTATATTATTCGTCATGAATGTTGTGTAATTCATCTTGAATACTATATTATTCATTATGAATAATGAATGAACGTTCACAATTGTTATTCATACTGAATGTGCGACATCCGAGGATGCGCATACATATTCATAATGAATTAAACCAAATTTCGGTTGTGAATTGGGAAACAAAAGAGAGTGCGTCATGTGTTTACACATTCACGGGTCATTCATATATTATTCATCATGAATAATGTATCATTCAGGATGAATAATAGAACATTCAGGGTGAATAATACACGATTCATGATAAATAATACATGAAACATGGATTCGTGTATTATTCATCTTCAATATTGTATTATTCATCCTGAATACTGTATTATTCATCATGAATAGTGAATGAAAGTTCACATTTGTTATTCATACTGAATGTGGACACCCGAGGACGTACATGAATATTCATAATGAATATAACACATATATAGAATTTCACGTAAAATTCTATACGATTTGTGATAAATAATACATGAATCATGAATTCGTGTATTATTCATCTTGAATATTGTATTATTCATCCTAAATAATGTATTATTCATCATGAATAGTGAATGAACGTTCACCTTTGTTATTCAGACTGAATATGGACATTCGGGGACGTGCATGCATATTCATAATGAATATAAAACGTATATAGAATTTCACGTAAAAAACGGTTACATCGAGAAAAAAACTATATCGAGATGGATGTCATATCGAATAACACGAAATTCTCGTTTTTTTGATGTAATTTGTTTGATTAAAATATTAGTAATTTTTAAGATAAATTATTTTAAAGTTTAAGGGGGTAAATTTTATTAATTAAAAATAAAAATAAAAAGTCAAAGAAGGTAGGCGTTGATTTAAAATTACAATTTTGTCCTTAATCACTTCTCAATTAACCTTATTATGTAATAACTATTGATTAGTTTTCTAATTTTTGATCAATGGTTGAGATTTGTCCTCATGTGCACAATGAAAAATGAGTTTTCATTTGAACTCACCCCTATATATATATATATATATATATATGGGTAGTTTATAACCGTGGCCTATATATATCTATACTACTATATAAAAATTCTAAAATGGTTATTGTACAATCTTTTGTACAATAACATTTACCACCTTTACAATGTTACATTTAACACACTTACAATTACTTATTTAATTTACTTTATATCCCTTACTTTTTCATTTTTTATTTTATACCATTATTATATTAACACAAATAATCGTATATTACACAAAAATGTAATGAAAAAATACGTCTCGTCAATGCAATGAAAAAATACGTTATAAATTGTTTTACACAAAAATGCAATGAAAAAATACGTTCTTTTTTCTACAAATTATACCATTATAATCGTCTCGTCAATACCTTCAAAATGAACCCAATATTGAATATTTTTTAATTTAACCGTACTATTAAGTATCATGAATATCTACGAATTAAATTGTTTTATACCCATACGTTTTATTTTTTTTACCGTTAGCACATTAAAAATACATAATCGTAAAATATATTAAAAATACGTTTCATTCTTATTATAAATTACATCACTATAATCTCTATCTCTACTGTATTATAAAAATTTTAATACAATTTTTTACAAACCTTTGAAAGCCAAAATTTTCTCCTCCATGTTCCACTTTCTAATTCAATTAAATGTTACATTTATCACTCTTATAATTAGTTATTTAATTTATTTTATATCCCTTGTTTTCTTATTTTTCATTTTATACCATTATCATGTTAACATAAATAATCGTATACGAACAAACCCAATATTAAATATTTTTTTATTTAACCGTACTATTAAATATCATAAATATCTACAAATAAGATTGTTTTATATCCTTACACATTATTTTATTTTCATCTTTAGCATATTAAAAATACGTAAACCAACTAAAGTATATTAAAAACACGTTTCATCAATTCATTTTATTTTGAAAAAGTTACATTGTAACACACATAACAAATTATTGAAATAGTTCACATAAATCACCAACTAGCGAATTCCGTATAGCGAAGTGATATTTGTTATCTTTGATTTGATTATACTATAAGCATGAAATTATTGGAATTTACGTATATCTTCAACTGCCCTTTTGCCATTTATTTAACTTTTCAAATAAATTTGAAAGATAAAAATAAACTTTTACACCCGCCGCATTACGCGGGCATATAACTATATATATATATTTGTAAAAGTTGATAAATTGTTTTATATAATTTTTTTTTTGATAAAATTATTTCATATATTTGTTTTTTTTATGTAAAAATGAAAAAGTTTCATCAGATTGAGAAAATGCATGAAACAATTTCATCAGAATGAAAAAATACATGACACAATTTCATTTTTACATAAAAAAACAAATATATGAAATAATTTCATCAACAAAAGAATTATATAACACAATTTCATCAAATTAAACAATTTCATGAACCAATTTCATTAACTTAACCAATGAAATCGATGGTTTACACGATTTGCAAAATTAGAGTGGTTTCCCTTTGATATTTCCCATATATATAAATATACATATACATATATATATCTACTATATTATAAATATTCTAAAACGGTTATTTGTACAAAGTGTTTCTTGTACAATGTTACATTTACCACCGTTACAATTACTTATTTCATTTACTTTATATCCCTTGTATTTTTCATTTTTCATTTTACACCATTATCATATTAACACAAATAATCGTATATGAATAAAAATGTAATGAAAAAATATGTTTTTTTTACAAATTATACCATTATAAGCGTCTCGTCAATACCTTCAAAACGAGCCCAATATTGAATATTTTTTTTTAATTTAACCGTACTATTAAATATCATGAATATCTACAAATTAATTTGTTTTCTATTCATACGTTTTATTTTTTTTCCCACCGTTAGCACATTAAAAATACATAATCGTAAAATACGTTTCATTCTTATTATAAATTATATCATTATAATTTTTTCCATCAATAATTGTAATATAAACTAATTATTGAATATCTTTATGAGTTTAGGGTTTAGGGTTTCATAAATTATGATTCTTAAGTCATGGTTGATTGTTGATGACATGACTATAAGGAAGTAGCATTAATTGTTCGTTCTATACTTACATTTCGCTGCATCGCACATGTATATGCCTAGTATATATATATATATATATATATATATATATATATATTGTTTTTAAAACTACATGTCAAGTCGCATTTGTATAATTTCTTGGAACTTGTCAACTATAACTTAAATAGAAGTTACTTAGGGTATTAGGAGAGTGATATATCAATGAGCAAACTATGGTCTTGTCTCTCCACCTACGGTTTGCTGATCAATCCTTAAAAAATAAGGTTTGTGTTTGCTATGTTGAAGCCTCGATCAATTTAAAATCTTTTGGTTGTATGTTTGATTATATCAAATCATACGTCATACATGATGCGGAATGAATCCAAGGCTTAGCAGACTTCTCCATGGATTAAATCGGTCGAACCAAGTCAAATCGGACTGTTTTTGACTGTTTGAGCGGTCTGGCGCCGGTCCGATCTGGTCTGATGAAATATAGTCAAACCGCTATGTCTGATCCGGTCTATTGTTTGAATGTTTTTTTGAGCGGTTTGAACCGAACCAACAGCCAAAATACACATATTTTAATTATATTTATTTTTCTTGTTGTATGCTCAACTATTATGGCCTGAATAAAAAGAAGTCTATTTAATACATTAAGTTTTTCGTTTTTAGTTTTCAATTGTCTGCGTTCCTTATATCGGCAAAATTCCATAATTCGCCAAAAATCAAAATCTAAAATTCCAATTGTCTTTCGACTTGCTAAATTTTTGTTCAAAATTCCAACTATTGTTAGTGGACTTGCTTAACTTGTTTTTTCAACTTGCTTAATGTTTTTTTAATTTTGAAGATAGATATTTCTTTTATAATTTGGTATACTATTTTTTTAATAATGATATGTTGGCGGAAATTTCAATTTGGAGATAGAATTTATGTTTTGTTTAGTTTAATGCCCATAATAGCCCAAACCGTGTAAATCAGTCAGACCATACCTCCTTTTTGTAGTCCGGTTTAACCGGTTTGGTCACTTACTGCCGAACCGCTCGGTTTGGAAAATTTTCTAAACCCCCATTGTGGTTTGGTTTGTGGTTAGGGGGATTGAACCGCCAAAACCGGACCGCGAACACCGCTACATGTATCGATGCACTACAACAAAATCGGGTTTATAGTGATAAAGATAAAGATTGTGATCATGATACTCCATATCACATCCCTTGATCTATGCCTCCACATCTCTTGATTTGATTCTTGTAATTACTTTTGTAATTATCTAGAATATTTGCTTTCATTTATTTGTATGTATAAATACGTGTTAGCAATGTTGTAATAGACAAGTCATTTTATCATTAGTTTCTATATGGTATCAGAGCTCTAATCGATCAATTCTCCTAATCTCGTTCTTCCTTTCTTCCTCTTTATCTCAATGGCTTCAAGTAATCAATTCTTCATCCCTACCACTACCGAACCCAACAACTACTCTTCACCAAGACCAAACCGCCCCTACCAAGGTCGTTGTCAATGGTGTAAAGAACAAGGACATTATGTCACCCAATGCTCAATTTTTCACCACCAATTTCCTCAAGAAATACCACCTACTTCATCCTCTCGTAAACCTGTGTTCAAAGGGTATCAACAACCTATTCATAACCCAAGAGCCTATACTGTGAATGCCCCATTTTCGACCTCTGGGTGGTTACTTGATAGCGGTGCCTCCCACCACGTTACAAACAATTTAGATATGCTTTCCTTACATGCTCCTTATGATGGTACTAACAAACTAGTCATTGGTGATGGCTCCGGACTTCCCATCTCAAATATTGGTTTCACATCTCTTCTCACACTCTCTCACTCTTTTCGTTTAAATAATGTTCTTCATGTTCCTTCAGTTTCTAGAAACATAATCTCCATCTCTCAATTTTGTCTTGATAATAATGCTTCCATCACTTTCTTACCTAATTCTTTTCTTGTGAAGGACATACAAATAGGAGCGACACTGTTTCAGGGTCCAACTAAATCTGGAATATATGAATGTCATCCCATCCGCCCAACCATCAACTCCTCTTCTTTATCTACAACCTTAGACTGGCATCACAGATTAGGACACCCGTCCTTCTCTACTCTCAAGAAGATTAGTAATATGTTTAACCTTTCTATTTCAAATTCTCCTTCAAATTGCAATGCATGTGATTGCAATAAAAGTCATAAACTTTCGTTCTCTCAATCTACTATAAGCTCTAATGGGCCATTAGATGTTATTTACAGTGACGTATGGACCTCTCCTATCTACTCCTATGACGGTCACAAATATTACATCATATTTGTTGATCATTACTCTAAGTATATATGGCTCTATCCCCTTAAACATAAATCTGACACAAAAGATGTTTTCATTCGTTTTAGAGCACTAGTTGAAAAATATTTCAATCGTCCTATCATCACTTTCTACTCTGACAATGGGGGAGAATATGAAAAACTCAACCCTTTTCTCGCTATACATGTCATTAGTCACCTCACTTCCCCTCCCCACACACCTCAACATAATGGCTATTCGGAGCGTCGACATAGACATATTGTTGAAACAGGATTATCTCTTCTTCATCATGCCTCCATGCCCCTCAAATATTGGTCTTTAGCATTTTCAACTGCCGTTTATCTTATTAATAGATTACCTACTCCAACTCTTGTGCACCACTCTCCATTTTCACAAATTTTCGGCCTTACTCCAAACTACATGAAATTACGTAGCTTCGACAGTCTATGTTACCCATGGCTACGACCTTATGTCTCACATAAACTTGATCAACGCTCAACACCATGTGTCTTTGTTGGATACTCTTCCACCCAAAGTGCCTACTACTGTCTTGATCCCAAAACCCACAAAATATATGTCTCACGTCATGTTAAGTTTGTTGAACAAACATTCCCTTTTCGCAATTTCACTTCTATCCAACCACCTCCTAACATTGATACATGGTGCATTATGCCTCTTCCTATCGTTTCTCCTAGTTCACATGATGCAACCACCATCTCAGAGTCAACCTCACCCACAACCCCTCCTCCTCCTTCCCCTTCCCCTCCTCCTCCTCCTCCATCTAATACCACTCTACCTCCCCAACCATCTCGAAAAATCGTCACTCGTCTCAAAAACAACATTCGAAAACCTAACCCTAAATACAACCTTTCCATCCATCTTGCAAATGCCTCTATTGAACCTACTACAATCTTTCAAGCTCTTCAATCTGCCTCTTGGCAAAAAGCCATGGAAGTCGAGTATGATGCACTTATTCACAATCATACTTGGGATCTTGTTCCCCCCATCTTCCTCCCAAAATCGTGTCGGTTGTAAATGGGTATTTCAAACCAAATATAACCCCGATGGCACGATAGAACGCTATAAAGCACGTCTAGTGGCTAAAGGTTTTCATCAACGTCCCGGTATAGATTATAATGAAACCTTTAGCCCCGTTATTAAACCTTCTACCATCAAAGTCATCCTTTCTTTAGCTGTAACTTTAGGTTGGTCTCTCCGCCAACATGACGGCAATAACGCATTTCTCCAAGGCATACTTATGGAAGATGTGTATATGACCCAACCTCCTGGCTTCATTGACAAAAGCAGCCCCAATCATGTTTGCAAGCTCCGTAAAGCTCTCTACGGATTGAAACAAGCCCCTCGGGCATGGTACACGGAGCTTAAAAAATATCTACTCACTCTTAATTTTGTCAATGCTATATCTGATTCTTCTCTTTTCATTCTTCGTCACAATAATCATGTCCTCTATCTTCTTGTTTATGTCGATGATATCATTGTCACTGGTTCCAACAAAAATCTCATTGACACCATTATATCTAAACTTTCCGCTCGATTCTCTCTTAAAGACCTTGGCAACCTCTCCTATTTTCTAGGTGTTGAAGTCATTCCTCACCCTCGTGGTCTCTTCCTAAGCCAACAAAAATACACTCTTGATATTCTAAAGAAAGCTCACATGGAAGAAGCCAAACCAATGTCCACCCCTATGATCACATCTCCACCACTATCTCTTAACTCTGGGTCACCTCTTGCCAACCCAACAGAATATCGGGCGCTTGTTGGAAGTCTTCAATATTTATCACTAACTCATCCTGATGTTGCATTTAGTGTTAACAGGTTGTCACAATACATGCATTGTCCCACTGACGAGTACATGGTGGCTCTCAAACGTCTCCTACGTTATCTAGTAGGTACAATTAAAGAAGGATCCTAATTCACAGCAATTCACCTTCACGACTTCATGCCGTTACTGATGCTGATTGAGCAAGAGACAAGGATGATTACATTTCGACTACCGGATATGTTGTCTACCTTGGCCGTAATCCAATCTCGTGGAGCTCCAAGAAGCAACGAACTGTTGCCCGCTCATCTACTGAAGCAGAGTATCGGGCTATTGCATCAACCACAGCCGAAGTTCTTTGGGTTCTTAATCTTCTCACCGAGCTCGGCCACCAATCCATGGTCCAACCATCCATTTTTTGTGATAACATAGGTGCCACATTTGTTGCTGCTAATCCGAAATTTCATTCGAAAATGAAGCACTTAGGCCTTGACTACCACTTTGTTTGTGAAAATGTTCAAAATGGAACACTCTGGGTGTCCCACATTTCAAGTAAAGATCAACTTGATGATGCACTTACCAAACCACTTCCACGCACTGCTTTTCAGACTTTCGTATCCAAGATTGGCCTTCATCTTTGACCGTCCATCTTGCGAGGGGATGATAAAGATAAAGATTGTGATCATGATACTCCATAACACATCCCTTGATCTATGACTCCATATCAAATCCCTTGATCTATGCTTCCACATCTCTTGATTTGATTATTGTAATTACTTTTGTAATCATCTAGAACATTTGCTTTCATTTATTTGTATGTATAAATACGTGTTAGCAATGTTGTAATAGACAAGTCATTTTATCATTAGTTTCTATATATAGGACGTTTAAAATGTTTAAGCGTCCTAATAGCATACTTTATAGAACTTAAGTTTATAGGAGCAAATTATAAAACATCTTACCTAAATATGTTACAATAGGTTTATAAGACGTTTTTTGTAAAGTGTCGTATTAGCTATATATAGCAAAGTGTTTGAAAAAGTGTGCTATAAACATAACTATCCTATAAAAAGATGAGTTTGTATGACACTTCTCAAAAGTATCCTATATAATACCTAATATGACATTTTATTTTAAAAACGTCCTAAAAAACTTGTTACAATGCCTGAAAACGTCCTAAGAAACTTGTTAAAATATCTAAAAGCGTCCTATAAATTTAACACTTTTAGATAGGATGCTTTATAATTTGGTCTTCTGTAGTTGGTTTCTTTCTCCAAACCATCTTTACTTTTCTGAAAAAATGATTATCTGAAGAATCATTAAGCTCGCAATCAGAAGAACTGGAGTAGTAAGTATGTCTTTTGTTAGAGGTGTCGGTCTTTCTTTGTTTCTGTGAACGTCTTTTAGATTTTTGCTTTGAAGATTTGTTAACATAAACCTTTTGAGAAGCAGATGTTGAACATTCGCCTTTATAAAATTTGACCGGTGGCTGACTAGTTGAATCCAAAAAGTCAACATGACTTGGAAGTTTTGGATCGAAATCAAACTTGTCTAAGTTACTGTCTGAACATACCTCTGAATTCAAGAGCGTTGAGAATTCCTTTTCCACATCAGATGTGACATTATCACTTGTGGGAGTCGGGAAACTGGATGGATTTGTGTTTTTCAAAGGATCATTTGCGGAAGCATTTTGAAAATCGGAATGGAGATCCTTTTTGAGACACTTCCACTGAGGCTCTTTTCCTTTATCAAAAGAATTTGGTGAAAAATCACCCAGAAAAGCTTTACAGGAAGAGGTATCTGAGGGTGGAGAAGAATGTTCTGACAGATTAATCTTCTCCCCTTGGAGTAAGTCAAGCTTAGCTTGACGCTCAGCTTTGTGAAGTTGTTCTTTCAGCAGACCTGCTGCCAAGGCAGACAGTTGAGTAGTGAGCTTGTTTACCTCTGTTAGAAAGTATTCCTTTTCCTCCCTAGATCCAGATTCCTTTTGATTGGAATTGACGCACTTGAGTTTGGATAACAACTCATGTTTTTCCTTTTGAAAATTGATTATTTCCTGTTCAAATGACTCTTCTAGCTGAACAATTTTCTTTTCTAAAATTAGAGGTGGAACATAGATCTTATGATCAATCGATTCCTCCTCAAGTTCAACGGGTTTTAATCGAGTTCAGCTTGAGAATAGTTTCGAAAATAGTCATTTGACAGAAAAGTGGGTTTATCGGTGTCATATGACACATTCAATGAGGCATACACAAAAGAAAGTTGCATAGTGACAGTATTTTTCCTTCTCAAAGTTTCCAGTTCTGGATCCTCATCATCAAGTGACTTGGTTCATCTGATTTTGTACTCTGGATAAATCTTGTCCAAATCCAAAAATTCGAAAGCATATAAAGTGGGTACCTTGGACAAGGCTCTTTTCAAATAATTAGGGTTGTCATATCCGATTCCCCATTTAGGATTGGAGTCCTTGAACTCTTTGGGTGTGTTCATATTGAATGTTTGATTAGTTTGACCACGTTTGTAAAACTGAAGTTCGAGATCCATTAACTTGTCAGCCAACTTTTTGTTTTCATTTTTGGAAAATATGCTTTTATTGACACTCTCAGTCCTCTCATTTTCTAACATACGAAGCTTGTCGGTCAGTTCATCTACTGTCGTCTTTAACTCCTTGGACTCTTTTGAAAAGATTTCACGTTGTTCCTTTAGACTTGAAATTTCGCACAATTGTCCAGCATTTTCTACAAGTAGATCCTCAAGCTTCTTATGCTGAGTTATATCCCTAACTTCTAAATGAGAAACTTTCTCTTTTAGCTCAGAATAAGTTGGATGAGACATTGTTACCTGAAAAACTTGAAGTCCAGGGGTTAAACTTGATAAGAGATGAAACTTTAAAGTGTAGGGACCAAAAGTGACAACGAGTGAAACTTGAAAGTTTAGGGATTAAACTTGACAAACTTTGAAACCTTTGAAGTATGAGGACCAAAAGTGACACTAACTGAAACTTAAAACTAGAGGGACTAAAAATGATAGAAAGTAAAACTTAAAGGTAGAAGGACCAAAAATGACATAAAATAAAACTAGTAACTAGAGGGACTAAAAGTGTAAAATTTAAAGCTTCTAACAGACTTAACTGGATTCTAACTGAAAATGGACTAAAAGTGAAATAAAACTAACAAAACTAACAAACTAACGGACACTAACTGGACTAACGGAAAAAGGACTAAAATATAAGAAATTTAACCGCAACTTAACGACAACTTAACGAGATCACTATTCATCATCTCCTTCGTTGAGACAAACCTGCAAAACTTCGAAACGGTTATAAATTTTCAATGCAAAAAGATCGTTAAAGCTCCCTGATCAGTTCTTAACAAATTAAAACTCAACCGGTCAACCCACGATCACAAACGAAATAATCCAAAGCTTTTCGAAAAACGATCAAAAACTTAAAAACTCGGTATGGGTTAAAAATTTTCGACCGAAATCGTTCGTTTATGTTCCCTTAAGCTCCCTTAACTGATTAGAACCCGAAGCAATCTCTTAAACTCTCGAACGAAGCAACCAAATTTTTTTTGGAAACCGAAAGACAACTTAAAAATTCAACATTGTTTGAAATTTTTCGATAAAAAATATTCGTTTAGGCTTCGTAAACAACCCTTAACGTTTTAAAATCCAAAAACTTCGTCTACAAACTCAACCGAATCAACCGAAAAAATTCAAAAATCAATCAAAAATCGCAAAAATCGTTATGAATACTCCAAACTCTTTCATTGATTGAGTTATAGCATCGATGAACCAAATTAAGAAATCCAAGAAAAACAAACGCAGGGCACCGGGAAACCAACAAGGTACCGGGAGATACTAGACCCGGGAGTATCAAAATCTAGGTTTCTTACTGTTCTTCGGAAAAATCGGCGACAACTCAACAAAATCAACCTTTTAACACATAAATTAATTAAATATTTTGCGTATTAACTTCAAACCCGAATTTAATTCAACAAAATAATCACTAAAAACACAAACTAAAACTCCAATTTTGTTGAACAATGAAGAACACGACGAAAAACCAAAAGTCTGGGTTTAGTCGATCCGCTTCGATAAAAGCGGCGATTAACTCAGAAATCGACAAACCTAACACGAATTTAACATATTAATAACCAAAGTTAATCAAACTTTTAGCTTCAAAACCACAATCCTAACTTTAATTTTTCAGAAAAATAACTAAAATTCAAACCAAGGAACTTTAAATATGAAGAACACAATAAGCGCGTATCAAACTAGAAGACAATAAAAATTAGGGGTTTAGACAAACCTTTTGATCGTATCGAATGAAAATTAATTCGATCTTGCTCAGATACCAATTGTAGATCCCAGAAATAGTGCAATCAGCAGTAATAATAATCAATCAACAATAAGAATCAATCACAACTGCTAGTCATATGATTAGATTTAACAGTAAAGGGTTTAGGTTTACAGAGAGAACTTCTGATAAGCTTGTTGGATCATAATTGTATTCAAGATTAAATGGTCTAAACTGTATTTATTTGATAGTTAAAGTTTGGGGTTTAAATTGTAATAGATTGATAGTTATTAGCTATTGGGCCCAAGCCCATTAGGCCTTAAAAGCCTAAGTATTTAAAGTTTTAGTTATTTAGTTTTAGGGTTAACCTTTGATAATTATTCATAATCATATTTTAGAGAGGTAGCTGTTTTCTCTGTATTCAAGGGTATCAAGAGCACACAAGGTTTAACTGTTTAGTTAAGGGATTGGTATGTTATTCTGATCTTTATATCTCTTGATCTTATTGTATTTGTGTGTTAATTATCAACTAGATTAAACTGGGATAACAAGTGGTATCAGAGCCAAAAAGAATCAAGTTTTTGGATTAAAATCAAGTTTATCGATTATTCTGTGTTCATCGATTTTACTGTTCATCAACACCTTACTGTGCGATATTTGATTTTCTTGAATCTGTGTGTTTTTATGATTAAAATCAATCTGATTAGGTGTGTTTTGTGGTATTGAATGCTATCTGATAGTTCAATTGCATTATGAATCATCAATTCATTGGTTTTTGATGATTGTTGGAATCTGGGTTCGACAAACTCTATAAGCCGGTCGAACTCTGTGGTTGGAAAATTGAGAAATCAAAAGTGTTCTTCAATCATTATTGTTAATTGGGTGGTGATCGATACGTGCTGATGAGTACCAAAGTCTGGTTTTGCATTTGATTTTGAGTTCTTGATTGATTTTCTGGGTTGATTATTGCTTCTGTTCATCGACGTTCTGGGCTGGTTCAAGAACATATCGGTCGAATAATCATTATCGGTCGAAGGTAGTTTATCGGTCTATATCTGTTATCGGTAAATACTTTGTATCGGTCAAAGCCAATACCGGTCGACCGCTTTCTATCGGTCTATCTTATCGGTCGAAGACCAATTCCGGTCGAAGACCATTACCTGTCCATAGATTATATCGGTTCACATTAACACCGGTTGAAAGGTATAACGGTCCATTTTTGGTTCCAGTCTTAGTCTTTTACCGGTCGAAGCACCTTTACCGGTCATAGCAACTTACCGGTCAAGACCAATATCGGTCAAAGAAGTTTCCCGGTTGAAGCATCTTACCGGTCGACCGCACCACCCCGGTCAACTCTAGATACCGGTCAAATTTTACCGGTCGAAGAAAACAGCGGTCAAACACATCGGTCGAGCAAAATTTGTCTTTTTGCATACTTAAACAAAATTTTGCAAACTGTAATATGGCCTCTACAAGTCAAAAGTTTTGTGCTTGATCAAAATTTTCCTAATTTCATTCTTCAGTATTATTTCTTTGTGTTTTATACTGTGCAAATTCTGCACTTAATTATTTTTTGGAAATTTATTTTTCTGAAATTTTTTTAGTGTTTTTATCTTGATTCTAACGATCTCATCTAGTTGGTTGTCTTGGTACAGAAAAGTTTGATTACTAACCATACAGCTAGGATGTCGAATCAGCTAATGATGTCTGAAGGTTACAGCCTTGATTTTAATAACATGACTCTTTCTGAAGTAAAAGCAAAGGCTAAACAACTTGCTGGCCAGTTAGCAACATCTTCTAACATGATTTCTGAGTATGACAAAGAGGCAAAAATGCTCAAATCCGAAATATCACCTCTTAAAGCTGAGAACAAGGCTTTACAGATTCAGATCTCATCTCTTCTTACTCAGATCACTATTTTAAAAGAAAATTCAAAAGATCCTGATTCTAAAATTGACTTTGCAGGAATAATTGAGTCTAAAGAAAAAGAGATCTTGGATCTTCAAGCAAAGTTGAAAAGATCTAAGTCCAGCTCTACATGGTCTAAGAAGGAGGCAATGCAAAAAGAGCTCGATGAGCTTAGAAGAAGAGCAAACATTGTTATTCAGACATCTCAAGAGCTTAAGAAGACGAATTCTGAAGTCTTTGCGGAAAGAGATAAATTGAAAGATAAAGTTCTCAGTCTTGAGGCTGAGATTAAAACGTTGAAAGAAAAGGCAACTCAAGACAGAGACAATATAATAGCTCAAGATGAAATGTTGAAGATTGAAAAAGAAAGAAAAGAATTCGCTAAGAAATTATCTGACTTCTCCAGAAAAGCCTTTGAAGAGAAGAAATCTTTAGAGCTTAGATGTGTTAAGCTTTCTCAACAAGTTTCAGATTTTGAGAAGGTTATCATTTTTGAAAGAGAAAAGGCTGAGAATGAGAAGAAGAAAGTTGAGTTGAAGGATATAAATAAAGAATTTTCTGAAGAAAAGAAAATATTTGAGACCGAGATAGCCAAGATGACAGGAAAGCTATCTGAATTGTCAACAAACATCATGAAGGAGAATAATTCAAAATCTGAGTTGCATAAGAAGTTTGATCTGATTGAAAAGGAAAGAAACAGTTTGTCTTCAAAGATAAAGGAACTTGAAGAGATCGTATTCAAGGTGAAGCTGACTGAGCACAAGACGCCAGAGTCAATAGCTCAATCACCAAGAGATGATCTAGCTGATTCAAATAGTTCATTAAAAACAGCTTCAAGTTCACATTTTTCAAATGTTTTCTATAATCCTTTCTATGATTTAGATGATTGTCTTACTTCTAAATCTACTGATCAGATTCGTCCTTCTAACCTTTTCTATGACAAAAGTTTTGATGGTTCAGGTAACTTCAAGAAGACTAAGTCTCAAAAGAAAAGCTTCTGGAGAAGGGATGATGAGAAAGAAAGAGGAAACTGGATCTGGAGAGTTAAAGGATCCTCGGAGAAGAAGAAGAAAGAAGAATCATTTGTGCATACATCAAAAGCTTAATGGAACTATGCTACAAAAGGTAAAACTTTTGGCAAACCTGATCTGGTTTACACAATCCATCAATTGATCAGGTTAGCACAAAAGAAAATTAGTTGTTCCTACTGTGGCTCAAATGATTTTGTAAGAAAAGATTATGTAAATAACTGGTATGGTTCTTATTTCATATCTCCCACTAGAACTGTAACTAACCCTGTCAGGATCGAATTCTTAACAAGAATTAATTCTCAGAAACAATATCAAAGAAGTTTGCGGAATAACACTTTGATATTTAATCAAACAGAAAATAAAGACAGAATATAATCAACAAACTGTAAACTTGTATTTAATGCTTTGAAGTTACAAGATTACTCACTCAACCTCAATATTGATGAACAGGCTCACCAATACGAATTCTACTTCTCTAGAATTAGGATTTATGCCTTGAGGTTGATTGTCTCTCTAAAAGAATGAAAACTGAAAAAATTATTATTCTAAACTATACAATATATACTGAATACAAAGATAATTACAATAAATAAAATATCTTCAGTATATCTTCTATGTATATCTCTAAGCTTCCATGTATATCCTTTCATACGAATCTTCATCATATAAGCAGTATTAATCTTCAGCAGCATTAACTTCCTTCTAGCAGCATTAACTACTAAGCAGTACTAACCACTAGCAGTACTAACTAGCTAAGCAGTACTAACTTTGTTCAAGCAGCACTAACTTTGACTAGCAGTATTAATTAACACTAGCAGTAGTAACACTCAGCAGTATTAACCTTTATGTCTTCTAGCAGTATTAACTCTGAACCAGCAGCATTAACCATACTTGATGAATTCTTCAGTTCCCAACAATCTCCCCCTAACTTGACTTTTAGGAAAAGAAGTCAAGTTCTTCAGATCTTCTTCAAGATGCTCCCAAAACTCCATCATGACCTAAATTCCAGTATTTGCATCCAATCCCAAACTTTGATTAATTGTTCTTTGGATCAAATATTTAGCCATTTCTGAATTTTCACCACATCCAAGCTTCTTCTTCAACATTAAATGAAGTTTCAATCTGCTATGGTTGTATACTTTATCCACTAGGAAGTATTCAATGTGATTTCTATCCAAAGTCACAGAATATATGCCACTAGTTTCATACAAAGTCCAACTGGTAACTGCTTGAAAAACGCTCCTTATGATCTCCTTCACTTCATCAGGTTTGAACATCATACACAGATACTCCATCACCAGTTTTGTAATTGAAATCCCTGGAGCTTTCAACTGATCTGCATACAACTTCATCCCTATATCAAACATTTCTTCAATATCAGACCTTGAGCATGTTCTGACAATTTTAGCCCAAGTACTGTAGACTTCATACTTTTCATCTTTTCTCTTCAGTCTGATATACTTCTTGCCATATACTTCCAAAACATCCCAGTGAATGACTTCAGGAGGTTTAACTCCTACAGGTTCTGCTGCAATTGGTTCAGGCACTTTGTCCATCACAACCATGTACATCTTGACATCCTCAGTACTTGCAGGTTCTTTCATTGTAGATGACTCAGGTGCCTCTTCTTCTTCAGCAACCTTTTCAGCCTCTTCTTCCACTAATCTAGGCTTCTTTGTAGGCTTTCTCCTGGCAATCATCTTTGTTCTTTTTAAAGTCCTTAGACTTTCACCAATTGTTGTTTCCTTCTCTGGAGTTTCTTGCTCA
Source organism: Arctium minus (assembly GCA_954870635.1). Lineage (NCBI taxonomy): Eukaryota > Viridiplantae > Streptophyta > Magnoliopsida > Asterales > Asteraceae > Arctium > Arctium minus. The sequence goes on along the minus strand of OX941087.1, from coordinate 25,186,489 downwards.
TCAGGGAATGGTTTTTGTAAGAAATCATTGCTTTCTTTCATTCTTTTCTCCATTTCAACCCTTGCAAGATCATCCCCTTGAAGCTTTATCATCTCAGCATCATACATCTTCTTGAGCTTCTCAAAAGACATATTTGAAAACATCTCTACCTTGACACCTACTGCACCCTTGAGGAAAGTAATCATTTTCTTTCTCTCTTGAGCACCCAGGTATGTCTTTGAAGGTTGTCTTTTCCTTGCAGCCATTTTGATCTTAGCAGGCTTCCTCAAAGATGTGGCTTTCTTCTTGGCTTGTTCTGTTGCTAAGCTTTGTTGATAGGCTTTGTTTAACTCTGCAGCCATTGCTTTAGCTATCTCTCTATCCTTTTGCACTTGCATGGTTTCTGCTTCTTCAAGTTCAGCCTGTATCTTCCTAGCTAGAGCTTCATCTGATTCAATCAGCTTCTGCTTTTTCATTGGTTTATCAGATTCAACTAGCTTTGCCTTACCTTTCTCTTTACCCATCACCTTCTCAATGCTAGAGTTCTTTGCTGCATCACCTATTTCTTTTATGACAACTCCTTTGGCCTTTGAGGTGACCTTGGAAGTATCATGTTTGGCTTTGATGAGTGTTTCTGCAATCTCAAGCTCTGTAAGGATCTCTTTTACTGTTTCTGCTGCTTCTTTCATCTCAGCAGTATTAACCATTTCTGCTGCTTTACTTGAACTGGCAGTATTAATGGTTTCTGCTGCTGGCTCTGTTTCTGCTGCTTGCTCATTCTCCCCCTCAACATCATGTTTTTCCACTTGCTCCCCCTTAGCTTTGGCATCAGCTTCTGACTCCCCCTTTTTGGGAGCATCAGTCACTGGTTTCCTCCTTCTGAGCACAGATTGTTTCTTCTTCCTTTGCAGAATCAGTTTCCTTACCATTTGCTTCAATTTGATGATTTGTTCTTGTTGTGACAGTACTATGAGTTTAAGCTCTTCTATATCTTTGCCCTGTTTGAGTACATCCATGTTGATGTTGCCCATGGTTTCCATCAATTCATAATAGTTATATCTGTCCTCACCTTCTCCAGAAGTGTTACCCTCTTTTGAAGGATCATTGGATCTTTTTGTAGTGGAAGTCTTCTGCCTAGCAGAAGCACTATCCACCCCCTTGGGTTCTTGGCACCTGGGACCTTTGGATGATTGCTCACCCAAAGTTGCCATGGGGGAGGTCTTATTGATGTTACCACTTTCCTCCTCTGTACTAGCAGGAGTAGTGGCAGCCTCATCACCCATATGCTCTACCTCCTCCTCAGAGAGCACCTCCTTTGGGTTGGGAGACACCCTTGTGGTTTCCCTTTGGATATTCTCTAGGGGAGAATTCTCCCTTAGAGGGCTTATAGGCTTAGTGGGTAATGGTACAAGAAGGGAAGGAGCCTTCTTTACCTGTTTTCTCTTGTAAGTTTGGGTGATGGGAGAGGTTGGTTTTTCAAGAAGGGACTGGGGAATTGATTTTGAGAGGGAAGATTGGGCTTGGCTAGCAGTGGGTTGGTCTAATGGGGGCCTTGACACTGCTGCCATACCTTCATTGGTTTGGGACACCACCATCATTGTAGAGAACAATGGGGTGTCAACTCCTTCAGAGTCCCCAGCAGATCTTCTCATATTTGAGAAAACCTTGCCTTTGGGGGGTTTAGGTACATATACCCCAACAGGTTGAGGTATATCCGTCAATTGATTAGTAATAACTTCTTGAACAAACCTGGGATACATAAAGAAGCTCTTTTTGTTTCCCATGTTTGAGACAAGATCATTGAAAATCATTTTAGAAAAATTGTACTTTCTGGCAGTGGCCAAGCACACCAAAGCATAAGCAATAGTGCTGCTGAACTCACTCCATCCAGTAGTCTTTTTGGATATACAATGCATAAGAGTATGGACAAAGAAACGCCATTGGGGTGAGAATTTTGCTTTAGAAAACTTGAAAACACCCAATGGGCCTCCATACCCCATTCTTGTAAGAGTTGTAAACAGTTCATCATTTGGGATAGAAGTTATACCAGAGGCATCGTCTAGACGTAGACTGATGCGAATAACCTCTTCAGTAACTGTTAGTGATTGATCACAGATTCTTGTCTTGATCATTTGCACACCATTTTCCACAACAATGGTTGCATTAGCCCAGAACTGCCTTTGATGCTCAATGTAGATTGTAGGGGATACACTAAGAGCATGAGCAATGTGGCTTGACTTGAGGAAATCCACAATCTGATGAAATCCTGCAGCTTGCTTTGGCTTTTGTAGCATCGCAATCTCATTGTGCTCGTCGATGAAAGTCATGGATGCCATTGGTCTTAGTGAAAAGCTTGCCTGAAAACTTCGAACTTGAGAGAGAAAAGATTTTGAGCGCAAGAGAGCAGTATGCAAAGAGTCGTTATGAACTTTTAGGCGGGAAAATAGTATTTATAGTATTCGGAATATAAGCAGTATTAACCTAGAGCAGTATTAACTACTAGCAGTATTAACTGAAAGCAGTATTAACTGAAAGCAGTATTAACTACTAGCAGTATTAACTGAAAGCAGTATTAACTACTAGCAGTATTAACCACTAGCAGTATTAACTACTAGCAGTATTAACTGAAAGCAGTATTAACTACTAGCAGTATTAACTGAAAGCAGTATTAACTACTAGCAGTATTAACCACTAGCAGTATTAACTACTAGCAGTATTAACTACACTTACTCCTTTTAACCTTGCTAAACACTGAGTACTGCTATGCATATCCTGAAAAAGAAGATTAGTAACACCAAGAAAAAATATACAAGTATAAAACCACTTTTTGAGAAGAAGATTATTCAGAGTTTATCATTCCCACACTTGTTACCAAGAAAGTGAATCTACCCACATCAAAAGCTTTAGTGAATAGATCAGCAAACTGATTATCAGTGTGAACTTTGACAACTTGAATAAGTTTCTTTTCATTACAATCTCTTATAAAGTGATACCTGATTTCAATGTGCTTTGTCTTTGAGTGCTTGACTGGATTATTTACAATGCTAATAGCACTGCTGTTGTCAATAAAGATTGGAGTGTGTAGAAAGGTTACCCCATAATCCAACATTTGATTCTGAATCCATAAGACTTGAGAACAGCAACTTGCAGCTGCTATGTACTCTGCCTCTGTTGTAGATGTGGATACTGTGGTTTGTTTCTTGCACTGCCATGAGACTAGTCTAGCACCCTAAAAACTGACATCCTCTAGAAGTAGATTTTCTGTCCAAGTTTGCCCCACCTAGATCACTGTCTGAGTATGCTATTAGGTCAAAAGGTGAGTTATGAGGATACCAAAGTCCCAATCTGGGTTGCCCTTTGAGATATCTGAATATCCTCTTAACAGCTTGAAAGTGAGATTGCTTTGGCCTAACTTGAAATCTTGCACATACACAGACTGGAAACATTATATCTGGCCTTGATGCTGTGAGATACATGAGAGAGCCAATCATGGATCTATACTGATGCACATCCATATCCTCCCCCTCAAGATCTGCTATGATCTGCTTGTGTGTTTCCATAGGTGTGCTGGCAGGTTTTGATTCTGAGAAACCAAACTTGGTTAGAATATCCTGCACATACTTGGATTCACATATGAAAATGCCATCTGACTTCTGTTGAACTTGGAGTCCAAGGAAGAAAGTAAGTTCCCCCATGGAACTCATTTTGAACCTTTGATGCATTAAATCCTCAAACTCCTTGCACATGTTGTTTCTTGTAGAACCAAAAATAATGTCATCAACATATATTTGGACCAGCAAGATATCCTTCTTCTTTCTTTTGATAAATAGAGTCTTATCAATGACTCCTCTTTCAAAGTCATTTTCCAAGAGATAGGATGACAGAGTGTCATACCACACTCTTGGGGCTTGATGTAGTCCATAAAGTGCTTTCTTTAATTTGTATACCCTGTCTGGATAGCTTGGGTTTTCAAACCCTGGTGGTTGACAGACATATACTTCTTCTTCAATTGATCCATAGAGAAAAGCACTTTTTACATCCATTTGGTAGACTTTGAAGTTCATGTAAGAAGCATAGGCTAGGAATAGTCTGATTGCTTCTATCCTAGCTACAGGTGCAAAAACTTCTTCATAATCTATACCCTCTTCTTGAGTATAGCCTTGTGCCACCAGCCTTGCTTTGTTTCTTATAACAATACCTCTTTCATCTCTCTTGTTTCTGAAGATCCATTTTGTGCCAATTGCTCTGTGACCTTTAGGAAGGTCTACTAGATCCCACACATCTTGTAGCTTGAACTGTAACAGTTCCTCTTGCATTGCTTCTATCCAGATGGATTCTTTCATAGCATCATGTGCCTTTTTAGGCTCAAGCTGTGATAGAAAACAAGAAAGCACTGTATGCTGTTGATCTTGCATATCCTGAAGTCTGCTTTGATGTCTAGTCATCATAGGAGAAGAGATATCTCCTATTATCAACTGTGGAGGATGATTCTTTTGAACTCTGGTGTTGTAACTAGGTTCTTCATTTAATCCAGCCTCAAGATTAGATTCATGCAACTCAACTGAAGTGTTTTCAGATGCCACTTCATTGTTTTCTTGAGTCTCCTCATCTCTAGTGTCTTCTTCACTCTGACTTGGTTCAGTAAATGATTCCTTTTCACAGTCTTCAACTGAATTTACTGTGGGTATGGGAAAAATCACAGATTTAGATATACTTTCTTGAACTTGTGTGATCTCTGATTCTCCACTACCTGTTCCTGTATACTCATTACTGAAACCAAAAGAGTTAGTTAGTGAATCAATGTCAAATAGCCACTGAGGTCCAGACCCAACAGGATTTGGTGTGTTCTCATTGCATTTGACATTGTCACTTTCTTCAATTATTCTAGAAGAAGAGTTAAATACTCTGTAGGCCTTACTCTGAGATGAATATCCAACAAGAAATCCATCATCTGCTTTGCTATCAAACTTACCTAAGTGAGATTTGGTATTTAGAATTGTACAAGGACACCCAAAAGGTTTAAAGAAACCAATAAAAGGTTTTCTTTTATTTAAAAGCTCATATGGGGTCTTGTTCTTTTGCTTGACCATTAGAACTCTGTTTTGGACATAACAAGCAGTATTAACTGCTTCAGCCCAGAAGGTAATTGGCAATTTTGAATCAGCCAACAGAGATCTAGCAGCCTCTATTAGTGTCCTATTTCTCCTTTCAGCAACACCATTCTGTTGAGGAGTCCTAGGAGCACTATATTGTCTCTCAATACCTTTTTCTTCACAAAAGGTGTTTAGATCATGATTTTTAAACTCAGTTCCATTATCTGATCTAATGACTTTTACTCTTTGATTAGTTTGGTTTTCAATTCTTAGAATAAAGGATTTGATAAGACCACTTGTTTCATCCTTAGTCCTTAGAAAATATACCCAAGTAAATCTGGAGTAATCATCAACAATAACCAAGCAGTAAGATTTCTTGCCTATACTCATAACATTTGTAGGACCAAACAGATCCATATGCAATAACTGGAGACAAGTAGAAACAGAATTTAACTCTTTGGTCTTATGAGAAGTTTTGTGTTGTTTGCCTTTAAGACAAGCAACACAATGATCATCACATGAAAAGAATTTTGAAGGTAAACCTCTTACAAGGTTATTTTTAACAAGATTGTTCATAGTCTTGAAATTCATGTGACACATCCTTCTGTGCCAAAGGGAGGATTCATCTACAGAAGCTTTTGAAACAAGACAATTTAGAGATGAAACACTATCAACATTGTCCAAATCAAGACAGTAAACATTGTCCTTTCTTGGAGTTCTAAGTAGTATCATGCTTTCATCAACTACCTTGAACCCTGGAGCAAGAATCATACACTCAGTATTAGTAAATAATATACTATGTTGTTTGTCACAGACCTGTGATACACTTAACAGGTTGTACTTTAATTGATCAACATAGTAGACATCCTCAAATGTCATCTTACCTTTGGTGACATTACCTTTTCCACTTATCTTACCACCAGTAAGATTGTCTCCAAATGCAACATGTCCTCCATTAATATGCTTGAAATCCTGAAGGCATGACATGTTGCGAGTCATGTGCCTAGAGCAACCACTATCAACATGCCATATGCTCTTTCCCTTGAGCTGTTGGTTGCCCTGCACATTAAATAAATCAATTAGTATGATTTGGGGACCCAAGCAAAAGTGGTCTTGGGTCTCCCTTTCTCATCAAAGTATTTACATTCCTTTTTAATGAGGTTTTTAAACTCAGAGCACTCTTTATTAGAGTACTTTGTCAATATGATTGGCTTAGCAGAACCAACACTAGAAGCAGTACTAACCTTAGAAGTACTAACAGAGTTAGAAGTACTAACAGGTTTAGCAGTACTAACAGGTTTAGCAGTACTAACCTTGTTAGCAGCATTAACATTGTTAGCAGTAGTATTACTTCTAGCAGCACTATCATTGTCAGCAACACTATTTGTGGTAGCAGTACTAACAGTTTTAGTGCTTTTAGGAATCCACATATTGACACTTTCTTTAACAGACTTTTTCTTCATGTGGCTTTTAGTTTTAACAGTTTTCTTAGCCACATGGTTCTTTTCAATTTTCTTATAACCAAAGGGTTTTTGCATGGATCTTTGGAAATTCATCCTTTGTTTCATAGGATTGAAATAACAGAATTTTGCAAGATGATTCAATTTGCCACAGATAAAACAAGGTTTTGGTCTATTGATTTTACTCAGATCAACCCCTTGTTTTTGTGCCCACTGGTTATTCCAGTTTCTTTGATTTCCCCTCTTTTTGTCCTGTTTTTGGGGCTCATTCTTCTTACATGCACACTGTTTGCAAGGACCTGGATTCACAACTGTGGTCTGTTTGTAATGGACCTTACCAGACTTTCCCTCTGTCTTCTCTATGTCCTTGGATTTGATCCAAGCCCTTCCACAATCATCATTGGTGATAATGTTATTCTCTAGAGGAATCTCACCACTCACCTTGTTCTCCTTACTCTTGCCAACCTTTTTCTCAGTCTTATCCTCAACAACTACCTCATCTAAGGGATCTATTTCAGTGGCTCCCTCAGACAAGTCCTTCCTATCTTTGGTGTCTAACAGGTCTGAAGTAGGAGGAATGTAATTGTTGTTATATGGTGGAGGTGTTGCATTGTACCCAATTCCTCTTCTCAGCTTATCATGAATCTGATTTTGTAGTAAAGAGTCCATTGCTTTAGAAGCATTGGAAAACTTTTCTACATCAATCTTAACCTTGGTTAGCTCCTCTTTCAGTTTTTCACTCTCCTCTTTAGATTTGGTCAGTTTAAGTTCTAAATCCTTTTTCTCCCACTGCCAGTAATTGGTGTCATATGAGTGTTGTAGTTCATTGGCTTGAAAACCTTTGATCTGATCTTCAAATCTCTCTACAATCCTTACATAGTCTTTTATATCTTTTTCTAATCTCTTAAGGTCATCACTCATCTTCTGATTGTGATCCCTGTACCTTTTAACAGTGTCTATGCAAGTTTTAGAACAGAGATTAGAACTTACCTCAGATGGGAGATCAGATACTTTAGCCATAAGAGCTTGATTCTGAATAGTTTCTTCTGCTTGATCACTCCAATCAAACCCCATTCCTTGTTGAGAAACAAGGGCTTGAGCAGAGTTTCTGTTGTTATTGAAGCTTCCAGATTGAGCTTGTTGATGGTTGTTGTTGTGAGACATTCCACTTCTGCATTCTCTAGCAAAATGTCCCTTCAGATGGCATTTGTAGCATTCTACCTTTGATTTATCAAACCCTGCTCCATCTTCTCTTCTTTGGGAGAAGTTGTTTCTTCCAGTCCTCTTTATAAACTTCTTAACCCTCATGGAGAGCATGGCCATCTGCCATTTAATATCCATCTCTTCCAGATCATCGGGATGGAGTTGTTCTAAGTCATCATTAATCAAAGAGGAATTTCCATGATTAGAAAGAAAAGCTTCAAACACAGAATCAGTGCCTTTATCTTGATTTGATCCATTAGCAGCATTAACTGATTCAGGGTTAGCAGTAGAATCAATTGATGCTGATAGGAGTGCAGCATTATGAATATATCCAGAAGGCTTCTTCTTTGCCTCCACCTCAGCTTCAAATACTCTAAGATCATTGTACAGATCATCAAGTTCTTTTTCTTCCAACTGATCATTCTGTCTGAATGACACAGTGTACATGGTCCATTCATCTCCAAGGGACCTTAAGAACTTTCTGTTCACATCATCTTGATCAATCTGTACTCCCATAGTAGCTAGTTCACCAATTAGTTTATTAAATCTGTCAAAAGTTTGAGTCATGGACTCATTCTTAGTTGAGATGAAGTTTTCATACTGTTGCTTTAAGATTGCCTTTTGATTTCTCTTGGTACTTTTGGTACCTGAGAATCTCTTCTCTAGAGCATTCCAGAGCATCTGTGCATCAGTGCAATTGCAGAATTGGTGTTGATACTCATTTGGAATGGCCAAGAGCAGTGTGCTTAAGGCTTTCATCTCTGTCTGCCTTGTCTTCCTGTCTGCATCTGTCTTTGGAGGGGTTCTTTTGCCATCTTCACCAATCTTTCCTTCATCAGATGGGCCATTCTCAATGATGTCCCACATAGAGTAATCGGTGAGGAGAATATATTGCTTGATTCTGATCTTCCACATGTCAAATTCATTGGATCTAAGCATTGGAACTTTTGAGACCAAAGTACTGCTTGATTCTGTAAGATTTTCCATGATGAATAACTGTTTCTGAGAGAGTTTAGCTCTGATACCACTTGTCAGGATCGAATTCTTAACAAGAATTAATTCTCAGAAACAATATCAAAGAAGTTTGCGGAATAACACTTTGATATTTAATCAAACAGAAAATAAAGACAGAATATAATCAACAAACTGTAAACTTGTATTTAATGCTTTGAAGTTACAAGATTACTCACTCAACCTCAATATTGATGAACAGACTCACCAATACGAATTCTACTTCTCTAGAATTAGGATTTATGCCTTGAGGTTGATTGTCTCTCTAAAAGAATGAAAACTGAAAAAATTATTATTCTAAACTATACAATATATACTGAATACAAAGATAATTACAATAAATAAAATATCTTCAGTATATCTTCTATGTATATCTCTAAGCTTCCATGTATATCCTTTCATACGAATCTTCATCATATAAGCAGTATTAATCTTCAGCAGCATTAACTTCCTTCTAGCAGCATTAACTACTAAGCAGTACTAACCACTAGCAGTACTAACTAGCTAAGCAGTACTAACTTTGTTCAAGCAGTATTAATTAACACTAGCAGTAGTAACACTCAGCAGTATTAACCTTTATGTCTTCTAGCAGTATTAACTCTGAACCAGCAGCATTAACCATACTTGATGAATTCTTCAGTTCCCAACAAACCCATTAGGACTCAAATACCAGTAGGTACCAAAAGCTAAATCTGTGTTGCAGGCACCCAAGGTTTAAGGGGGAGAAAGAACAAAGCCTTCTAAGTAAATCAGCTTAGAACCCGTACCTCAACGGAGTATGGCTTCTAATCACATCAGATTAGAACCTGCACTTCAGTGCTTTATTTTTCCTTCTTGATCTTAAAAAATAAATAAATAAAATTATCAGTTAAGGGGGAGAATATCTGTGATTTTAAAATATTATCTGACCGTGTGTTCTTAAAGATAAATACTTGCGTTTTATCTTGTCAATATAGTTTGTCAAGTATTCATACACATAACGATTCAGAACATTCTATTTGACTTTGTTATTACCATGTATCAAAAGTTAAATATTTCTATGGTAATACTCACGTTCTTTGTATTCACTGTTGATTGAATCAAACGTCATTTCATGTGCTTTCATTGAAAATATGTTTATATATTGTTCATATAAACAAAATTCGTTTTTGATTCTCCAGCATATTATTCTTCATGACAAATTGATATGAGCTTATTGCCAACCACTTTTAGGTTGAGGGGGAGAATTGCATCGTCAAACACAACTGTTTTGACTTCTCCAAAAATTTTATGCCTCATGTAACAAGTGGTATTTGTGCTTACATGTACAAAACGCCTGTTGAACAACATGTTCTTTTAGGAAAATACATGGGATTCAGTGTGAGTACTTAACAAAACTTCCATGGATTCACGATAACCAATGTTTCCTACCCAGGAAGTATTCCCTGAGTGATTGAGGGGAGAGGGGTCAAAAGAATTGAGTGATGGTGTGTGAAGAGGTAAAATGGAAAAGAGAGATTGGTTAGAAGTAAGCATTAAAAAAAAGAGGGTGAGAGATCAGAGTAAAAGAATACTAGACTCTGCACCAAACCACTCTCTGAGCCGGGCAACCACATAATCTGATTGGTTCACATTCTTTGGTGACCATCATTGAAATAGGCAACTAGCCCATGCCATCTTTTGCATACAACCCCACCAACTACTCATTCTTTTCTCAAAAAGAGAATGTTTCACATTTTCTGGGGACACAACACATACGCTATTGGTTCTTCATTGGGGAGATACTAATATTGAAAAAGAAGGAAAGTTGCCCCACCTTCGAACCCTTTCTCATGCACATTGAGTCTTTGTATAATTTGTTGTTGTCTCAACAAGTTTACATATTTTGAGCCTATATTGAAAAACAATCATCTATGCTTAATTCTTTCATACACATGCACGAGCACACAGAAATTTGTTTTCTTTCAGAACGTTCATAGATAACCATGTGTTATTCGATGATTGAATGGAAGACATGGGGAGCCAACATCAAAACCAGCTCCTTATATAGTGACTTTGTGTCATTGACAGGCATTCTCACTGAGTCATTTGTTGATTCAGGGTTAGACTTATTACCTGTTTGAATTTGAAAAGATTCGAATGGTTACTACTTTCTATTTTAATCTGAAAAGATTGAAATAATCACTCTTTCCATCTGAGAAGACTGCTCTTATTTCTTACAGGGCTCATTACATGAAGAAAGTGCTAAATTGAAGTCTATAAAGACAAAGGGGGAGATTTTTCCATAACGGGGGAGATTGTTTTGACAAGTTTTGATGATGATGATTCTCACCACTCATCAAAAAGGGGGAGAATATCTTAAGGGGGAGAACATAATCTGAAGCTGCTGAAGATTTTCAAAGTTTTGAAAATTATTTAAAGATATCAAGTTTTGAAGTTTTGAAGCTATCAACGTCATATCTGAAGAAAAGAGAAGAAAAGTGAAGACCTGAAGACTATTGTCAATTTTTTTTTAATCTTGAATCCAAAGGGGGAGATTGTTGGATCATAATTGTATTCAAGATTAAAGGGTCTAAACTGTATTTATTTGATAGTTAAAGTTTGGGGTTTAAATTGTAATAGATTGATAGTTATTAGCTATTGGGCCCAAGCCCATTAGGCCTTAAAAGCCTAAGTATTTAAAGTTTTAGTTATTTAGTTTTAGGGTTAACCTTTGATAATTATTCATAATCATATTTTAGAGAGGTAGCTGTTTTCTCTGTATTCAAGGGTATCAAGAACACACAAGGTTTAACTGTTTAGTTAAGGGATTGGTATGTTATTCTGATCTTTATATCTCTTGATCTTATTGTGTTTGTGTGTAATTATCAACTAGATTAAACTGGGATAACAAAGCTAACGTAAACCTTAATGACTAACTCTTTTCTCCACAACCCTAATTCTCAACTAAACAACCATTAAATACTAGGGGCTTGGGTCTAAAAGCCCAAGGCCCATTACAACCAAACTTAAGCCCAATAACAATAAAATGCTTTTACAATGCATATAAATAAAACAATTAAGCTTTATAAATGCATTATACAACTTTCAACGCACTCGGAATTTCAGTCCTAACACACCGAGATGACACTTTGCTCCCACAGTTGTAGGTTATCAGGAGGTATGGTGGCCGAATCTACTCCGATATGAGTCTCGTCCCCAAGTTGCGCATACCTCTCCAACGTTTTACCAAAACAAAATGGGTAAGCTAATATTTTCTAGAAATTTTGACAACATAACATTTGCTAATCGAACATATCCATTACATGTTTTAACAATTATAGTTTCTAATACTAATGACAGTCATAATTCCAACCTATTTATTTAATTAGCCTAATGTCTACCCAAATTCTAAACTAATAGTATCATTTATTAAATTATATTATAAATTTACTAATCCTATAAATTTACCACTGTTCTGACCTTCTATACCATAACCAATTTTGTTGCATAGAGGCTTTTGAGAGTAGACACACCAAATTATCGGTCTTGACATTTGACAGATTTATAGTGTAGAGATTTGACTTCCTAGTGCCGACCAAGAGTTCTTTACCGTCTTCCGTTCTGATACAACATCTCTTGACCTTGAAATTTACCTCTAAATCCTTGTCATAGAACTGTCCAATGCTAAACAAATTGTGTCCTAAACCTTCAACATAACTCACCTTCTTAATCGTTAAGTTCTCTTGCACGACATCTCCATATCCAAGTATCGGTGAAAATTGGTCATTTCCAAATCTCACATAACCGCAAAATTTCTTTGTATAATTAGACAATATATCTTTTTGCCCTGTCATATGCTTGGAACAGCCTGAATTCAAGTACCACATATGACGGGTCTGTACATGAGAAATCAAGCAACAAGAGGTTTAGGTACCCATTTATAGATTGGTCCTAGCAAGTTAGCACAAGATTTTGGCACCCATTTGAAATTGGGCCCTTTTAACCTTTAAAAAACTTTTGAAACTGAAGAATTATAAACATGATATGATCCAAACCAACTACCAGAATGTTGTCGAGTAACAAAATCATTTTGACGGTTATTGGAAGACTGAATAGTGTACGAAGATAGTTGGATCAATTGCTTTATTGTATACGTCTTGTAAGAAGTTACAAGGTTTGATTTATGAGAAGCAACATCACCAAGTACATTAGGAACACTAACCGTAAACCTATTATAATCTCTATCAGAAAATGATTTTGTCAACTCTTCAATCTTCTTTTTAGGTCGCCATTCAAGCTTTGCCTCAGACCTTTTATTTTTCAAATCTGAAAAAGAAGATTTAGACTTGTTAGAACCATGAGATTTAAGAGTTTGTGCTTTCTTATGCTTACCCGTGTTGGTCCGTGTTAGTGCACAAATATGTTGGATCTAAGATCATTGGGATTGAAAGTCAAAGTCCAAGTCAAAGCTTCTCAAATGCAAAGTCAAAGTCAAAGAAAGTCAAAGTCTTTGCTTTGTGTTAGTTGTTAGTTTAATTTCCTTTGTAATTGTAAGGAGTATAAATACCTTTTTATGTTTGTAGAATCTTTAAGCAATTAAGAAAGATTATTTTGTAGAGAGAGAAATATTGTAAATGAGAGCATTTCATACGAATTTGTAATCATTGAATTTGAAGAACAATCATATGGCATCTTGAGTTGAAATTGTTTGTTCATCTTAATCTATTGCAGGTATTTGGGACGCACAATTGGTATCAGAGCAAGCACAAAAATCAGAAAAACAGATCGAAATCTGATAATTTTTGGCCAATCGTTCAAAAACTCACAAAGTCAACTGTTGAGAATCGATTTCATTGAATTTTTGATGTTTTTTGTTGCAAATTGATTCCATTGTGCTCGTTTTATGTACTAGAACAAATTGTGTTTGTATTGCATAGTCAAATTCACATTAATTCTGTGTGAATTTTGGATTTTTGTAATTTTTTGTTCGAGATTCGAAAAGTATTGTTTCAAGATCAAAGTGTAATTTTTGTTGTTTCTTGGAGAAATTGTTCATTTGTAAACTGTTCAGGTTGTATTCGAGGACGAATTGGTGGATTTTCAGGATCAAATTTGAAGAATTGAGTTGTTTTTGGACTGATTTGAAGTTGTCAAACTCGGAACTTGAAGAAGTCGCAAGATTCATATTTGAAGAACTCACAGACAATGGTGTATGATTTCTGAAGAACTCGCAAGTCCCTTGATCTTTTCTGTGTTGAAATTTTTCTAAGGCAAGAACTCGC